>UESW01004784.1:177524-336558 GCA_900491605.1 Calamus simplicifolius
TGATAGGGTTCGACGCCGGTAACTTGACATGGGAAGGAATCACTTCCTCCATAATCCTCTAGAGAAAGGGATGCCTGCTCCGCCTTGGGCTGGGGGACGGCCTGCTTGGCGGCGTCCAGCTCTTGACGCATTTCTGGATCTGACGATGGATCTCCTCTTCGCCAGCCAAAGGGGGAGCTGGCGAGAGGATCGCAGAGACGGTGTCGAATCATGGTGGGAAGTCATCGGTGAGAGAGACCGGGCTCGCCGAGATCTGGGAGGACCTTCATTGTGACCGCCTCGCGGGATCGACTTGTCTCCTCCAGGTCGATGTGGGGGGTCCGCGGACTTGCGCGGACTGAGAAGGAGGTCGTCGGTGAAGAAGGGACCGCCGCTTCCTTATGAAAGTGCGAAGCAGGAGGAGCTGTGAGGTGCTCCTAACCAGATGGGTCAGAGTCTAAACTTGCTGGACCAGCGAAGCAAACTGGTCCTGAGTCACCGGGATGGCAGGCGGTGACGGGGTTTTGACTGGTGGTGGTTGTGGCGCTACACCGCTCGTCGGATCAGGCCTCTGGGAAGCGACTTGATCTTGAGCTTCCGAGGTTGCTCTCTCCGGTTGGCCATTAGAGAGGTTCTGCTCCGGATTTAGATCCTTGTCTCCTCTTTCTAAGTTTTAATGGGACTTGAGGCCCTTCCTCTAGCGCCAATCTGTTGCCGTCGGGATCCGTCCTCCGACTTGGGCACGGTCGATCTCCAAACAAGAGGGGGCGGACCTGCACAAAAGTCCTCGCGCGAGAGGCATTGGGGGTGGCCATCCGCGGAAGACCCTTCGACGCTCAAGTCAGTGGAGAAAAAATCGACGATCAACCAGATGATGGAGAGGTGGATCTCTTCGGGAGGCCTCTCTGGGGCGGCCAATCGGGAGCTCTAGAAGGCAAGAGCACCGACGAGCTGCCAGCGTGAGGGCAAGAGAGTGAGGGCGAGAGCACGTACCAATGTGCGTCCAGGAGTGCGTCGAATATGCATCCCTGAGGGAATCTGCTAGTGTGGTATTTATAGGCTGTCACTTATATCTTGAGCACCTTCTGGAAGGGTCCAGAGGTTGTTAGGATACGGAGGCGGATAGAATCAGGCCATTGTGGGGCCGTTGGAATCCATATCCTGTTGTTAGGGGATCGACGGCCAGGAGAGCTTCTTGATGCTTGAGATCTGGTGAGTAGGCCTGGGGTAATTATGATAGGTTCTAGGCCACTTCCGACATGATTCCTTGTCTAGGATGTCGTTATGGTAAGCCTGAGCTCTCCCGCGTCAGGTTCCGCGGACGTGGGTATTGGATTGGGGATTATTTAACGTAGCCGGGCCATGGTGACTCGGGGAGACCGAGCTATAGAAGCCCGGAAGGGCCGAGCTAAGAAAACCCGGAAGAGCCGAGCTATGGAAGCCCGGGAAGACCGAGCTATGGAAGCCCGGAAGGGCCGAGCTATGAAGCCCGGAAGGGCCGAGCTATGGAAGCCGGAAGACCGAAGCCGAGCTATGGAAGCCCGAAATGACCGAGCTATGGAAGCCCGGGAAGGCCGAGCTAAGCCCGGAAGGGTCGAGCTATGGAAGCCCGGAAGGGCCGAGCTATGGAAGCCCGGGAAGGCCGAGCTATGGAAGCCCGGAAGGGCTGAGCTATGGAAGCCCGGAAGGACCGAGCTATGGAAGCCGGAAGGGCCGAGCTATGGAAGCCCGGAAGGGCCGAGCTATGGAAGCCCGGAAGGGCGGAGGGAGGAGGTCGGCCTTAGCCACCTCGCACGGATATTGATGCAATGATGATTTTACCCCCCAACAAGATTAATAAATAATTTTAGGCATTCATTACCAAGAGACTCAACCCATTAACATAATAAACTTATTCTAGACGCCTATAAATAAAGAAAACCAAGGAGAAAACCAAGGCTTTATTTGGGAGGTAGACGAGGTCCATTCTATCTCCTCTTGTTCTTGCTTTGTTATGTTGCCATCTTTTTCTAATTTTTATTCTACTTATTTGAGCGTCCAAAGATTTTTTTTAGAAAAAACTATGAATCTTCTTATGCACTCTTTAGGTGTAGATGATGTTGAAGGCTTGATTGCTTCTTGTTGGTTGTTCTTTTAATTTTAGATAAGTTTTTTGATGTTGGGCAAGTTTTTCACAAAGACTTCATGCTGATCTATTCATTGATGTTTTAAGTCAAAAAAAAAAAGCATCAACACATTGGCATAGGAATTTAAGCAAAAAACCATAATTCACAACCATGCTAGCTAAGAAAAATAAATAAATAATTATTAATAATAAAAAAAGTTAAGTAGTCAAAAATTATAGGATTCAGAAAAGCTCTAACTAATGCTACTCTATCTTTATCCCTTAATTTAGCTCTACAATCTGCTCAAGAGAGATTAAGAACTTGAATAAAAATTTTATATCTTAATAAGTCTAGTTTAGTTAGTTGAAAAATTAAATAATGAAAACCCTCTAAAATTACTAAGATCAAGAAATTATAGAATATAACATATCAATAAAAGAATCAAAAAGTCACCGTTGAAAAATAAATTGGTCTAAAACATGGATATCCTTTGAGTGAAGCAAAAAAAAAAAAAAAAAAAAAGAGAGAGCAAAAGATGCGGATGGAATAAAGGAATATTTTAAAGTATTAATGAATCTATGCTTATTTATAATATTTTATTCAATTAGTAGGTCAAAATTATATGGTTCAAAAATTTAAATAAAAATTAATGATAGTAAGTAAACTTAAATTATAAATAAATATATTTTTTTATTCAATGTGAAATTTTTTTATGGTGTTCAGTGTGTTATTAACTTGATAAGAAAGAGCAAAAAGATAGCAAGCAGCATTTTTCAAAACCAATCCTTTACCAACGTCCTTGCCATGAAGTAGTCTGGACAAGATGGGATGTTAGACGGGAGATTAAAAAAAAAAAAATTATGAGGAGATGCACTGAGCAATCCAAGCGGCAAATAGAAATTGTTGATGCCCGGTCACTTTGAGTCAGCCTTGGAGCGTCGACCGTTCTCCCATAGAAATATCGGAGCCCTTCCTTTGTCTTCAAAGCCTGCAAGAAGTCCCACGGCCGGGTATTCCGGCGGAGACCCTCCGACGCTCAAGTTAGTGCTCTGGGCAACAGCCGTGAGCTTGAGAAAACTCGAAAGAGAAAGAGTGAGAGGCCCAGAATGAGCGTGTTGAGTCCTTTTTGAGTTACCTCTTACCTTCTTTATTCACCATTGTACTCTGTGTAGCTTGCTTGAGAAGTTTGAATCTTTGTCATCTAGTGGAAATGAGTCACGTGGGCCTCATGATGGACCATGACTTTTGGGGCTCATTTAGTCTGAGTGGCTGAAGTGTCATGATGACTGAGTACTTTTGGTGGGTGAAATGTCAGGGCTGACATCTGTGAGGCCCAAATGCCGCCACCTGTCAAGACTTTTATGATGAATGATAACTTTCGATAAAGCTTACCTCTTAGTAGAATGTCAGAGCTTTAGGCGCCATCTTGTCAGAGACAGATGACCACTTAATTATCTCATTAAAGTAAGTGGCCATAATTATTAATCCAGAAGATGACGTGGTGAACAGTCACTGTAGGGCCTGCGCGTGTCCGAGTTGGAAGCCACTAAGGAAGGGCCACTGGGGACTTAGGTCCGGCGAGGCCGTTATCGACCGAGGCTGGGGCCGCCTAGGACTGCTCGGGAGCCGCCAAGGGCCTCTTGGGATCACTGTGGCCGCTTGGGATTGTTCGGACCTGTGCGCGTATGAAGCCGGCTAGGATGCTCGTGGCAGAAAATAGGGGCCGCTTGGGACCGGTGCGGCCGCCTGGGAACGCTCGGGGCCGCCGTCAGTATCGGGGCCGCCTAGGATTGCTCGGGAGCCGCCTAGCTGGGAGAAGCTTTCGGGACCGCCTAAGATGAAAACGTCCCGAAGTTATTACCGAAGCACATTAACGTGCATGCATGGGGCCAAAAAGGGAGTCAATCGTGGTGCACGTGGCCTTTATAAGACCATAAAAGCCCCGGCACATAAATGCTGGAGTTTGACGGGGGCCAGCAGGCCCGGAGGGAGAATGTCGAGCTCCAGTCGATTGAAGGTGTCTGAGCAGTTCGAAGAGCTCATGGACACGATGGATAGGAACTCGAAGGGCGGCAAGGGCGGCACATCAGGCTGCCGTGGACGAGGTGTCCAAGCAGAAGCGCAGGGTGGAGGAGTTACAGGGACTCCTGGCGAAGAACGACGACGCGTGCTTGGAGTTGGCCAAGATCGAATCGAAACACTCCGCGGAGGTGGCGGCGATGCGGGACACAATGAGAGCATGGCCGGCTGGGGAGGGAAGCCGCGACGAAGAAGCGCCTGGCCAGAATGCTCGGCGAGGTGGAGGAGAAACTGAAAGCGCGCGATGGCGAAATTGCCCATTTGAAGGAGGGCGCTAAGTGGCACCAAGGGACGATAGCTCGGGTGAGCGACGAGTTATCCCAAGCCCGGAGGGAGTTGAAGCCAGGAAGTTGAAGATCAGTACCCTGCAGGAGAGGGTCGAGCTGGTCGGGCTGACAGGACAAGAGCCAGGAGTGAGGCTGAGGAGCTGGCCAAGAGGTTGGCCAGCGAGAGGAGGAGGTACGCTCTTATTTTACCCTTTTGTTTTTCTACTGGTTCTTGCGATGCCGATTGATTTTGGCTTTTTCAGATGGCGAAGATGGGTCGGAGGTTCGGGCTCTTCAAGGTGAGCTCGCGTCCGCTCGCAGTAGGAGCTCGGAGCTCGAGACGCGGGCTAGCGAGTTCGAGGAACAAAATATCATTTTGAAGGCCCAAGTGCGAGGCCGAGAAACGGGCCGCTGAGGCCAACACGCAGCTCGCCATACTTAAGGGGAGGCAAGACGCTATGAGTGTAGACGCTTCCATCACGGGATGGAAGAGTGCAAGCAGAGGATACTCAGCGGGCACCCGGAATGGGACCTTCTTTTCTGAGCGAAGACTCCGAAGACGGCGAGTCCGAAGAAGAAGACGAAGATGAATGTCGACGTTTCTGACGCCGAGCCTGGCGGCGCCCCTGGTCCCAGCGAAGCCGTAGCCTCCGAGGGACGGTCGCAAACTGCCACAGAGGGGGTGAAAATATCAGAGAAGGGCGAGCCTAGCCGTGCACCTGCAGATGTGACTGAGGGTATTCCCAAAGCCGGTGGGGCTCCTGGCTCTTAGGAGCCGCTCTTGTATCTTGCCCTTTTAGACATTTGACGTTTCGTAGCAAAGGGATTTTCTGTTTTTATCTGGTGTTTCTCCGTGACTCCGCTGTGCCTAGCCTTGCCTTGAGTGGCCCATGGCTCGCTGATCCTTGGGCCACCTTTAATTCGAGACCGGGAAAATTGGCTCGGGCCGACAGGCAAAATAGGTCGTTTGGACCGACGAACAAAGTGGGTCGGCTAGGGCCGACGGGCGAAATAGATCGGCTGGGGCCGACAGATAAAATAGGTCGGTTCGGTCGCTAGGGCCGACAGATAAAATAGGTCGGCTAGGGCCGACAGATAAAATAGGTCGGCTGGGGCCGACAGGAAAATAGGTCGGCTGGGGCCGACGGCGAAATAGGTCGGCTGGGGCCGACGGATAAAATAGGTCGGCTGGGGCCGAAAATAGGTCGGCTGGGGCCGACGGATAAAATAGGTCGCGCTTCCTGCCATCCTGCCAGCGCCCTGCTGTCCCGCAGGCAATTCGGTTTTTACTTTACTAGAAACGGTGATACGGCAGAGTGGGGGGCATAAAGCTGCATCAGAGCTTTCCGGAAGGTGCTCTTTTCCCATGCAGGCTACCTCGTTGTGATGCGCACGCAACCGTCCACTATTGGACAGTACTTTTTCAAAGGACGATTTTCTGAGCCCGCCGGTTTCGAAGCGTCAGCGGACGATTTCCTGCATTTAATGGTGATTCGGGATCAGGAAAGGGATCTCCGCGCGTCCGGTTCAGGCGGTGGGTTTGGCGCGCAGTGGGGCGCCATCTTGAGAGACCACGTGGAGGTACTGGGAAGTTTGAATCTCGGGACGCGCTCTGGGTAGCTTTTCCGGTCCATTTCTGCCTATAAAAAGGGAAAGGGGGTCTCATCTGGTTATCCCCAAAGTTTCTTTCTCGCCAGAGCTTTTATCATGCTCATTTCTCTGTTGCTACGAGTGGGAGGATCGACTTTTCCTTTCATGGGCTCCTTGCCGCCGGATAGCTGGGGCGACCGGGGAGCAGCTGAAGGATGGCTCATCCTTAGGGGACGAGTCTCGGAGATCATATGGAGAGCGCACATGGGGGGCGCAGAGATCATACGGAGAGCGCACATATGCGCTTCCTGTGGATCTGCGGCTCCTGCGGGGGACTTACGGTAGGAAGCACGGGCCTCCCAGATTTCCCTCCTCCCTGGTTCGGTTCCCGGGTCGCCGCTGGGGGGGGGGTGAGAATCGTCGCCGACTCCTTGTCCTTGAGACATGGCAAGGCGCGGCAGTACCCTCGGTTGGGTGGTCTGGGATGGCCATCCAGATATCCCGGTTGGGCCACCAGATATCGCCCTGGGCCAGTCGCAACTTTTGGTCCGTGTCGTCCGGCTTTATCGGCCCGAACCGACGGATGGGTTCGCGAGGATTGGAGCATCTTGGAGCAGTTGCTCGAGTTTTGTATTTGCCTTTATTTTATGCATTTCAATGTTCTTGTAACGCCTGTGAGGCATTTGTAATTGATCATGATCGGCAATAAAGAGAGTTATATTCTGTTTCTCAATCTCGTCTTTTCTTGTGCCGAGTTGCTATTGTTGTTGTGGGGCCAAAGCGTTCCGCTCGTCCTTAGACGAGGGAGCCCGAACTCGGCGTCAGAGATCGTTCGGCGAAATACGCTCCTTGCTTAGGTCAGGAGTTTGTATTTGTGCTTCGCTTTTATCGGAGCTCGGAGTATCGTGGTCGGCTTGGCCGAAGCCTGGGTTTCCCACAAGGTTCGAGAAGGTTCGGAGGGCCCTTTCGTAAGAGAAAGGTTCAAGAGGGCCCTGAGGTTCAACAAGGTTCCTTCAAGGTTCGGAGAAGAGACTCGAACGTACAAGGTTCGGAGAACAGCCGAGGTTCGGAGTGGCCCTGCCAAGGTTCGGAGAAAAGGTTAGCTCGGAGAGGTTCGAACTAGCTCGGCCCTGCCGAGGTTCGGAGACCCTCCGAGGTTCGGAGACTCGAGACTTGGCCCTGAGGTTCGGAGAAGTAAAGGTAGCTCGGCCCTGCCGAGGTTCGGAGAACGCTCGGCCCTGCCGAGGTTCGGAGAATTGATAGCTCGGCCTGCCGAGGTTCGGAGAACGCTTAGGTCCACGTGGCGCCAGGGGGCGCCCGAATGGAACGGGCGGCGTGTTGTCACGCTTTTATTGGCGATGCTCTTTTTCCGAGGGGGCAAGTATCGGCCGACGGACTTCCACGTTTTCCGAGAAGGGGGCGTTTAAGAGGCTTGGGGAAGCGTCGAAGCATTTAATGCGGGGGCGACAGATCGGAAAATCTGGGGAAGACTCTGTTTGCGCTTATCCGATCTTACTCGGGATAGGGCGCGACTTTTGGATTCCTCACGCATTAGAATGGCGACACATGGCAAATCTCATAGGTCGGCTACGGCGGCCGATCGGGATACCTGCCTGGCGGGTATAAATATGACCGAGGGGGATTGGTTTGGCCATCCCTCGGTCTGAGCTCCAAAAAGAATGGCCTCTCCAGCGCGATCGTCAAGTGACTCGTTCCTTCTTAGCCTGCCGTACTCGGAGGGGAGGCACCTCCGTCACTGTCGACGGGCTGAGCCTTGCGTCGGCCTTCGCGAGCAATGAGCAGCTCGCGAGGACGCCGAAGAACTTTGGACGTCTCGGTTAGGGAGGCGGAAGCCTCACGCCGGTGATGGACCGGCAGAGGGAGGAGATAGCGTCCCTCGTCAGCAGGTGGCTGACCTGAGCGCCTGGAGGAGTTACTGGCCTCTGGGGGCTGACCCAGGGCCTCCCGTTCTTGTTTTTGCCCTTTGTGTCTCTTGTACTCCTCTTTATAAATGAAATGGGTCTTTTTTTGAATTTCCTCTTCTTTAAGAGTTTGGCCTTCATCGCGTGACGGATCAGGGGGTGGCGGCCCCGTCGTTTTTTGCGTGCTAATGTAGGCTCTTTGAACGACGGGCTATAGGGGCGTTACCCAAAGATTTCCAGTGGCAGAGAGGGAAATCGTTTAACTCTGCCTGGGGCCTTCGGCCGTTACGTGGGGCTATGGCCTCGAGAGTTTTGCCAATGGCACTTTTTCTCGCGCGTCGATGGTTTTTTACTCAACGTGCTCGTTTCAAACCGGACGAAGTCCTTCGGGGACTATTTGGGGGCCGTTCGGCTTTGGTCGAGGCTCGGTTTAGACCTTTTGCTGGGGTTTTTAGCCCGAATGTTTTACCTGGCCTTGCCATGGCTCCTCGGCCCTGCCGAGGTTCGGAGAAATTTTACTTGGCCCTGCCAAGGTTCGGAGATTTGTTGCTCGGCCCTGCCGAGGTTCGGAGAAATATTTTACTTGGCCCTGCCAAGGTTCGGAGATTTGTTGCTCGGCCCTGCCGAGGTTCGGAGAATATTTTACTTGGCCCTGCCAAGGTTCGGAGATTTGTTGCTCGGCCCTGCCGAGGTTCGGAGAAATATTTTACTTGGCCCTGCCAAGGTTCGGAGATTTGTTGCTCGGCCCTGCCGAGGTTCGGAGAAATATTTTACTTGGCCCTGCCAAGGTTCGGAGATTTGTTGCTCGGCCCTGCCGAGGTTCGGAGAAATATTTTACTTGGCCCTGCCAAGGTTCGGAGATTTGTTGCTCGGCCCTGCCGAGGTTCGGAGAAATATTTTACTTGGCCCTGCCAAGGTTCGGAGATTTGTTGCTCGGCCCTGCCGAGGTTCGGAGAATATTTTACTTGGCCCTGCCAAGGTTCGGAGATTTGTTGCTCGGCCCTGCCGAGGTTCGGAGAAATATTTTACTTGGCCCTGCCAAGGTTCGGAGATTTGTTGCTCGGCCCTGCCGAGGTTCGGAGAAATATTTTACTTGGCCCTGCCAAGGTTCGGAGATTTGTTGCTCGGCCCTGCCGAGGTTCGGAGAAATATTTTACTTGGCCCTGCCAAGGTTCGGAGATTTGTTGCTCGGCCCTGCCGAGGTTCGGAGAAATTTTACTTGGCCCTGCCAAGGTTCGGAGATTCCTGTTCAAGCAGATAGCTCGGTCGTGCCGAGGATTGGTAAGCAGCATCTATTTCTTTTTGCAATTTATGGCAATATGGTGCATAATGATTCACGCAAGTTTGGAAAATGAAAATGAGGATAGCGTAAAGGACATACCCTATTGATAGTATTTGCGGAGGTTGTCCGAGTTCCACGTTCGGGGATGGATTTCCCATCGAAATCCTGCAGCTTGTAGGTTCCTGGCCCAATGATCTCCGTGACTTGGTACGGGCCTTCCCAGTTCGGCGCCAGCTTTCCTTGCTCCAGCGGTTTGGATACAGAAGCTTTTCGGAGGACAAGGTCGCCGGGTAGGAAGGCTTTCCCCTCTGGAGGCATGGTACCGAGCCACCCTCTGTTGATAAGCGGCCGTCCTGATTCGGGCCTTCTCTCTGACTTCCTCTACCAAGTCGAGGTTGGTGCGGAGTTGCTCGTTGCTGGCTTCCTCCGAGTAACTCTCCACCCGCAAAGATGGGAGGCCTTCCACAGGGATGACGGCCTCCGTACCGAAAGCCATTCGGAATGGGGTCTCGCCCGTCGGGATTCTCGGGGTGGTGCGATAGGCCCACAAGACATGGTGCAGCTCATCGCCCACCTGCCTTGGGCTCTGGAGAGGCGAGCTTTGATTCCTTGGAGGAGAGTCCTGTTGGTTACTCGGCCGCTCCGTTGGCTTGTGGGTGCCCGACCGAAGTAAGGTGGTGACGGATTCCATGCTCCTCGCAGAATTGGCGGAATTTGGAATTGTCGAACTGCTTGCCGTTATCGGTGATTATGGTGTGGGGGAGGCCGAACCGGCAGATGATGGACCTCCACACAAAGTCTCTGGCCCGTGCTTCGGTGATTTGGCAACTGCTTCCGCTTCAACCCATTTGGTGAAGTAGTCAATGGCGACAAATAAGAATTTCGCTGTCCCGTCGCCAAGCGGGAATGGGCCGAGGATGTCCATCCCCCATTTGGCAAAGGGCCAAGCGGAGGATATGGAAACTAGCTCGGCGGAGGGAGCCTCTGGATGCTTGAATGCCTCTGGCAGGCGTCACAGGCTCGGACTATCGTCCGCATCTTTCTGCATGGTCGGCCAATAATAGCCTTGCCGCAGCACCTTGTGGCATAGGGACCGGCCTCCCAGATGGTTGCCGCAAATCCCTTCATGTACCTCCGTAGAGCATAGTCCGCCTCGGATGGGCGGAGGCATCTGAGCAGCGGCATAGAAAAAGACCGCTTGTAAAGCTGGCTGTCAATCAATACATAGTGGGTCGCCTGCAGCTTCAATTTCCTGGCCTCCCTTCGGTCGGACGGGAGCGACCCTTCTTTGAGATAGTTGAGGATAGGGTCGAACCAGGATGGTTCGGCCTCGATTTGCATCACCCGGTCGGCTTCCATGATACTCGGCTTTCCAGAGTCTCCAGATGGAATTTTTGTTCAGCATCCATGTCTCCGTGGTTGCCAATCGGGAGAGTAGGTCGGCACGGGCGTTTTCCGATCTAGGAATTTGAATGATTTCAAACTCGGAAAATGAGGAAGTAGGCGCACCTCTTGGAGATACCGAACCATATTGGGTTCTCGGGCTTCAAACTCTCCTCGCACATGGCCGGCCACCAGCTGAGAGTCGGTGAAGGCGCTAAGCTTTCCACCTTCAGGTTGCGGGCGATCCGGAGACCGGCTAACAGGGCCTCGTACTCGGCTTCGTTGTTGGAGGCCGGGAAGGAGAATCGGACGCCATATTCGAAGATCATCCCCTCGGGCTGGTGAGAACCAGACCCGCACCGGAGTGATGGGCATTGGACGACCCATCGACGTGAAGGAGCCACCGAGCTTCAGGTTTTGGTCCTTCGGGACTTTTCTGGGGTAGAGCCGTCTTCCGGGATGGTACACTCGAGGAGGAAGTCGGCCAGCACTTGGGCTTTGATGGCCGGGCGAGGTTGAAAATGTATGTCATGCTCGCTTAGCTCGACGGCCCATTTGGTCATTCTCCCCGATGTTCTGGACGGTGGACCACCGCCTTGATGGGTTGATCGGTCAGGACCGTCACTGAATGTGCTTGGAAATATGGCCGCAGCTTCCGGACTGAGGTGATCAAGCCAACACCATCTTTTCAATCCTGTGTACCTCGTCTCCGCATCGCGGAGCAGCCTACTCACATAGTAGATCGGCTTTGGATCTTGCCTTCTTCCTTGACCAGCACCGAACAAACTGCACCCTCCGAAACGGCCAGGTACAGAATAAGGTCTCCCTGGGACCGGACTACTGAGAAGTGGAGGCGAGCCGAGGTACTTCTTGAGATCTTGAAATGATTTCTGGCATTCAGGAGTCCACTGGAAATTCTTGGCCGATCGGAGAGTTTTGAAGAAGGGGAGGCATCTCTCGGCTGACCGAGCCACGAAGCGGTTAAGGGCCGCTATCTCCCGGTTAGGCGCTGGACCTCTTTAATGGACGCTGGGGGCGCCATTTGTTGGAGAGCTTGAATCTTCTGAGGGTTAGCTTCGATACCTCGCTGGGAGACCATGAAGCCGAGGAACTTCCCGAATTGACGCCGAAGGCGCACTTGGTCGGGTTGAGCTTCATTCCATACTTGCGCAGCGTGGCAAAGCTCTCCGCGAGGTCCTCAACATGCCGCAGCGCTTCCTTGCTTTTGACCAGCATATCATCCACGTACACCTCCATGTTCCGGCCGATTTGCTCCTTGAACACCTTGTTGACCAGCCGCTGGTAGGTCGCTCCTGCATTTTTAAGACCGAAAGGCATAACTCGGTAACAGTAGGTACCTCGGTCGGTTATGAAGGCGGTCTTTTCTTCATCCTCGGGGGCCATCCGGATCTGATTGTAGCCCGAATAGGCATCCATGAATGACAGCATTTGGTGGCCGAGGTGGCGTCCACAAGCTGGTCGATCCGAGGGAGGGGGAAGCTGTCCTTCGGGCATGCCTTGTTGAGGTCGGTGAAGTCGATGCAGATCCTCCATTTGCCATTCGACTTCTTCACCATGACGACGTTTGACAGCCAGCTCGGGTAATTTACCTCTCGGACAAATTGGCTTTGATGAGTTTGTCGACCTCTTCTTCAATGGCCTTTTGCCGCTCTGGGGCGAAGCTTCTCTTTTCTGCTTAAGGCCTGTGCATCTCGTCCACATTGAGACGATGGACGAGGACCTCGGGGCAATTCCTGGCATGTCGGAGGCGGTCCAGGCGAAGATGTCCGCGTTGCTTTGGAGGAATCTGATCAATCTGCGACGAGGCTCTCCTTTGAGCAGCGACCCGATCTTTATGGTTCGGTCGGGCCGAGCTTCGTCCAGCGGTACTTCTTCCAATTCTTCCGCCGGTTCTCCCCGTTGTTCGGCGAAGTCCTCGCGAGCGTCTAGCCCGTCAACCTCGGGCATTCTAGACTGAAGGCTCGTGACAAACATTGCCGAGCCATGGCTTGACTTCCCCGAACTACTCCAACTCCTTGCTCGGTGGGAACTTCATGGACAGATGCGGGATGGAGACAACCGCCTTGAGGGACATTAAGCCGGGCCTGCCGAATATGGCGTTGTATGGGGACCTGAGGTCGGTCACTAGGAAGTCGGTCTGTACAACGGTTACAAGGGGCCAGGTTCCTGCGCGGACCGTCAGGGTGACGATTCCTTCTGGGACGATGACGTCGCCGGTGAATCCCATCAAGGTGGAATCCACGGCTCGAAGGTTTTCCATGAGCAATTTCATCCTGGCAAACACACCGAGGTACAAAACGTTTACCGAGCTTCCACTATCAACCAGGATTCGGCTTACATCATAATTGTTCAAATTAGGGATACAACAAGTGCGTCCTCATGGGGAAGCTGTATCCCAAGAAGATCATCATCAGAAAAGGAGAGCTCGCCCGTGCGCGCCTTCTTTGGCACCGGTGCATCACCATTCCCCCGGAGCTCGATCCGCCGGCCTCTTCAATCATGTTGATGCGGCCAACCACGGGCGGATTTGGTGGAGGAGGGAGTTGTGGGAGCTCGGGCTGGCGATCACCTCCTTGTTGCTGTGGCTCGGGTGCCCTTCTGAACTGGTCCACCGTCCCCGCCGAATCAGTCTCTCGATCTCGTTCTTCAGCTGCCAGCATTCTTCAGTGTCATGGCCATGCTCCCTATGGTAGCGGCAGTACTTGGCGGGATCTCTCGGGTCGGGTTCCCTCGGAGAGGTACTGGTCGGGGAAGCTGGCGCTCTATCTCCATGAGGATTTGCGCCCGGGGCACAGTCAACGGAGTGTAGCGATCGAATCGCCTGGGGGGACTCCGGGAGCGATTCCTTGGCGGCAGGGGAGGGACTCTTTGGCGGCGAGGCGGACTTGGCCGACGGAGGGCGGTGTCTGTCGGGACTTTGGGCTCCTTCTTCTTGCTGCTCAGCGCGGGCCACTCTCCGCGACTCCTCGACCCTAGCGTACTTGTCCGCAAGGGCCATCATATCAGACAGACATGGGGGGTAGCTGACTTCCATTGCCAAATAGAAGTCGCTCTCCTTCGAAACTCCCCCCGCTAGGGCGGACATGGCCACCTCATGATTAAGGTGGTCCACCTCCAACATGGCCTTGTTGAAACGGCCAAGATAATTTCTCAAGGACTCCCCCTCTCTTGCTTGACTTCGGAGAGGGAGTCGGATCTCCGTCGGTGGCGGCGGCTGCTGACGAACTGGCCAATAAAAAGGTGGCTCAGCTCGTCAAATGAATCGATGGAACCTGGTTTCAGGGCGTTGAACCAGGTTCGGGCGGATCCTCTGAGGGTGGATGGGAAGGCCGGCAGAGGATCGCATCAGATGCTCCGTGGAACATCATTATTGACCGGAAGCTGCTGAGATGGTCGTCCGGATCAGTGGAGCCGTGATAGGGCTCGACGGTTGGCAGCTTGACATGGGAGGGAATCACTTCCTCCATGATCCCCTTAGAGAAAGGGATGCCCTGCTCTTTTGGGCTGGGGCAGGATGGATCTGCTTGGCGGCGTCCAGCTCCTGACGCATTTCTGGATCTGACGGCGGATCTCCTCCTCGCCGGCGAGAGGAGCAGCGGGCGGGAGAACCGCAAGGACGGCGTCGAATCATGGTGAGACGTTGCCGGAGAGAGGGAGCGGGCTCGCCGAGATCTGGGAAGATCTCATCGCAACCTCGAGGGACCGGTTTCCCCCCTGGGGCGATGTGGGGGTCCGCTGATTCCGCGGATCGGAGGAGGAGGTTGCCGGCGAAGAAGGAAGTCGCCGCTTCTTTCTGGGGATGCGAGCAGGAGGAGGTGCAAGACGCTCCTGGACCAGGTGGGTGAGAGCCTGGACTTGTTGGACCAGCGTAGCAAACTGGTCCTGGGTCACCGGAATGGCAGGCGGCGACGGAGTCTCGACAGGTGGGGGTTGCGGCGCTGTGGCGCCAGTCGGATCAGGCCTCTGGGAGGCGACCTGATCTTGGAGCATCAGAGGTTGCTCTCTTCCGGTTGGCCATCAGAGAGGTTCTTCTCCGGATCAAGATCCTTGTCTCCTTTTTCAAGTTTTAATGGGACTTGAGGCCCTTCCTCTAGCGCCAATCTGTTGCCGCCGGGATCCGTCCTCCGACTCGGGCGCGGTCGATCTCGGGGAGAGGGGTGCGGCGGACCTGCAAAACAGGAAGCCCACACGCGGAGGACGCGGGGGTGGTCCTCCGCGGAAGGCCCTCCGACGCTCAAGTCAGTGGAGAAGGAATCGGCGATCAACCAGACAATGAGGAGGTGGATCTCTCCGGGAGACCTCTCCAGGGGCGGTCAATCGGAGGCTCTAAGGGCAGAGCACCGACGAGCTGCCGGGAGAGAGGAGTGACCCAGAGTTTTGTGCGTCAAGGTGCGTACCTGAGGGAATCTGCCAAACTGATTTATAGACTGTCACCTGGGGACTTGAGCGTCTTCTGGAAGGTTCTGAGGTTGTTAGATACGGGGTAGACAGAATCAGGCCGTTGTGGGGCCGTTAGAATCCACGCCTTGTTTGTTAAGGGATCGACGGCTGGGAGAGCTCCTTGATGTCTTGGGATCTGGGTGAGTAGACCTGGGGCGGTTATAGTAGGTCTTAGGCCACGTCTCAATATGATTCCCCTGCCTAAGGTGCTGCTCGGGTAAGCTTAAGCTCTCCCGCGTCAGGTTCCGCGGAGGTAGACGTCAGGGCGTGGATCGCTAGGTAGAAGCGAGCTACGGGAGCCCGGAAGAGGCCAAGCTAGGGAAGCCCAGAAGAGGCCGAGCTAGGGAAGCCCGGAAGAGGCCGAGCTACGGAAGCCCGGAAGAGGCCGAGCTACGGAAGCCCGAAAGAGGCCGAGCTAGGGAAGCCCGGAAGAGGCCGAGCTACGGAAGTCCGGAAGAGGGACGGCGGGAGGAGGTCAGCCTTAGCCGCCTCGCACGGATATCAATGCAATGACGATTTTACTCCCCAACATACTCGTAGACCAGCAGCATCATGCCGTCGTTATGGCACCACCCTGCAGAGTAGGAAGTATATATCACAAGAAGTATATATCATTACTAATTTGTTATTATGGTTAATTTTGCATCAAAAGAGATGAAGGATAACCAACATCAAATCCATGAAAACGGTTGGAACTCACCAATTAAAGGGACGAGAATTTTATGCCGAACGCGATTGATGATGGTTAGCTCGGCGAGGAAGTCATCCTGGCCGTTGCTATTGTACCTGAAGAACTTCTTCACCGTCACCGTTACGTTCTGAGCAAACCCTTGTACACCTCTTCGAAGCCACCTTCCCCTAGCTTCAATTTCTTGTCAAAGTTATAGTAGCTTTCTTTAGTGTACTGAACTTGAACTCCCTTAGCAGCTGCTCAGTTAGGACTACTGTTACAACATCCTCGCCGGCGTCACCTCTGCCCTTTATTACCTCTACTATGTGATGGGGCTAGTTGACCCCATAAAAAATAAAATTTTTTGGACGGCCCCAAAGGCCGATAGATGCCTGCACCGGCCGCCAGTGTCGGCCTCCTGTGCCGGCCGACCAGCGTCGGCAGTCTGCGTCAGCCGCCAGCGCCGGCCGCCAGCGTTGGCCTCCAGCGCTGGCCAAAGGCCGATAGGCTCCAGCGCCAGCCTCCAGCGATGGCCTCCAGCGTCGGCCTTCAGCGACGGCCTCCAGCGACGGCCTCCAGCGTCGGCCTTCAGTGTCGTCTCCAGCGCGGCCTCCAAGGCCGGCACATCAAAGGCCGACACCTGCCAAGCCCAGCATCTCCAAGCCGGTCGGCCCCCGGCACACTCCCGGCCGGCCCCGGCGTCTCCAAGCCAGGCGGTCCCGGCATATCCCTAGCCGGCCCCGGCGTCTCCGACCCAAGCAGCCCCGGCGCATTCCTA
Organism: Calamus simplicifolius; assembly: GCA_900491605.1. NCBI lineage: Eukaryota > Viridiplantae > Streptophyta > Magnoliopsida > Arecales > Arecaceae > Calamus > Calamus simplicifolius. The sequence goes on from UESW01004784.1 coordinate 194,040, forward strand.
GCCGGCCCCCGGCATCTTCGAGCCTGGCGGCACCGGCGCATTCCTAGCCGGCCCCCGGCGTCTCCAAGCAAGGCGGTTCCGGCACATTCCTAGCCGGGCCCCGGCGTCTCCAAGCAAGGCGGCCCCGGCGTCTCCGAGCCAGGCGGCCCCGGCATCTCCAGTCCCGCCGAGTCGGCCAAGGCCATCCCTGGCCGACCCGACTCGACCCCGACGTCTCCAGTCCCGCCGAGTCGGCCAAGGCCATCCCTGGCCGGCCCAACTCGGCCCCGACATCCCCCGTCTCGCCGAGTCGGCCAAGGCCGTCCCCGGCCAGCCCGACTCGGCCCCGGCATCCCCTGTCCCACCGAGTCGGCCAAGGCCGTCCCCGGCCAGCCCGACTCGGCCCCGGCGTCCCCCGTCCTGCCGAGTCGGCCAAGGCCATCCCCGGCCAGCTCGACTCGGCCCCATCGTCTCGAAGACCACCGATTCGGCCCAGCCCCGGCACTGCCTTGCCGGCTGGCTGGGCCCGGCCATCTTAGGTCGACCCAGCTTGGCCCTGACAAGGTGGGACCCCACGGTTCCCGCTAGATCAGCCCCAGTGGTTCAAAAAACTGCCTCTCTGATGCACATCACCCGACAACGTCAGGCGCACGACGTGCGCCACCCAACAGCCCTGCTGCTGATGGGACCTAACCTACCAACCAGCCCAGATTCATGCAACGGCTCAGTAGACCTTCTGACTTCATGAAAACCCACGTGATGGTGCCAGCGTCAACCCCTATAAAAGGGTAAATTACGCCGAAAACCAGGTAACATACATCTCACGCACTCGATGCCCTAACTCTCAAAGGAACTACCTGATCCTTCTGAGACCTCTCCCTCCTCAAGAGCTCTCTCGAGCTCCTTCTCGACTGTGACCTCTGTCACTAACTTGGGCGTCGGAGGGTCCCACCGAAGAATCCTCTTCGGTCTTGGGACTTCTTTGCAGGCAACCCGGTGAGGAAGAAGAGCCTCCATTCCCGACGTTCAGGAGGGTGATCGAGCGTCATCAGATTGGCGCACCAGGTAGGGGGGAGATAAGAAAAGTAGCGAGCGTCTTCCCTGAGCTACACCTTCCATCCCCTCTCTTCTCCTAGAATCCATCGTGGTGACACGAGCCCAGGATGCCTCCGTCAGCTATCCGGTGGGGCTCATCCCGCCAGCTAGACAGCAGAAGGCTAATCCCCCTGCTACCAGCCCTCCGATTATCGGCCCGCCGTCGGATGCCGCCCTCCAAAGCGGAGCGGCTGGCAACCCTCTCCCAGCAAGTTCAGAATCTCACAGCCATGGTCCACGGACTCCAGCAGCAGCAGTCCGTGGCCACCCAGCACCAGACTGCTCCCCCCGTTAGCCAGCAGTCGGCGAGGGGAGGCTCCCCCCGCCGGGGGACCGGCCGACGTTAGGCTTCTCCCAGGAAGCCTCGCTGCGAGCCCTCCAAGCGGCCGCGGTCCCCTAGCCACGGCCCTAGCGAGCTTCCTCCCAAGCCACATCATCACGAGGAACCCAGGCGGAAGTCCCGACTTCCGTCTCCATCTTCTGCTTCCTCTTCTTCTTCTTCCTCCGAGCCATCCCGGAGGGCTCCGACGATCAACCGCCAGGCAGAGGAACGCCTGGATGAGTACAACCGGCGTCTCGACGAGCTCGCCAGGAGATCAACCACCAGCCGGAGGAAGAGTTTGACACTCGTCCTCCTTACACTCACCGCATACTGGAGGAACCGGTTCCCTCCAGATTCCGCTTCCCCCAGGTGGATCCGTACGACGGTACGACCGACCCCCTCGACCACCTCGAGAGCTACAAGGCCATGATGCAAGTCCAGGGTGCCTCAGACGCCCTTCTCTGCAAGGCCTTCCCTGCAACCCTGCGGAAGGCCGCCCGTGCGTGGCATTCACGCCTGTCCCCCCACAGCATAGACTCCTTCCGGGAGCTCGAGAGGGCATTCCTGGCCCACTTTGACGCCTGTCGCCGGATCCCAAGGGTGGCGGACAGCCTCTTCTCCGTCCGCCAGAAGGAAGGAGAGTCCTGCGGGACTTTGTGTCCCGATTCAAAACCGCCGCCCTCGAGGTCTACCATCTCGATGATGCGGTGGCCACCCTGGCGCTGAAGCGGGGACTCCTTCCGTCCCGCTTCACCTTCTCCCTGGACAAGAAGCCCCCGAGCTCTTACTCCGACCTCTTCTTCGGGCCAGAAGTACATCCGGGCAGATGAAGCCGACCTCACCCCGGGAGTCTTCGAAGGGCTCCAGCTACAAATCCGCTCGCCCTGAGCCGAGCGGACCTCCTCGACATCGCCGATCCGACCCACCTTGCCGGTCCAACAATAGGCGCCGAAGCCCTATCCCCGACGAGGGTAAGCTCACTCCTCTCCTTGCCCCTCGATCCCACATCCTGATGGAGATTGAGAGCGAGCCCTACCTTCAACGTCCTCCCCCATGAAGAAGGGTGCATCCCACGACAGAAGCCGCTACTGTCGATTCCACCGGGACTATGGCCACGACACCGACAGCTGCTACAGCTTGAAATGGGCCATCGAGGAGCTCATCCAACGGGCTACCTCAGCAAGTACATCCAGAAGACACCACAGCCGCTGCCGGCCATCATGGGCCTCCACCAGCTCAAGCCACCGTCAACAACACTCCCACGGAGCGGACTGTCGGGATGGTGTCCTGGGGGTCAGCCTCTGCGTCCAAGCGGCGAGGGGGAGGATGCTCCAAATAATGTAATGCCCCGGGGGGAGACTGCTATAATGGAAATGTAAACAATGAAGGCGTAGTCGTTTCTATGACGATCGCCAAACACCCTGTAAAAAGGATATTAGTTGATAGTGGCAGCTTAGCTGACATCCTTACTTACGATGCCTTTGTTCGGATGGGTTTATCTGTTAACTCCCTTCAGCCCGTGGTGACCCTGCTTGTCGGATTCACCGGAGATTCTGTAAGGGTCGAGGGCGAAATATCCTTACCTATGATGGTCGGAACCCCGCCATGCCAAAGCACCGTGATCATGAAATTCCTAGTCATGATGGTCCCTTTGGCATACAACGCCATTCTTAGGCATCCCGGCCTGAATCTTTTGGACGCGGTTATCTCCACCCGACGTCTACTGGTGCAGTTCCCCACCAGCGAGGGAGTTGGAGAAATGCGTGGGGAGATAAGCCCAGTCTTACCTTGCTATCATGCGGCGTCAAGCCCTTTGGAGGCCGACCCGGCCATGGAAGCGTCCGACCCTAGAGACTCCGCCAAAGGAGGGGAGCCCGCGAGCACCTCCTGACTTTCCCCCTCAGCGATGACCAGCAAGGACCGTCCGTGTGGGCGGACTTCTTCCCCTGGAAGACGGGAGCTCTCTTAGCTTTCCTGTGGGCTAACTCGGACGTATTCGCTGGTCAGCGTCTGACATGCCCGGCATCCCCTCGGAGGTCATCACCCATAAACTCAACATCGACCCGCACCACCGTCCGATCCGTCAAAAGAAGAGGAGCTTTGCCCCCGACCGACAAAGGGTGATTGATGAAGAAGTCAACAAGCTGATCAGCGCCGGCCACATCCGGGAGGCGCACTACCCAAGCTGGCTGGCCAACGTAGTCATGGTGCGCAAGGCAAACGGGAGCTGGAGGATATGTATAGACTTCACGACCTCAACAAGGCGTGCCCAAAAGATAGCTTTCCCTTGCCAAGAATTGACCAGCTGGTCGATTCCACCTCTGGTCACGAGCTTCTCAGCTTCATGGACGCCTTCTCCGGATATAACCAGATAAGGATGGACCCCGCGACGAGGAGCACACCTCCTTCGTGACAGAGAAAGGCATTTACTGTTACAAGGTGATGCCTTTCGGCCTCAAGAATGCAGGAGCAACATATCAAAGGCTGATGAACAAGGTGTTCCAGGACCAGCTCGGCCGGAACATGGAGGTCTATGTGGACGACATGCTAACGAAGAGCACCCGTGCCGCCGACCACATCTCTGACCTAGAAGAAACTTTTAACAACCTCCGCCGCTTCCAAGTCAAGCTGAACCCTAAGAAGTTTGCTTTTGGGGTCACGGCAGGTAAATTTCTGGGCTTCATGGTGACCCAGCGCGGAATCGAGCGAACCCAGAGAAGATCAGCGCCATACTTGACATGAGCCGCCATCCAACAAGAAGGAAGTGCAACGGTTAACGGGAAGGATAGCAGCTCTGAGTCGCTTCCTCTCAGATCGGCAGAGAGGTGCTTGCCTTTCTTCAAGGCCCTGCGGAAGGTGAACGGTTTTGCGTGGACGGACGACTGCCAGGAAGCTTTCGATGGCTTAAAGGCATTCCTGTCCTCCCCACCGCTCCTCTCCAAGCCGAGAGATGGAGAGAGTCTTTTCCTTACTTAGCCACCTCCTCGGAAGCCGTCAGCTCAGTCCTAGTGCGCCTAGACGCTAACGGAACCCAAAGGCCAGTCTACTACGTGAGCAAGGTCCTGCACGACGCCGAGGTCAGGTATTCCAAAACAGAAAAAGTCATTTTTGCCTTGATAGTTTCTGCCCGGCGTCTTCGCCCGTATTTCCAAGCCCATCCTATTGTGGTGCTCACGGACCAACCTCTCCGAGCCATCCTGGCCCGTCGGATACTTCGGGTCGACTCGCCAAATGGGCCATCAAGCTGGGGAGTTCGACATCTCCTTCCAAGCACGACCGGCCTTGAAGTCCCAAGTCCTGGCCGACTTCCTGTTCGAGTGCACTTGGGCGGAAGAGATCTCAAGGAGATCCCTGGGGAGCAGCCCAGGCTCGAGCCGAGCGGTGATGGAGAGACCTGGATCCTCCATGTGGACGGCGCATCGAATTCTCAAGGGAGTGGCGCCGGCCTCATTCTTGCCGGGCCGGAGGAGAAAGAACCGAGTGCGCCCTGAGATTTCTTTTTGAAGCCACCAACAACCAAGCGGAGTACGAAGCCCTGCTGGCCGGGTTAAGATTAGCCCAGGAGGTTGGAGCAAAGCACCTCAGAGCCTACACGGACTCGCAACTCGTCTCCGGGCAAATCAACGGAGAGTATGAGGCGCGCGACCCCGTTATGGCGCAATATCTGAAAAAGGTTCAACTCTTGACCTCCTCACTGCCCTACTTCAGCATCAGTTACATCCCCCGGAGTGAAACGCAAAGGCCGACGTCCTCTCTCGACTGGCTACCTCCGCCGATGGCCTGACAAGGGATGCCTACATCGAATATCTGGAAAGGCCAGCATAGAGGGCGGGGAGGAAGTCCTCCGCTCACCCCGGAACCTACATGGATGGACGCCTATGTCCGCTACCTCACGACGGCACCCTCCCTGACGACCACAACGAAGCCAGATTACTCAAGTGGAGGGCCTCCAAGTTCATCCTCCTCGACGGGCGCCTGTACAGAAGGTCATTCTCCTACCCGTTGCTTAAGTGCGTAGGCCCCGCCGATGCCGACTACATCCTCAGAGAAATCCACGAGGGCATTTGCGGGAACCATCTGGGGGGCAGATCCTTAGCCCAGAAGGCTCTCCGTCAGGGGTACTTCTGGCTCACTATGAAGGAGGACGCGGCCAAGCTAGTTCAAAGGTGTGACGGCTGCCAGCGCCACGCGCACATCCAGCGTCAGCCGCCTACCCCGCTGAGCCACTCTCGGCTCCATGGCCCTTTGCCCAATGGGGAATGGACATCCTTGGACCATTCCCCCCAGCTTCAGGGCAGCGGAAGTTCTTGCTAGTCGCCATCGACTATTTCACCAAGTGGGTCGAGGTCGAGGCATTGGCCAAAATCACGAGAGCAAAGTTAAGGCTTTCTTCTGGAAGTCGATCATATGCCGCTTTGGCTTGCCTCACACCCTCGTCACGGACAACGGCCGCCAATTCAACAACGAGGCGTTCAAAGCCTTCTGCGAGGAGCTAGGCATTCACCACCGATTCACCTCTGTCGGCCACCCCCAGACCAACGGGGAGGCTGAGGTCATGAACCGCACCATCCTCAGAGGGCTCAGGACTCGCCTAGACGGCTCCAAAGGACGCTGGGTAGAAGAGCTCCCCAGTGTGATATGGGCTTACCACACAACGCCCAGAGCCCCGACGGGCGAAACTCCTTTCAGCCTCTCCTTCGGATCCGAGGCCGTCATCCCGTCGAGATCGGATTGCCCAGTCCACGTGTGGAGTCCTTCAGTGAGGAGGGCAACTCCGCACTGATCCGGGCCAACCTAGACTTCATCGACGAGGGCATGACAGAGCGAGACTGCGCATGGCGACCTTTCGCCAGCGAGCGGCCAAGTACTACAACGCCCGGGTTCGTCCCAAGGTTTTTCGCCGCGGAGACTTGGTGCTACGAAAGGCCGAGGTATCAAAGCCTACCGAGGGGGGCAAGCTATCCCCCAACTGGGAAGGTCCCTACCGTGTCGCCGAGGCATTCCACCGGGGGGCATACAAACTAGAAGAGCTTGATGGGAAGCCCATTCCACGTACCTGGAATGCGGACAACCTCCGCCGATATTATCAATGATGTACTCCCAGAGGCATAAGTAATAAAGAAAAAGGTCCTTTCTGGCGACACAGTTTGTCCTCCCTTGCGCCAAGTCTCTCAAAAGGAGCTCACTGGCATCGCGGCCCACGGGACACCACTCGGCCCCGGCACGGCGGTGCCCCCGAGTTGGTTAAGTCCCTAAAGGCTCCGTACCCGGCTGAGTCGCCACCTGGGCGGCACACAAACCCCAGGCTGGTTCAAAAGGAGCTCACTGGCATCGCGGCCCACGGGACACCACTCGGCCCCGGCACGGCGGTGCCCCCGAGTTGGTTAAGTCCCTAAAGGCTCCGTACCCGGCTGAGTCGCCACCTGGGCGGAACACAAACCCCCAGGCTGGTTCAAAAGGAGCTCACTGGCATCGGCCCATGGGACACCACTCGGCCCCGGCACGCAGTGCCCCCTCCCTAAAGGGTACCCGGCTGAGTCCCACTCAGGGTTCCTCACTGGCATCCACTGCCCCGGCACGGCGGTGCCCCCAAGTTGGTTAAGTCCCTAAAGGCTCCGTACCCGGCTGAGTCACCACCTGGGCGGAACACAAACCCCCAGGCTGGTTCAAAAGGAGCTCACTGGCATCGCGGCCCATGGGACACCACTCGGCCCCGGCACGGCGGTGCCCCCGAGTTGGTTAAGTCCCTAAAGGCTCCGTACCCGGCTGAGTCGCCACTTGGGTGGAACACAAACCCCCAGGTTGGTTCAAAAGGAGCTCACTGGCATCGCGGCCCATGGGACACACTCGGCCCCGGCACGGCGGTGCCCCCAAGTCGGTTAAGACCCTAAAGGCTCCGTACCCGACTGAGTCACCCTCGCAGCGGTTCCACACCCCCGAGGCGGTTCAAAAGGAACCTGACGACGCCCAGCTCTCAGGTCACCCTCCGGGGTTCACTCCCGGACCCCGCGTTGGGAAAGGATACTGGCCGTCCTCAGCTAGCCAAAGAAGGCACGCGACGTCCATCCAAGGCAGCGCAAGGTGCCAAGGTAAAAGTTCTACACTCCTTTCGCTTAGCCGATGCGGGGCACGCAAGCTCAAGGAGTGTGGGGGGCATTTGATGGGGCCAGTTGACCCCATGAAAAATAAAATTTTTTGGACGGCCCCAAAGGCCGATATCCAGCGTCGGCCTCCTGCACCAGCCGCCAGTGTTGGCCCAGCGCCAGACTCCAGTGCTGGCCAAAGGCCGATAGGCTCCAGTGCCTGCCTCAGCGTTGGCCTCCAGCGACAGCCTCCAGCGTCGGCCTCCAGCGACGGCCTCCCGACGGCCTCCAGCGTTGGCCTCCAGCGTCGGCCTCCAGCGTCGTCTCCAGCACGGCCTCCAAGGCTGGCACATCAAAGGCCGACACCTGCCAAGCCCAGCATCTCCAAGCCGATCGGCCCCCGGCACACTCCCGGCCGGCCTCAGCGTCTCCAAGCCAGGCGGTCCCGACATATCCCTAGCCGGCCCCGGCATCTCCGAGCCAGGTGGCCCCGGCGCCATTCCTAGCTGGCCCCCGGCGTCTCCAAGCCGATCGGCCCCCGGCACAACCGGCCCCGGCGTCTCCGAGCCTGGCGGCACATCTAGCCGGCCCCGGCGTCTCCAAGCAACGGCGCCACAACGGCCAAACCGGCGCTAGCTCGTCTCCAAGCCGGTCGGGCACAAGCCTGGCCCGGTGCATTCTAGCCGGCCCCGTCGTCTCCAAGCCAAGGCGGTTCCGGCACATTCCTAGCCGGCCCCGGCGTCTCCAAGCAAGGCGGGCCCGGCGCATTCCTAGCCGGCCCCACCCAGGCGGCCCAGCCATTCCTAGCCGGCCCTTCTCCAAGCAAGCAAGCCGGTCGCGCCAGCCCGGCACCGGCGCCCTAGCTTCTCCAAGCAAGGCGGTTCCGACACCTTCTCCAAGCAAGGCGGCCCCGGCGTCTCTGAGCCAGGCAGCCCCGGCTTCTCCAGTCCCGCCGAGTCGGCCAAGGCCATCCCTGGCCAGCCCGACTCGGCCCTACGTCTCCAGTCCCGCCGAGTCGGCCAAGGCCCCCTGGCTGGCCCAATCGGCCCCGACGTCTCCAGTCCCGCCGAGTCGGCCAAGGCCATCCCTGGCCGGCCGACTCGGCCCCGGCGTCTCCAGTCCCGCGAGTCGGCCAAGGCCATCCCTGGCCGGCCCGACTCGCCCCGGTCCAGTCCCGCCGAGTCGGCCAAGGCCATCCCTAGCCGGCCCGACTCAGCCCCGCGTCTCCAGTCCCACCGAGTCGGCCAAGGCCATCCCTGGCCGGCCCGACTCGGCCCCTACGTCTCCAGTCCCGTTGAGTCGGCCAAGGCATCCCTGGCCGGCCTGACTCGGCCCCGGCATCCCCGTCCCGCCGAGTCGGCCAAGGCCATCCCCGGCCAGCCCGACTCGGCCCCGCGCGTGAGTCGGCCAACGTCGGCCCCGTCGTCGAGTCGGCCAAGGCCATCCCCGGCCGGCTTGACTCGGCCCCATCGCCTCGATTCGGCCCCGCCCGGCACTGCCTTGCCGGCTGGACTGGCCCCGGCCATCTCAGGTCGGCCCAGCTTGGCCCTAACAAGATGGGACCCCCGTTCCCGCCAGATCAGCCCCAGTGGTTCAAAAAACCACCTCTCTAACGCGCGCCGCCCGACAACGTTAGACGTGCGCCGCCCAGCCCAGCTGCTGATGGGACGTAACCCACCAACCAGCCCAGATTCACGCAATGGCTCAGCAGACCTTCTGACTTCACGAAAACCACGTGATGGTGCCAGCGTCAACCCCTATAAAAGGGTGAATTACACTGAAAACCAGGTAACACATTTTTTACGCACTCGATGCCCTAACTCTCAAAGGAACTACCCGATCCTTCTGAGACCTCTCCCTCCTTAAGAGCTCTCTCGAGCTCCTTCCTACTGTGACCTCTGTCACTAACTTGGGCGTCGGAGGGTCCCACCGGAGAACCCTCTTCGGTCTTGGGACTTCTTTGCAGGCAACCCGGTGAGGAAGAAGAGCCTCCATTCCCGACGTCCAGGAGGGTGATCGAGCGTCATCACTATGAATTAAATCAGATGATCGTCCACTGCGACATCAAGTGCCGCAACATCATGTTCGACTCCGCCTTCGATGCCTATCTTTGGCGACTTCGGCTTCATCCAAGCCGCCAACACCGGCAAGAACTCCTACACGGACCACAACGTCCCCTGTACCCACGGCTACATCGTCCCGAGTGCATCATCAACCACAAGTTCACTCGCGACTCCGACGTTTATGCCTTCGGCATCGTCGTCCTGGTCATCGTTTGCGGCCACGGTCCAATCGCCCGAAACTCCGAGACGACCGTCGAGTGGGTCTGGAGGCTCTTAACGTTGCTTTGGTCTTGGTGCCACCATCGGGTTGCTTTGGACTTCTCTTAACGTTGGTCCCTTGTTCTAACAAAGAAGACTGTCGATCGCGTCCATCAACCCGCGGGGATTGTCACCATCCCTCCTCCTCCTCATATAAAATAAACCCATGATCGCCGTGAAGAGTGGATCGTCCTCTTTCTACCCTTGGAGCACAGCACACATTCGACCAGCCCCAAGTCGTGTGGAGATGCGGAAGCGAGATGATATCCCTGCTGAAATTTCTGCAGCAGAATTTTGGATCTTGATCTTGGTAATCTTCCCAGATTGATTAGCAACTAGGATTTTCCTTGGTTTCTTGCCCCAAGATTGTAAGAGAGGGTCGTGGCCTCTCTTCTTCCTCACGTGAACCTTCAGATCTGATCCAGAAAATCAAGAGACGCTGCCCAAGGAGAAGGTACTGCTAGGGTTTCTTCCTTCTCCTTCCTTGAGAGAGGCGGCTCCAAGAAGATGGCTAGGGCAGAGATGGCAGCAATAAAACCCTAGAAACCTAGGGCATCTATATGTGAGAAAGAGAGGAGGAGGAAGAGAAGGGATAGCTTATTCTAGGGAGAAAAGGGTTTCTTTCATTCATCTATAATCATCATCGTTACATGACTATATATAACCCGTCCCCATGACGGCCACCAAAATAAAACCAGCACCACACATGAACCGGTGCCTTATTATATGGATAATAAACCCTAAAAAACTCCCTTGGACCAACCCACACCTTGGGCCCAAACCCAGCCCAATGATAGACTAGCCCCCTCAAGACCCAACAACCTGGGCCTTAACCCTGTGGAGCCTACAAACCTCCACCCTAGGATTTAAGCTTTGGAGTACCACACCAGGCTCTACAATCTCCACCTTGGTGCTTCAAAGCTGCTGAAAAATCTGCACATTCCCTCAGACCCATCAGTGTCACACATGAGAGAAAGCTATCCCGTGGAAGAGTCTTCGTAAGTGCATCTGCCTGGTTCTTCTTTGTATGAACTTTTACCAGCTCCACTTCACCTTCTTCCACCAATTCTCTGATCCTGTGATACCTCACATCTATATGCTTTGTGCGTGCATGATAGATTGGGTTCTGAGCCAACTGCAGGGCACTCTGACTATCACTGTGTAACAATACTGTACCCTGCTTCACCCCCATTTCCATGATGAGTCTCTTCAACCAAAGAGCCTCCTTGGCAGCCTCTGTAATCCCTATATACTCAGCTTCTGTTGTAGACAAAGCTGTAATAGGTTGAAGGGTTGATCTCCAAGAAATTAATCCACCATACATGCTGAACACATACCCTGTGGTAGACCTTCTTGTATCCAGATCACCTGCAAAATTTGCATCCACAAATCCTTCCAATGGACCTAATGACTTACTTGGGATATTAGATTTCTCCTTAGATCCATCTTGCTGCCCAAAAATTAGACCAAGTCCACGAGTTCCCTGAAGGTACCTCAAAATCCACTTGAGTGCCTTCCAGTGCTCCTTCCCTGGGTTCGCCATGAATCTGCTCACCTGGCTCACTGCATATGCTATGTCAGGCCTGCAACACACCATAGCATACATAATGCTGCCCACGGCACTGGCATATGGAACTCTCTCCATGTACTCTTTCTCTTCATCTGTCTGGGGGTTCTGTAACTTAGAAAGAGACATGTGACTAGCCAAAGGTGTTCCAACTGGTTTGGCCTTATCCATCCCAAACCTCTCCAACACCTTGTGAATATATCCACCCAATGACAAGTGTAGAATTCCCTTGGTCCTATCTCTGTAAATTTCCATCCCAAGTATCTTCCTAGCTGACCCCAAATCCTTCATTTCAAATTCTGTTGATAATGCATATTTCAGTCCATTCACTGCTTCAACACTCCTGCTGGCAATGAGCATATCATCCACATACAGAAGGAGATACAGTGCATCATCCTCATCCACATCTTTCACATAGACACAAGTATCATGTTCACATCTAGAAAATCCAAGGCCCAAAATAAAAGTGTCAAACCTTTTGTACCACTGACGGGGTGACTGCTTCAAACCATAGAGCGATTTCTTTAGTAGACACACTTTTTCTTCCAATCCAGATTCCTTGAAACCCTCTGGTTGCTTCATGTATATCCTCTCCTCTAGACTCCCATGTAAGAAAGCCGTCTTCACGTCCATCTGCTGCAACTCCATACCATGTTGTGCTACGAGAGATAACAACACACGAATTGAAGCATGACGTACCACTGGAGAGAATACCTCTGTGTAGTCCACTCCCTCTCTCTGTGAGAACCCCTTAGCAACAAGCCTTGCTTTGTATCTGACTCCACCTTGCTCTGAAGGTGCCTCCTTCTTTGTGAACACCCATTTTGAACCAATGGCCCGAGCATCTCTAGGTAGATCCACTAGCTGCCATGTCTTGTTCTTTTCCAGGGACTCCATCTCCTCCATCATGGCCTGCATCCATGAGTCTCTTTCTGAACTTTCCATGGCTTCTTGGAAGGTCTCTGGATCTTCATTTGCAGTGATTAGAGCATAGGAAATCATGTCATCAATGCGATACCGAGCAGGTTTGATGATGGTACGCTTTGCCTTGTGTAGTGCCACACCCCTTTGATCATCTCTCAAAGCTGAAGTGTGTGACTCCACCTGCACCTCCTTTTGGATTGATGGCTCTTCTGGCTGATCCTTTACATGTATTGGAACATTCATACCAAACTCCACCTCAAAGAAGCATGTTTTGAAGTAGAAGTAGAAGGTACATCACCTGTCAGCCAATGCTGTCCACTGCTGTCCTGTTCAGCCTTTTCAGCTCCATCTGCAATCTCTGACCTCTTCAAGATGCTCTTCTCATCAAAAATAATGTCTCTACTGATGATACACTTCTGTGAATCTGAACTCCATAGCAAATAGCCTTTAACTCCCTGTGGATACCCGATGAAGATCAGCCTTTGTGATTTTGGGTCCAGCTTGCTCCTTTCAGTTGCCTCCACATGTGCATAGGCTGGGCAACCAAAAATCCTTAGGTGTCCAAGCTCCACCTTCTTCCCACTCCAGATCTCCTCTGGAATGCCTCCATCAAGTTTTCTATTAGGGGACCTGTTAACAAGAAAACCAGAGAACATAATTGCATCACCCCAAAAGACCTTGGGCAGTGATGCCTGCAGCCTCAAACACCTAGCCTTCTCTGTCAATGTACGATTCATCCTCTCTGCCACACCATTCTGCTGGGGAGTCATCCTTACTGTGTAATGGCGTTGGATCCCATTTTCCTCACAGTAGCTTCTGAATTCATTGCTTGTATACTCCCCTCCATTGTCAGATCTCAAACACTTCACTGGTTTTCCTGTCTCCTTTTCAACACCAACTCTCCAAGCTTTAAACCGGGCAAATACCTCTGATTTTTCTCTTATCAGATATACCCATACCTTCCTGGAGTAGTCATCAATGAAAGTTAAAAAATACTTAGCCCCACCTCTGGCTGACACAGGGGCCGGTCCCCATACATCTGAGTGAACTAGTTCCAGAATACCTTCACTCTGCTTGGAACTGCTGGCAAATCTCACCCTATGTTGTTTGCCATAAATACAGGGCTCACAGATGTCATTGTCCTCCTTCTTAAGTGCTGGAATCAGACCTCTTTTGCTGAGTTCTATAAGCCCTTTATCACTCATGTGTCCCATTCGATAGTGCCACAGTTTATAGACCAACTGTTCCTCCTGTGCCGCTGCTAGCACCTCTGCACCATCTATGGCCACTGAGCCTTCCATCTGATAGAGATTATTTTCCAACCTTCTCCCTTTCATCACCACTAATGCACCCTTGGTTATCCTCAAACATCCACTCCCCGGCTGGCTTCCAAAAGCATACCCATGCTTCTCCAGGTAGCCCAAAGAAATTAGATTCTTCTTCAACTCCGGGACATGTTTGACATTGGTAAAGTCCTTATAACCCCATCATACATCCTCACCCTTATGCTTCCAACTCCAGCAACCTTACAAGGATGATTATCACCAAGGCATACACTCCCTCCATCAGATTCTTCATAAGTTGCAAACCACTCCCTATGCGAAGTATAATGGTGAGAACATGCTGAGTCAAGTGTCCAACAACTATCACACTTCTTGGTCCCATCTGAAACTACCAGTACATCATCTTCACTGTCTTCAGATGAATTTGCACCACCATTGCTGGCTGAACCTCCCTTGGAAATGCCCTTCCCCTTCTCATTCTTCAGAAGTGGGCAATTTCTCTTCAGGTGACCAATCTGATGACACTTGTAACACTTCCATGCTTTCTGCTTGCCCCGAGACTTAGATCTGCCTTTGGACTTGCCTCTAACCTTTTCCCAGGGTCTTCCTTGCCTCTCATTCACAGCAAGTACCTCTGTGTTAGAGTTTCCCATGCGAATCTTTTCTCTTTGCTGGTTTGATCTCAGCACCCCCACAACCTCTTCATAATTCAGGGTCTCCTTCCCATACACCAAGGTTGTAATCAGACCATCATAGGAACTGGGTAGCGAACACAACAAGATGAGGGTCTTGTCTTCTTCATCAATCTTCACATCAAGGCTCATCACCTCTGAGCACACTTGATTGAATTTCTGAATATGGGCCACAAGATCTCCTCCCTCAGGCATTCTCAAGCTGTACAACTGTTTCTTCAACCACAACTTGTTTGTCATGCTCTTTCCCATGTAAGTGTTCTCTAAAGTTTCCCAGAGCCCCCTTGCCGTGGTCTGCGTGCAAATCTCCGGCAAGACTTGATCAGCCAAGCACATCCTGATTGTGCTAAATGCAATCTCCTCTAACTCCTCCCAATCCTCACGACTTACATTATCCGGTCTTTGTTTCACCAAGACCTTATAAATCCTTTGCTGTACCAATAAATCCTTCACCCTTTGCTGCCATAGGGTGAAGTTTCCCTTGCCATCATACTTTTCAAAATCGAATTTAAAGCTACTAGATGCCATATCCAACCAAGAAACAATGCACACAACAAAAACAGAAAATTAAACTTGCTGCAGAAATTTCTGGTTTGATATCTTACCAAGAAACGCCCAAGATCCAATCTTTTCTCCACCAAATCACCGAGGCTCTGATACCAAATGAAGAGTGGATCGTCCTCTTTCTACCCTTGGAGCATAGCACGCATTCGACCAGCCCCAAGTCGTGTGGAGATGCGGAAGCGAGATGATATCCCTGCTGAAATTTCTGCAGCAGAATTTTGGATCTTGATCTTGGTAATCTTCCCAGATTGATTAGCAACTAGGATTTTCTTCGATTTCTTGCGTCCCAAGATGCCGCAGCGGCCACTGCAGCTCCCAGGATTAGGGCAAAGTATTCGAGGTAGTTGATGATGTCAAGCGTGAGCTGGACGGCGGCTAGGTTGATGTTGGAGTCCTTGAGGACGACGACACTGCTGTTGTCGTTGCTGTCGAAGGATGGAAAACTATAGGTGGTGTTTGACTGAGAATGGGCAGTGGCTAGGAGGAGGAGGAGGAGGAGGGAGAGGTGTTGGTGGTTTGTTGTTATCCTCATCTCCAAAGAGATCAAATGGGAGGAGGAGAAGGGGTTTTGTTTCTACTAGTAGGGAGGAGGGGGGAGGGGATTCAACGTGAGGCCTTTATATAATGAGGAGGTGGTGGAACTGGAACATCCAAAAGCTCTGCCGTCATTGTTTGCTTGTCAGGGAAAGCGGTTTCTTCGAATTCATGGGTTCCAGTCTATGCAGATGCAGAGAACGATCTACATCGCCATGGACGCACGGGGCATCCCATCGGCCCCTTAGGCACCTTCAGGAGCTACCAGACGCTCCGAATCAACGCCAACAACCTCAGCCTCATCCGAATCAACGTCAACAACCTCAGCCTCATCCGAATCAACTTCACCTTCTCCGACGCCGGCAACCTCCCCGTTTCCCCCCATCGGTGGTGGCTCTGCGCCTAGCACTTCATTTGAAAAAGGTTTCACGGAATAAATTTTTTTATTAAGATTATTCTTTTTATAGAGTTTATAGCGTATCAATATTTTAAAAATTGGATCAGATAACAAATCGGCTTAATATTTGGGTCATGAGTCAATCGGTTCGATCGGATAAACCGATTTGATAAGGCCGAATAATATTATAATTAAAATTTTAATTTAATAATATAAAATAATAAAATATAAATATAATTTAAATAAAAAATAAAAAATCTAAAAATCGGGTTGAACGGGTTGAAACTCGATCGGTTCAATGGGTTTTTTTGGTTTTTAACTTTAATAATACAACCAAACCGAATTTATGACCGGTTTTCGATTGGACCGGTTAGACCGATTGGTCCGATCCGGTTTCCAAAACATTGCAGCATATACAAATCCTACCAAACAGAGATTTTAGAAAAAAAAAATTCTAGAAAGAAAATAATTTCTCACAATTACTTTCTTCAAATATAAAGATTGACAACTAAAGAAATAATTTCTATCAATTACTTTCCTAAATACAAAGATTGACAACAAACTAACTAGAAGAAAATAATTTTAATAATTACTTTCCTCAAATACATAATTCTTAATAATTACTTTTCTCAAATACAAAATTGACGACTAATGATCTAATTCAATTACTTTTTGAAGTACAAAGATTGATAACTAACTAATTAGAAGAAAATAATTTCTATCAATTACTTTCTTTAAAGATTGACAACTAACTAATTAGGAAAAAATAATTCTTAATAATTACTTTCTTTAAATACATAATTTTTAATAATTACTTTTCTTAAATATAAAGATTGACGACTAATAATCTAATGTGATTTGCTGAGATTGAGTTTTCTATGGTGAAAGCTTTTGACCTAACGAGCGGCAATTAAATTAGGTTCTGACATCCTACCATTGGAGCCTTTTATGGCTGTCTAGCAACATGTGACCTTTAAGGAAATCCAATGTAGAAAAAAAGATCACCAAATTTAGAGTGCTAGGGCTTGGTGCCAAAACAACATAATATTTATGATTTGAAGAAAGTCTTTAGGACGGTGATTTTAATGTATAAAACATAAATTAATCTCATCTTATTGTAATTGAGGCAAATATTTTCTCTTTTTTTTTTTTGTAAGGATGGAGATGAAGATGTCATATCCTATCTCATTCTGTTAGCTTTATACTCAAGTATAATACGTCAAAAATAATTTTATATTAAATAAAAAAATATGTTATATGCTTATAACTCAAGTTCCCTTACTATCAATTAACTTTTACTCGATTTTTTAGGCCACATAGTTTCAAATCGTAACAAGCTAATTGAGTCAGCAAATAAGCCTGGGGCATTATAAATGGTATGAGAGCCAACCCAAGTGTGTGAAAGTTGATGGGTATAAAAAAAAAAAGCTTCACCATGGGATGGTGGTAAAGTAAAAGTTGGTGTGCATAAGGAAATGGCTACACCATGGAACGGTGGTAGAGTCCCACTGATGGGGACATCAGCAAGAAGAAAAGGTTGCAGACTGACACTCTTTGGTTTTGTAGTTAATCCACTTTCCGTAGGTTCCACTTACTCGAGCCAAGAGTTTCAATTTCTCAAGTGGCAACTCATGCTGCAAAATTTTAACTTCTGCCAAGTCTCAAAGTATCGACACTTCCTGCCTTGAGTCAACACTGCTATCAAGACATCAAGTCTTCTCTTTGGAAGTCAAATCTTGGAGGACACATGGAGGTATCTGATGATGACACATGGCAACTTAGAAGTCAAATCTTGGAGGACACATGGAGGTATCTGATGATGACACATGGCAAACTAAGGAGGTGCCACATGGAAGCTTGTGCAACCAAATTTGTTAGGGATTGATTGTAATTAGTTAGCTATATCATAACTAATCCTTAGATTGTTATGATCTTTTAGTTTTTTGGGCTGAAATTTCTGGAAGTCCTTTGGCCTATAAATAGGCCAAGCTTTCCCTCTTGTAGATATGAAGTTTGAGAAATAAAATCAAGTTTATTTGATTTCTTTTGCCAAGTGCCTTGTTCATCTTTGAGTATGAAGAGGGTGAGATGCTCTTAGTTTGAGTTGAGGCTCGTGTTTCCCTAGTCTTAGATCTAGGTCACTCCTTGAGGGAGAGGGTGAGAGGCCCAATTTGCTACTCTAAACCATTCTACCAAGGTTCCATAATAGTTTCAGGAAGAAGGACAAGTGCTACCCAAGTCTCAGCAAATTTTTTTTAAATCCTTCCTTTCCTTGTTCGATTTTTTTTATTTCCTTCAATTCCTTTGCCTCCACGGTCTTACTTCTGATCACTTGCAGGTTCTCTTGAGGATGTTAGAGTTGAGGATGATGGCTCCACGTCAAGGATCAAGTGCCAAGGTGAGTTCTTAAGTAAGGAGTGTAGATCTTGTCAACCAACCCTCAATTCTTTGAGTGTTGAGTGCATCCCTTCCACTTTAAGATCTTACTTCATTGTTGGAAAAAAAAAAAAACCTCTTGGTCCTTTAGATCTGAAGTTTTAAAGGTGGCTTAACTTAGTTTGAAGGTTTCCATACCTTTAGATCCTAATCTTTTTATTTCTTTGAAAGAAGCTTGCACAAGGGTGTTTAGATTTCTGCTTCGGTTTGATGTTCTTCATTTCTCCCATGCATGAATTCAGCCATAGCTTGGGCTCAAATGTTCATTAAGGGTGGTAATCACTTAGAACACATCACCATCCCCTCATTCCACCAATTTTTTTTCATGCCCCATCAGCTTTGGTATCAGAGCTTTGGTCTCTAAGTTAAGCTTGTAAGTTGCTGGAATTTCTGTTCTAGTTTTAGTCCGAGATTTCCATGAATTTTTTTGTAATTTTTTAAGGGTTAAAAAATAAAAAAATTCATTTGCTGCACTTTAGGACTTTAGGTTCCGAAATCTAAAATTAAAAAAAATATTTTAGAGTTTTGGAATAAAAAAATTCGAGTTCTTAGGTTGTTTTCTGGAAGACTGTTTTGGTTCCCTCCATTAAATTTGATTTTAAAAAATAAAAAATAAAAAATAATAATTTTTAATTTGAGATCTGAGATTTAGACTTCAAATTCTGTTATTTTCCACTTAAAGTTTGAATTTAGAGGGGTTTTTAAATTTAAAATTTGAATTTTGAAATAGGTAGTAGAGAGTTTGTTAAGCTGCTAGAATCTTCTAGCAACTACTATCATAACAACTTCCTCAACCAAATTTAAAAAAAAATTGAATTCAAATTTCAAAATCTAGGATTTTCACTCTGAGATCTAACTAATTCAATTTTCATTTTGAATTTTTAAAAATTTAAAACTTTAAATTTTAAATTTTCAAAACCGGGTTAGTTGAAGGTTAGTTAGAAGCTGCAAATTTTATTTAACCACTTTTACCTCCAAGAATGAAATTTTAATCTAAATTTTAAAATTTTTTTAAAAAAATTAGCTTCTGAAATCTAGACTTCAAGATTTGAATTTCTCAATTTAAGTTTGCATTTGCTGAATTTTAAAATTAGATTAAATTTCACTTAATTGTACTAAGTCTAGTCGATTGTGCTAGTTAATTGCTGAAATTGTGTGCATCCATATATAACCATCTTAAGGGCATTCAATATAACATAAGGGGAGGAGTTAATAACCTTTCCTTAGCCCACAACAACCATCCTCATTATGCATTGACCTAAGCCTTAATTAAAATCAAGTATGCACCTAAATTAAGGACACCAACAAGTCGGGTTCAAGTGCAAGAGGAGACAAAGCACTATTTGAGTTTGTAATTATTCTTAGAAACTGGTGTCTAAGACTAGAGGTCTAATGGCAAATGCCTTAAGCGGACTTGCGGTTCTTTAATTGGGTCCTTGCGAAAGCAAGGGGGGCCTCCCGCATTCCCACCTCTTACCTGGCCAGTGACAAAGGTAATTGCATCCTTAACTAGTACCTAGTCAAGTCTTGTATTTTGAACTTCTAGGTTTAGGAGCCCTAGAAGCTAGGTTTGTACTTCTTGTCTTATAGGTCAAAAGTTCTATCTTTCTTGGTTTGTACCTATGGATCCTAATCTTGAACTCTTTATGAGGACCCTGACTGAAAAGTTAGACACTGTAACTGAGCAATTAGGGCAAATCAACAAAGAATTAGGTCAAGTAAAAGATAGAGTTGAGACCCTTGAAGAGCCTCAAAGGATCCCCATCGAACCTGAATCATCTAGGTCAATTCCTCGAGGTCCAAGAGCCCAATATCATGTGCACATCCCTGAATACAATCCAAGGAGACTTGATCCTGATTTCATGGAAGAAGCCCGTCGAGTCCATCGGCCTGACTTTACTCCTGATCGTATCCCTAGGCGACCTCACCAGGATTACTTAGATCAAGATGAAAGAGCCATGAGGAACATTCGATTAGAGGCTCCTATCTTTGATGGAAGCCTAGACCCTAAAGCTTATGTTGACTGGGAGGGAGAAATGGATCAATATTTTGAATGGTATGAGATGACCGAGGAGAGAAAGTATAAGTTTGCCAAACTGAGGTTAGTCCGCCAGGCTAGGTTATACTGGGAGAATATCGGGCGAATGCTTAGGCAAAGAGGAGACATGCCCATAACCACTTGGAGAGCTATGAAAATCAAGCTTAGGGAAAAGTATGTCCCTATGTCCTATCACCAAAGACTATTAGATCAGTGGCAAAGATTATACCAGGGCAATAAGACTGTGTCTGAATATATTACCAAGTTTGATGAGTTTGCGATGAGGTGTAACATTGATGAATCAGAAGCTGTAACATTGTCTAGGTTTAGAGCCGGTTTGTGAAGAAATTCAAAAGGAATTATTTCTAAGAGAAATCACTGACCTAGACCAAGCCTATCAAATAGCCAGAGATTGTGAAAGGTTTCAAAGGGGACCGATAGTCAGAAGACCCGAACTAAGTAAGATTAGCACCCCTACTCAGAAACCAGGGTTCAACCAAATGCGACCAAATCACCCCACTCCTACTATCCCATCCGGTCAAACGAGTGACAAGGGTAAGGCCCCTGTAGTTCAAAAGAGTAACAACCCGAATGTCCATTGTTTTAAATGTAACAGGAAGGGACACTATGCCAACCAATGCCCTGCCCGTTCTCTACACATAGGAGAACTAGCTGAAGAGGACCCTGAAGATACTAAAGAGTTTGAAAAAGAGGTATATGAGGCTGAATCCAATCTGATCAATGAATATGATGAAGAGGAAGAAGAGATTGATTATGATGAGACTTTGGGTGTTGTTAGAATTTTGACCCAAACAAAGGAAAAGGAGGATTGGAGAAGAACTAATATACTCCAAACATTTGTTAAGATAGGGGAGAAGGTTTATAAAATCATTATAGACAATGGGAGTTGTGTGAATGCTATTTCCACTAAAGCCATTAAGAATTTAAGCTTGACCCCTGTTCCCCATCCCAATCCATACAAAGTTTCTTGGATAGATTCAACATCCATTCCCATTAAATCCAGATGTCAAGTTCCCATTCAAATCCAATCCTATCATGAACAAGTCTGGTGCGATGTACTACCCATGGGAGTAAGTAGCATCATTTTGGGTAGACCTTGGTTGTATGATCATGATGCAACTTTATATGGTCAATCCAATTCTTGTGCTTTCAACCATCTAGGGAAAAAGCTTATCATTAACTCGACCCCACCTAAGGACAATATCAAGAAAGGGTCTAGTGATTTGAAAGAGAAGAAACAAGATCTGAATTTGATCAGTGTCAAGGAAATAGAGAAAGAAATCAATGAAGGATCACCTATGTGGATTTTGGCACTTAAAGAAAGTCGGAATGAAGATCCTAAGGAACCACCTCAAGAAGTCACAAAGATCTTAGAAGACTTTAAGGATGTATTCCCAGAAGATTTACCCAATCACCTGCCCCCACTTAGGGATATTCAACATACAATTGATCTAGTCCCAGGAGCCACCTTGCCTAACCTACCTCACTATAGAATGAATCCTACTGAGCACGCTGAGCTACAAAGACAAGTTGGAGATCTCCTCCAGAAAAAGTTTATTAGGGAGAGTTTAAGTCCTTGTGCAGTACCTGCCCTACTGACCCCGAAGAAGGATGGCACTTGGAGAATGTGCATCGATAGTCATGCCATCAACAAAATTACGGTCAAGTATCGATTTCCTATCCCTCGCCTTGATGATATGCTTGACATGATGACCGGAGCCACTATATTTTCCAAGATTGATCTTAAGAGTGGTTATCACCAGGTTAGGATCAAACCTGGAGATGAGTGGAAAACTGCATTCAAAACTAAGGATGGTCTTTATGAGTGGTTGGTTATGCCCTTTGGTCTATCAAATGCCCCTAGTACATTTATGAGGATCATGACTCAAGTTTTAAGACCTTTCATGGGAAAATTTGTTGTAGTATATTTTGATGACATCCTCATCTATAGTAAGACTAGGGAAGACCATTAGATCATCTTAGACAAGTCTGTTACACCCTTAGAAAGGAAAATCTATATGCCAATCTGAAGAAGTGCGAATTCATGACTAACAGAGTAACCTTTCTAGGGTTCATTGTTACTACTAATGGTGTTTCTGCTGATCCCGAGAAAATTAAGTCCATAGTCGAGTGGCCCGAACCCAAGAACATACATGACGTCCGTAGCTTCCACGGTCTTGCCACCTTCTATAGGAGATTCATCCAAGGGTTTAGCACCATTGTTGCTCCAATCACGGATTGTCTTAAGAAAGGAAATTTTGAATGGACCAAACAAGCCAATAAAGCCTTCCTTGAGATTAAAGGAAGAATGACACAAGCACCAATCTTAAGGTTGCCTGACTTCTCTAAAGTTTTTGAGGTTGCTTGTGATGCCTCTGGGATTGGAATTGGTGGAGTTTTAAGTCAAGAGAACCATCCGGTAGCTTTTTTTAGCGAGAAACTAAATGGCGCAAAGTTGAGATATTCCACCTATGACAAGGAGTTATATGCGGTAGTTCAGGCTTTGAAATATTGGAGACATTACTTGTTACCGCAGGAGTTTGTTCTATTTTTCGATCATGAAGCCCTCCGATTCCTTAGCTCCCAAAAGAAGTTAAACCCTAGGCATGAAAATGGGTAGAGTACATCCAAGCTTACACCTTTGTTCTAAAACACCGTGCTGGTTCTGACAATAAGGTTGCCGATGCTTTAAGTCGACGTTCTATGCTCTTGACGTCCGTAAGTACTGAAGTCACAGGATTTGATAAGTTGAAGGAAGAGTATAAAAGTTGCCCTGACTTTAGTGAGATTTTTGAATCTGTCAGTCTAAGGCCTTCTAGAGAATACAAAGACTTTACTCTTCATGATGGGTTCCTTTTTAAAGGAGATAAGTTGTGTATTCCCCGAACCTCAATTAGGGAATTCTTGATTTGGGAAATCCATGCCGGAGGTTTAGCGGGCCATTTCGGAAGGAATAAAACTATTCTAGCTTTGGAGGAACAATTCTTTTGGCCCAGCTTAAAACGAAATGTTGCCCAAGTCGTAGCCCAGTGTAGGACATGTGCTGTTGCTAAAATGCAAAAACAAAACACTGGACTATACACCCCTTTACCCGTCCCTGATCGACCTTGGCAAGACATCAGTATGGACTTTGTGTTGGGACTACCAAAGACCTTAAGGAGACACGATTCCATCTTTGTGGTAGTCGATAGATTTTCTAAAATGGCACATTTTCTGCCTTGTTCCCAGACCTTCGATGCATCAAAAGTGGCCAAGTTATTTCTAGATGAAGTGGTTAGATTACACGGGTTACCTAAAACCATCGTGTCTGATAGGGATGTTAAGTTCACCAGTTACTTTTGGAAAACCCTATGGCACCTGCTAGGAACCAAGTTAAACTTTTCTACCACTTATCACCCCCAAACTGATGGTCAAACAGAAGTTGTAAATAGAAGTCTTGGAAATATGTTGAGATGTTTAGTGGGAAAACATACTGGAAATTGGGACCTTTTACTGCCACGTATAGAGTTTGCCTATAATAGTTCAGTTAACAGATCCACTGGAAAAAGTCCTTTTGAGATTATTCATGGGTACAAACCAAGAAAGCCAATAGACCTCATTCCATTGCCCATGCATGTACGAACATCAGAGTCTGCTGAGTCATATGCACAACACATTAGGGATTTACACAAAGAAATTAGCGAGAAAATCCATATAAGCAATGAGAGTTACAAGCATATGGCTAATTCCCATAGAAGAGCAAAAGAATTTCATGTAGGAGACTTTGTCATGATAAGGCTCAGACCTGAACAGTTTCCAAAGGGAACTATGAAGAAACTACACGCCCGTGGTGCAGGTCCTTTCAAAATAATAAAAAGAATTGGACCTAATGCTTATATACTGGACCTACCTTCTGACTTTGGTATTAGTTCCACCTTTAATATTTCAGATCTGGTAGAATACAAGGAACCAACAATGAATCCCAGTGAGTTTTTAGGACCTGATCCATCCTTTGAGAGTGAACCAATCCCAGAGTGTCCACCAGCCACAAAGCGAGAAAGAATTGAACGGATATTAGATGACAAGATTGTCACTACCCGAAATAAAGACTATCAACGCTACTTGGTCCATTGGCAAGGTAGACCTGATTCTGAAGACTCATGGATCACTCAAGAAGAACTGCAAAGGATCGATCCAGATCTGCTTGAATATTACCAAAGCCAAAATGATCCATACTCGTCAGGGCCGAGTTTTTTTCATCCGGGAAGAATTGATGGGGACATCAGCAAGTATTCGAGGTAGTTGATGATGTCAGGCGTGAGCTGGACGGCGGCTAAGTTGATGTTGGAGTCCTTGAGGACGACGACACTGCTGTTGTCGTTGCTGTCGAAGGATGGAAAACTATAGGTGGTGTTTGACTGAGAATGGGCAGTGGCTAGGAGGAGGAGGAGGAGGAGGGAGAGGTGTTGGCGGTTTGTTGTTATCCTCATCTCCAAAGAGATCAAATGGGAGGAGGAGAAGGGGTTTTGTTTCTTCTAGTAAGGAGGGGGGAGAAGAGTGAGGAGGTGGTGGAACTGGAACATCCAAAAGCTCTGCCGTCATTGTTTGCTTGTCAGGGAAAGCGGTTTCTTCGAATTCATGGGTTCCAGTCTATGCAGATGCAGAGAACGATCTACATCGCCATGGACGCACGGGGCATCCCATCGGCCCTTAGGCACCTTCAGGAGCTACTAGACGCTCCGAATCAACGCCAACAACCTCAGCCTCATCCGAATCAACGTCAACAACCTCAGCCTCATCCGAATCAACTTCACCTTCTCCGACGCCGGCAACCTCCCCGTTTCCCCCATCGGTGGTGGCCTTTTCTGCGCCTAGCACTTCATTTGAAAAAGGTTTCACGGGAATAAATATTTTTTATTAAGATAGTTCTTTTTATAGAGTTTACATCGTATCAATATTTTAAAAATTGAATCGGATAACAAATCGGCTTAATATTTGGGTCATGGGTCAATCGGTTCGACTGGATAAACCGGTTTGATCAGATCGAATAATATTATAATTTAATTTTTAATTTAATAATATAAAATAATAAAATATAAATATAATTTAAATAAAAATTTTAAAAAATCTAAAATTAGGTTGAACCGATTGAAACTCAATCGGTTCAATGGGTTTTTTCGACTTTTAACTTTAATAATAAAATCAGACCGAATTGATGACCGGTTCCCGATTGGACCGGTTAGACCGATCGATCCAATCCGGTTTTCAAAATATTGCAGCATATACAAATCCTACCAAGATTTTAGAAAAAAAATAATTTTAGAAAAAAATAATTTCTCACAATTACTTTCCTCAAGTGCAAAGATAGACAACTAAATAAAATAATTTCTATCAATTACTTTCTTTTAAGTACAAAGATTGAGAACTAACTAATTAAGAGAAAATAATTCTTAATAATTACTTTCCTCAAATACATAATTCCTAATAATTACTTTCCTCAAATACAAAGATTGATGACTAATAATCTATTTCAATTACTTTCCTCAACTACAAAGATTGACAACTAACTAATTAGAAGGAAATAATTCATATCAATTACATTCTTCAAATACAAAAATTGACAACTAACTAATTAGTAGAAAATAATTCCTAATAATTACTTTCTTCAAATACATAACTCCTAATAATTACTTTCCTCAAATACAAATTTAATTCAATTACTTTCCTCAAGTAACAAAGATTGACAACTAACTAATTAGAAGAAAATAATTCTTATCAATTCCTTTCCTCAAATACAAAGATTGACAAAGGAGAAAATAATTCCTAATAATTACTATCCTTATATACATAATTCCTAATAATTACTTTTCTCAAATAAAAATATTGACGACTAATAATCTAATTTATAGATGTACAAGAT
The DNA here is from genome assembly GCA_900491605.1 of Calamus simplicifolius. NCBI lineage: Eukaryota > Viridiplantae > Streptophyta > Magnoliopsida > Arecales > Arecaceae > Calamus > Calamus simplicifolius. The sequence goes on from UESW01004784.1 coordinate 220,195, forward strand.
TATTTACATATTAGTTTTAATTTTTTAAAGATTATTTTCACATTGGTTTTGATTTTCCAATAATATGATATTGGCTATCTCCTCAAGATTCTGACAATATAATTTTCTCATATGAAAAATGAAAATTAAGAGAAAATGCTCATGCACATCTCAAAAAAAAATTAAAGAAAATTTTTATCCGAGTTTTCTTTATTTTCTTTTTATGTCTTTACTTTCTCATCTTGATTCTCATAAAAGTTTTATATTTTCACTTTTTTTTATTTTCCTCTCATCAATGCTCTTCTTTGCATGATTTTTTTTTTTTTCATAAAATGAGCATCCAAATGAAGAAAAGGTTGTCTGGAATTTGAAGAAAATTTAAAACGGTATTGATAAACCTGTGATCCAGACAGATTGATCAAATTATTTTGAATCTCTTACATATCCGATTTTATATTAGAATCAGATTGGCTTGACCTTCGGACCGGTTCAACCGATCGATTTGATCCGATCTAGTTTTAACAATTATGCCCTTATGGGCACCGAATGCATGGGTGGCTTAGTGCACAATGCAGTCCGCTCATGAGTTTTGAAGTGCGGATTTCAAAATAAAATGTCTTTATACACCGTCTTCGATGCCGGTGTGCATGCACAAAGACTTTTCCTTCGAAAATAATCATTGCATTCGGTCGGAGGCAACTTTTCCCTTTTGTCAGCCACCATTCACAATTTACTGCAGCGCTTTGACCAATCAGCTCCATGGCCCATTCGGGTGGCTGTAGGCTAGGCCGAGGAGCAACCTCCCCACCTCCTCCTGTAGTGTGTGGCTCCTTAGCCTGGGCATGGCAGCAAGAATTTGGTTCTCACGATGGAGCCTCCATGTTAAGACCTAGCTAGTTGATCAGGGGCTGGAAGATGGCCAAGATATGCAGCCATATATCACGATGAGGAGGATGTTGATATCTTGGCTTTAGACGGAATCAGGGAATGAAGGTTTTCAAGAATGGAGACATATAAGGGTGAGAGGGTGAACGGAGATCGATCTTATTATTATTTTATTATTATTTCATTATGCTCTTTTTGGATCAGAGGCCCATATTAATTTATAGTCTAACTTTACCGACTTTATGAAACTAGGACTTTTTAGGCTAACTAATTTTACATTATTATGATTAAATTTGATTGGATTGAGATAAAAAAATTATTAAAAATAAAATAACTACAATTTTTTATTAAATTTATCTACGTGATAGGATTGAAGAATTCTCATTAAGCCTAAATCTTATTCTTCCTTTCTAAGATTGTGCCATGAGAAGAAATGAGAAAAAAAGCATCTGTCTCACAAGCCCAATTTATTATTATTATATATTTTTTGTTACTATTAATTTTTGTATTGGGCATCTAAAGGAATCGTTGGGTTGCACCTTCATGCGATCGTACTCATGGTAGAAGGTTTAGATCGAGCTGGATCATTGTACCTTAAGGATATATTGCTTATAACTTGCACAAACGAGCGAAAACTAATTCTTAGGATAGTGTCTAACATACCTCGATCCAGGCATGGTTCTCATCTTCTTTTGATTATAATTTTTTTGTATTTAAATGTTTAGATTTAAATTTCTAGCAATTTTTAGATAGTTAGAGAATAATCTATTATTTCCAATAGGTAAAGATTAGTTTTCCTTTTCACTAAAAATTGTTAGGATTTTCATTGTAAGTTATTGGAATATATATATATATATATATATATATATATATATATATATATATATATATATATATATATATATATACACACACACACATATACATATACATATACATACATACATAAATATACATATACACACATATAAAAAGATTAGTTTTTCTTTTTTTTTTTTGCTTTAAAATCTATCCAGAAATCTTAGATTTTTTTTAAAAAAAAGAAGAGATATTGAATTGAAATTTAAAATTCAAACTTGAATTTCAAAATTCAAATTTAAAATTTAAAATTCAAATCTAAAATTTAAAATTTAAATTTAAATTTTAAATTAAAATTAAAATTTTAAAAATATTTAAAAAGTTTAAATTTTATATTTTGAACTCTAATTTAAATTTAAATTATTTGAGTTAATTTGCTTAGTGGTTACTTTATTTATTGCAAGTAGTTTCTAGATTTAAATTATTAAATTTAAATTCAAAATCTAAAAATTATTTAGAAAACCACTAATTAAAAAAACCAAACTATGAGCTCCCATTGAACACCTTTTAGGTCCAGACATCTCAAATAGACCTAGTAGCTTCACTTATGAATCCTAACTCTCAATGTTGCAAACCTTAGTATGGAGATGTGGCTCTATTTGGAAAATTTATTTTTCTTATAGGTTCATTTAAGTTCTATATAATTCTCTACATTATACTTTGATTCAGAAATCAAGAGTAAATCGATGAGGTAATGCTTATAGATGACTTTATTACGATTTCATTTAATATATTACTTGCTTTACTTTGCTTCATTAATTAAATTGATAAATAGTTGGAAACACTAAATGTTGCTTAACTTAAAATGTTATACTAATTCCTTCTCTGTGTTATAGATTATGGAAAGGAGTAAGATGCATGATTTTGAGTATTTTAAAATCTATTGCCATGAGATTTAATAAAAGTTTTTTACTAACATATAATTTGCTAAATAATCTTATGACTATTGAAATATTCAACTTATTGTTTATCTTGTATTTAGTTAAGTTACTTTGCATTATTGAATTGGTTAGCAACTCCCTTTTTATCAATTGAAGTCTTTGGTTTCTGTAATAAATCTTTAAATTATTAGTACTGCAAAACAATAAAGGTCAACATGTGTTTCAAGTTATGATTAATAGATATACTTCTATTTTATATGTATTCAATTCTAATGCATCTTTGCTTGATTCTCTCATTTGATGTCTAGTCAAAAAATAATGATATCTCCTTTGAATTTATTAAGTTTAAAAAGAATTTGGCAGATCAATGAATTAAGAACTATTTAGGAGTGGAGTCCTAAAATCATCGAGGGGAATAGGGCTTAAGCCCATTATTTCGTTACCAATAGTGAATACCCAGCCTCTGTGATGGAGATCCCATTAAAGAGGTTCAATGAGGTAGAAACAAAACTGATTGAGTGATCGTGCTAGAGCATAATTGTTTGAAAAAATTTCTCATCCCATCCTTTGATAAATGCTCTTATAAAGCAATAAAATAAATCTGCATAAGGTTAAGTTATACTCTTAATGAATTCAAGGTAGGTTATCTGCAGGGTATTAGTCACAAATACCCTTGAAGGATTCACTTATATGAGAATTATCATATTAGGAAATGACTAAAGGTTTAGGCTAACCTTAAAAAATTCTCATGAAAATCAAGGTGCTAAGCACAAGGTCTTAATATGCGCTGACCGCTTAAATCCAATTGATCCATACTATATATGTAATTAGTAGAAGTCTGAGTCAAGGACCTAGTTCAAGGTTTAATCCATTATGATTTCTTTAGATGTATACAATCAACACTAAGTAGGATTCAAGTTCACAGGACACCTCACCTATTATGTAGTATAAGATGCCCTAAAATTTATATTATATTAATTTTATTATTATTTTTTTAATTTAAAACTTTTATGAAGGATTATTGACCTTTTAAATTTTAAAAGAAAAAAGTCTTAAATAAAAAAAAGGAGGAATGCTCGCGAGTGAATGCTCGGGTGAGGCGTTCCCCTTGTGAGCATTTCGTGAACACTCGCACGAACACAGAGTAACGATTGTGAATGGACAGAAACAGTCCAAATAATTTAATTTTCAGACCATTTCTGACCTAATTTGTGAATAACGTTTATCAAGCCTTTAAGGCCATTATGGGCCGAGCCTTGGAGGTTTCCTGGGCTGAGCCTATAAATAAACTTAAGGATTTAGAGTTAAAGAATTCTTATTAAGCCCAAATCTTATTCTTTCTTTCTGAGATTATGCCATGAGAAGAAAGCATCTATCTCAAAAGCCCTGCTCAAAAGAAAGTTTTTTATTATATATATATATATATATATTTTATTTACTGTTGATCTTTTTATTGGGCTTCTCAAGCAATCGTTGGGTTGCATCTCCATGTGATCTCATGATAAGAGGTTTGGATCGAACTGGATCATTATATCTTGGGGATAGATTACCTAAATCTGTACGAAAGGGCAAAAATTAGCCCTTAGGACAGTATCTAACATGCTTCGTTTTAGGCACAATTCTCATCTTTTATTGATTTTAAATTTTTATGCATTTAAATTTTTAAACTAAAATTTCATATTTTCAAAAGTTGTTGGGAAACTTTTCTACAGTTTTGTTCCAATCTAGCACGCATTTGACCTCATAAAACTTGCCGATGGAGGGCGAGAACCTGAAGTAGGACCACTGTCGACCCAGATGTGGCGGGAGATACCACCGTAGTCGATCCATGCATGGTGATCTCGATGTTGAAGGTCTTTAACCTAGCTATGACGTTGGATTTGATGCTATTTGGGTTGAGGCCAACGTGGTTGTTGCCGGGGTCGTAGGACATGTAACAAAAATCAATACTTTCTTTTATAATAATATCAGCTTGCAACAAATACTAAATAATTTTATGTAACAACTTATGTTGTTACTTAAAAAAATAGTTACAAAAAAAATTGTAACAAAAAAAATTGATAATATTTTTTGTGATACATCCTTAAAAGTTATCATAGGTAATGTAACTTCTGCAATAACTATTACTTGTTATCACTGAAACAATTGAGGTATTCAAATTGATAACAAGTATTACTGCCAAGTCACGTTCCTCGAACCTCGAACGTCGGGTAACGGAGTGGATCCGAAGGACAACAAGAATAGTTTGGAAATCTCCTAGTGCCTCCTCCTCGATGGAATTCTTGCAAGAAAGTCTCCGGGAACTGGTTGCACCGGTGGAGACCCTCCGACGCTCAAGTAAGCCACTTGGAAAATAGTGATGAACAATGGACTAAAAGACTTTTGTCCGAAGAACTTGGAGTTCAGCTCCCTTCTCTCGTTACGAGCGAAGGTTCTTATACCTGTCGGAAGTTTCCTTTATCCGCTTTTGGAAGGTTGTTGATTTCGAGACGTTATTATCTAGTAGTGGATAGGCGGCAAGGTTGACAGGGACAGGCCGCAACCATCCTTGAGTTTGTTAGGGATAGCCCTACTCATCAGCCTCCTATCAAGTACGGCGCCACAGATGGTAGGTGGGCTGGATCACATCAGGCATGCACCGTAACTGGCAGTAGCCATGTGCGGTTGTAGTCGGTTGGTGGACTACATGGAAGTTGCAGGTGGTTGGAGGCCGAGGGGGACCTAGAGTCCGAGGCCGAGGGGGACTTGGAGTCCGAGGCCGAGGGGGACCCGGAGTCCGAGGCCAATGTTTCATCAGTTGCCCTATCCGTTAGCCCTAGCGTAGCTTGATTAGACACATCAGATGCCCCCCCATCCCTGAGATGGTGCAGGTCTGCTTCCTGCTCGGCGAAAGGGGCACAACACCGCCAAGTGGCTGATCCCGGTGCATTGCTAACCATGGAAGGGCACATGTCCTTAGGGGCAGAGACTCTCCAACGCAGGTGGTATGGGGCATCGTAACGCCACTGCTCCTGTCGATCTTCACCGTCAGATCCGGGGAATCCTTCTCAAAACGGGGAAGTCCATTCGAAACCCTCGGAAAGGCAAACACCATTATTGTCATCATTGTGTTGACATCATCGATGTCCCGTGATTGGCTACAGACTGCGCGTTTTACACATCGAATGATTGTCGAGGTGACTTGCCAATAGTGGGTGTGCACATGGCTGGCCGAACTAGGCGGAATGATTTGAAAAGAGGTAAAACAGGGGGGTGCTTCGAACCTGATGCCTCACATTCCCGCAACCTTCTTCTTCCTCCTCAAGCTCGAATCTCGCCTGAGTCCTCCATCCCGAACCTAGCCGACCTTCTTGCTGTTTTCCTTCCTTCGTCCAGGTCAGTCCTCCCGACCCTTACCTTCCTATCATGGCTTCTTCTCCTTCCTGGTCATCCTTTGCTCCACTCGAAGATCGTCTTTCTTCCTCGCAGTTGTGAGATTTTCCATCCCCCACACCCGCATGGTCTTCTTCTCCCTCTCCTTCCTTTGATGACCTTGTTCCTTGTCCCAACGGTGGGTCATCAGCCGGGCCCCCATCAGGGGTCATTCGGTGCCCACCGGTCCTCCACCTAGGGTTAGAATAGAATCCTCGGAAGGGGCCGTCTCCACCATGATCAACCAAGAGCTGGTGAACCTTAGGGTCCGGTACAGAATTTCAAGCAGTGTCTGGATGTTTATTCCCACTCCTGACGACAGGGTGCCTCCTTCCAACCTAGGAGAATCGCCCTGTATGAGGGCCTTCGCCTGCCCCTTCATCCTTTGATTGTCAACCTCCTCGACCGTTACTCCCTAGTGCCCGCGCAATTAGTCCCAAATTTCATTCAGACCATTTGCGGCTTCTTGGTACTATGTCACCTCCAGGGTGTAGAGGCTAGGGTTTTCCTCTTCCATTGCTTCTACACTCTCTGCCACCAATCGAGCTGGTGGTTGTTCCAACCCAAGCCCAATCGAGCCCTCAAATTAGGTCTTCCCACATCTGTCAAAGGGTGGAAGACCCAATTTTTCTTAATCTCGAGGGGGTAAAGCTGAGTTGGGGGGACCCAAACGTAGGGCCGAACAAGGACCAGTCAGTGGCTCCGAGGGACAAGGAGGCGTTCGACAGCTGCTGACTGCAGTGGTCCCTCGCTGCAATCAGCTCCTATTGGAGGAGAATCTCTAGCTCACAGGCATCCTCCCGAGCGGTGGTTAGTAGCCACATACTTTTCCCTATTCCTTCTCTCCCCTCTTTTTTTTTAAAATACATTGGCCCTTTAACTTATACAAGTATGAAGCTATCGACCCATGTCGTGAGGAGAGCGACAGTCAAGAGAAAAAGGGCCATTGACGACGCAGAGGGGTTGAGGGGGAGGCCTCGAACTCGGACTCCGAACCGGTCCCCGACCCCCTGGTCCGTAAATCCCAGGAGGACCGGGAGCCTATCCCCGCCGTCGACCTCACTGCCGACACACCCCCAAAGGGGGCGAGGGTCGAAGTGGTTATCCCACCTACGAAGCCCACCACCTTGACCACGGAACAGGCTTGCCCGAAAGCGGGACCGACCCCAGATGAAGGTTTGCCTGTGGGAGAGCAGGCAAGTGGAGAGCACCCGATGGCAGCGGAGCCATCGGTAGAGGAGATGTCGTCAGTCTCCGGTGCAGCACCTACGGCTTCGAGACCGACTGAGGCCGCGGAGGGAGGTGAGGTCGGGGCAATCCCCTCTTGGCCCTCGCTTATGAACCATGGCCATAGGATGGAGCGACTAATGTCCCAGGTCTATCTACCAGAGTTCCAAGGAGAGCTCCACCGTCAGGGAGCTTCAGTCTTCTTTCGGGATGCCTTCATGGCTCATATATGGGCTAGTACTGTCAGCTCCCCCTCCTCTTTGGGGCCACCGACAGCACACCTACACACTTATGGTAATCGGATAGAGTTTTACTAGTCTTTATGTAGTGCTCCATAAAGAACTAGAGAACCCCAACTAATTATCAAAAGTGGCAGACACACACGAAAATACATCCTGTTAAAAACTTTTCATTTTATCTCAATTATATACACAAATCACTCAATCAATACTAAGCATCAACCTGCTCAGATAAGATTTTTCATGACATTCCTCAGGCCGTTTACAAGATCACATTCACAATTGACATCAAAATCATAAGTGCACACATCATGCTCATAATTTTCTCCAAACATAAGTCTCATATTCATATCCACAAGGTCTATAACATCATTACATCTCACTGTACACATACACATATACAATATACAAATATCAAACCACACTATCTCAATATACAAGGCTAGTATCTATACACCCTTACATCCAAGCAAGCTTCACTAGCTAAGGGTTCTGTCCTGCTTCTCTGTGATCCTGGCAGAAATACTCACTGATCTGAAAGAACATTTAAATCATAGAGGGATGCGACCTAAGTCCTAGTGACTGGATAACCATCTAACTATGGAGAAATAGAGAACCATAACCTCTTATCTTCAATCGTATGCTGATACTATTTAGCTTGTACAACTCAAAGTACATTTTTAACATGATATCAGATAAAATAAAATGTAGCTTATTCTTCAAATAACATATCAGTACTGAAATACTCTACAATAACTTTTCACTAAAAGATAACTCACTAAGATAAAAATCCATGCACTATAATATAAAAATATGCATTCTTTATCTACAACCCAGACTTCTTTATTAAATTCTCAGACTCCCATCGGAATCTGCTTGCCCACTGGCATCTCAAGTAAACTCTCCCTCTCGGGATAACTACTTGGCCCACTGGCTCTTTTTATATCACAACATATGCTTTTAGATCTCATGATGCTGGGCTGTGTGTGTAATGCCTCTGAGGTACCACCCTACAGTCGCCCTTCTGTAGGTGTACTCTCATCGGGTGCGTGACTAGCAACAGGATCCCCGCACAAATAGCACCCCTTACCCGTGCGGTTCACCTGGCAAAGTGCTTTGTTCCTTAACCCTGGAACCTCGGGTTTTCTCTCTGCCCCCACGGGCTATATATAGTAATCAGCTCCACTGAGCTATGATTCATGCCCCCACGGGCTGCTCACAACCAGCCCCACTGGCCTGGTTAGGCATGCACTCACCCCTGATTCTGGGGTTCATCGTACGATCTGTTCGCAAGGAGGTGCCGGCTCGATAGTAGTGTGCAATGCTCATGCTACAGTACAGTCTAAAGGGTGATCAGCCCCCTAGCTGCCTGATGCTCAGTATGACTCATACATCATTTGTAAAGCTTTATCATGCAAATATGCCATGTATACATTAAAAATTCCCTCATCGAAACTCATGCTTATGTGTTTATGCTCAAAACTCATTTATCAGATTATCATATACTAGGTTCTCATTTCTCATATTTAAAACATACATAATACTCTGCTAAACATAACATACCATAACTAGGTATTAATCTCATTATACTAGCTCAAATTAACCTCTCATTGCTAGATGAGAAATCCACTCACCTTAGTAGGTTACTCCTCGACTGGTACAACTGGTACTCAACTCTGGTATTTCGGCTCCCTGGAATAACCCTCTTGACCTACGTCAACATACAGATACAATAGCTATTAGGATTACCTCCACACGAGGTTTTCCCACGAACCATGCATGCATACATGATCTATCCTCTAATATCTCATTATTTTCTTCCACCCTATCTCTACTCAAGATTACTTCTACTATTACCTCAAAATACACTAATCTAAGAAAATCTAAAGTCATACAAGATCTAGGGAAGCTATAGCTTACCTGGAGTCGAGCACAAACCCCCAAGCTTCCCTTTCCCTTTCTCTTTCTTCCTCCTTTTTCTTCTTCTTCTTCTTCCTTTTCCTCTCTTTTCTCCTCTTCTTTCTTTCTTTCTTTCTTTCTTTCTTTTCTCTGGCTGAACCCACGTTTCCCTTTTTCTCTAATGACTTGGGGACCAAGTCATAGGAAACTTAAGGGTTAAGGCATGCCAAATCTCCCTTTTACCCTCACACACTCTTAACACACACTTTTTGGAAAACACGTGGCTCACTTATAACCATGCTATTTTGCCCTTATATTTTCTTTCCTAAGTTGCCCTTAACACAATTTGCAATTGACATCGGAGCCTTTTCCCCTTTTGCCCCTGATATAGCATTTTTTTAATAGATTTATAGCCCAGATCATCCTTTTTCGCTTAAATCTATACTTTTATGTAACATTTCTAAGAAAAGACTTTACCATCTTGAAGAACTCGATTTTAGAAATCCAACGGTTCAAACGGCATCCAAATCGGACTTGAAACGGATTAAATATGAATTTCTCAAGATTTAACTCAGAAAAACCTGCCGTCGCGGAGTCGGCTCGAACAGATTGCGAGTCGGCTCGAGCAGAAGTAGGGGTCGACTCCAGAAAAGTAGGGGTCGACTCCTGAAAAGTAGGAGTCGACTCCAGCACTGCAGGGGTCGACTCCTAAGCGTGCCGAAAGTTTAAAACCGTGCCGGAGTCGACTCCACTCTGATTAGAGTCGACTCCAACCACTAAAAACGTCATTTTAGGATAAAACTCAAACTAAACTTGATTTTTCTTGTGATTTAAACCCATTAAACTTAAGTCTCTCAATTTCTCAAATCAGACTCATTAACATTTAGAAATATACTTATTTACTCCAAAATTTCTTCTCTTTACATTTATCAAAAGGCCAACACACCCATATTTCAAGAAAACTTTCTGACTTTCATTTTAACTGAAAATGCCATAGATTACAAGGTTTTCAGGATGTTACAATTCTCCCCCTCTTAAGAAATTTCGTCCTCGAAATTTAGCTAGATATATTTTCAAATAGATGGGGGTACTTAAATCTCATCTCATCCTCTCGCTCCCATGTAGCCTCCTCTTTTTGATGATTTAACCATTGCACCTTAACTAACGGAATTCTTTTACTGCGGAGCTGCTTAATCTCCCTACTCAAGATCTTCACTGGTTCTGTTGCAAATGATAAATCCCCCTGTAACTCTATAGTCTCAGACTGAATCACATGAGAGGAATCTGGCACATACCTCCTAAGCATTGATACATGAAATACATTATGAATCTGAGATAACTCTGGAGGTAAAGCCAATCTATAAGCTAGTGTCCCAACTCTTTCCAGAATTTCATAGGGTCCAATATACCTGGGACTCAACTTGCCTTTCTTTCCAAATCTCATAATACCTCGCCAAGGAGATACCTTCAGAAAGACTCTATCTCCAACCTCAAACTTTACCTCTCTATGCTTTTTATCTGCATAGCTCTTCTGTCTATCCTGGGCTGCCTTTAATTTAGCTCTTATAATTTTAACTTGATCTGCTGTAAGCTGCACTAACTCAGGGCCTAACAGCCTTCTCTCTCCCTCCTCATCCCAACACACTGGAGTTCTACATTTTCTCCCATACAAGGCCTCATATGGTGCCATATCAATGCTAGAATGGTAGCTGTTATTGTAAGCAAACTCTATTAAAGGTAGATGATCATCCCAGCTACCAGAAAATTCCATGACACAAGCTCTCAGCATATCCTCCAGTGTCTGGATGGTTCTTTCTGACTGACCATCGGTTTGGGGATGAAATGCTGTACTGAACCTCAATTTAGTCCCCAAAGCTTTCTGTAATTCTGCCCAAAATTGAGATGTGAACCTTGGATCTCTATCTGATACTATCGATACTGGCACACCATGCCTACTCACAATTTCATGCACATATAATTCTGCTAATCTATCCAAGGTAAAGACAATCTTAATAGGCAGAAAATGAGCAGACTTAGTCAATCTATCAACTATCACCCATATAGCATCATTGCCCCTTCTGGTCTTTGGGAGTCCTACAACGAAATCCATAGTTATATGCTCCCACTTCCACTCTGGCACAAACAGAGGCTGAAGCTTTCCAGCTGGACACTGATGTTCAGCCTTAATCTGCTGACACACCAAACACTTAGATACATACTCAGCTATCTCCTTTTTCATACCATTCCACCAGTAATTCTGTTTGATAGTTCTATACATCTTAGTACTACCTGGATGCATTGAATAAGCTGAGCTATGTGCTTCCCTTAAAATCTGATCTTTCACTGATTCCACAGCTGGCACACAAACTCTGCCCTTGAATAATAACACTCCATCACCTCTAACAGAAAACTCTGACTGAGACCCACTCTGAATTAAATCTCTAGCTTTAAGCAAATGTAGATCTAGCAACTGAGCTTCTCTTATTTCTTCTAGCATTTGGGGTCTCACTCTGAAAGTAGCCAACAAGGCTCCTGATTCTTCTACAGCTAGCTCTGCATCTAACCTCCTTAACTCAATCATCAAGGGTAGCTGTACGGTTCTGATAGAAGCCAATGTGGCCATAGACTTTCGACTCAAGGCATCAGCCACAACATTAGCTTTCCCTGGGTGATACTCAATAGTGCAATCATAGTCTTTAATCAATTCAATCCATCTTCTCTGCCTTAAATTCAATTCCTTCTGGGTCAGAATATATTTCAAGCTCTTATGATCAGTAAATATCTGGCATCTTCTTCCATACAAGTAGTGCCTCCAAACCTTCAATGCAAATATAACAGCAGCTAACTCCAAATCATGGGTGGGGTAATTCTTTTCATGGGATCTCAACTGTCTAGATATATAAGCCACTACTTTCCCATTCTGCATTAAAACACACCCCAAACCCTTCAATGAGGCATCACTATAGATCACATAATCACTGGCACTATCAGGTAGTATTAGGATTGGGGCTGAGGTTAATCTCTTTTTCAATTCATCCATACTCTTCTGGCATTCATTAGACCAATCAAACTTGATATTCTTTCTAAGCAGCTTAGTCATAGGAGAAGCCAAAATCGAGAAATTTTCTATAAATCTTCTATAATATCCTGCTAGCCCCAAGAAACTCCTCACCTCAGTCTGATTGGTAGGTGATACCCAATTACTATAGCTTCAATCTTTTGAGGATCTACCATAATACCTTTGGCTGAAACTACATGTCCCAAGAACTTTACCTCATCCAGCCAAAATTCACTTTTACTAAACTTTGCATATAATTGCTTTTCTCTTAATATCTGCAAAACTGTCCTCAGATGCTGTTCATGCTCTTCACTACTTCTAGAATAAATCAAGATGTCATCAATGAATACTATCACAAATTTATCTAGATACTCTTGAAATACTTGATTCATCAGACCCATAAAAGCAGCTGGAGCATTTGTCAAGCCAAATGGCATCACCAAGAACTCATAATGACCATATCTGGTCCTGAAAGCAGTTTAGATATATCCTCATTCTTTATTCTCAATTGATGATACCCAGATCTCAGATCAATCTTTGAAAACACTGCTGCCCCCTGCAGCTGATCAAACAAATCATCGATCCTTGGCAATGGATAATTGTTTCTAATGGTCACCTTGTTCAACTGTCTATAGTCTATACACAACCTCAAGGTACCATCCTTTTTCTTCACAAACAACACTGGTGCACCCCATGGTGATATACTGGGTCTAATAAACCCTTTATCCAATAATTCTTGTAACTGACTTTTCAATTCTTTCAATTCAACTGGAGCCATTCTATAAGGTGCCCTGGCTATTGGTCTGGTATCTGGGCTAGATCTATACTGAAATCAAATCCTCTGTCAGGAGGTAACCCTGGCAGCTCCTCAGGAAATACATCTGAAAAATCCCTTACCACAGGGATATTCGTCAGCTCTAAACCATTGCCCTCTAGGCTCACTGCACAAGCTAAATAGGCTTCACATCTCTTTGCTAGCATTTATTGGCTGACAGAGCTGAAATCACTCCTGAGGGTAACCCCCTCCTATCACCAACAAAACAGACCTCTCTATCATCAGAAGTTTGTAACATCACCTCCTTCCTTAAGCAATCTACTCTGGCTCTATGCACAGATAGCCAATCCATCCCCAAAATGGCATCAAACTCTTTCAACCTCAAAGGAATCAAATCTGCTGCTAATTTCTGACCCTCCACAGAAATATCACAACCTCTATACACTTGGTCTGCTATAAAAGGCCTCCCTACGGGCATAGATACTACCAACTGACTACCCAACTGGCCCACATCTCTAACTAGATGCTTAGCAAACTCACATGAGATAAATGAATGCGTAGATCCAGAATCAATTAAAATATAAGCATCATGATTATCGATGGGTAGCATACCTGTCACCACATCAGGATCAATCTGAGCCTCCTGCCTGGTCATGGCAAACACTCTGGCCTCGGCCCTCGGAATACTGGATGACCCTCCTGGCTGATTAACATTAGGCCCCACCTGACTGGCTGAAGCCACAACACTACCATCACCCCTCCTACTAGGCTGTCCCCTTGGCATTACTGGCCCCTGAGGAAGCCCACCAGCCTGCTGCCCTCTCCTAGGGCAATCTCTCTTCAGGTGACCTAGATCACCACAAATATAACATCCCTTATTGCCCCTCTTACATTCTCCCAAATGAAGTTTTCCACATACATTACATGGAGGTATATTTCTCCCTCCACCAGAAGGACGACCCTGCTCCCCTACATCACCAGACACCCTGCTGGTGGCAACCTGAGGCACACCCCCATAAGGCTTTCTTTGAACTGGGCTAGATGCTGACACAGATACTGATCTTCTGCCCACATCACCAGGGGCTCTAAACCCAGAATAAAACTGTCCAGTCCTCTGGGGTTTCTTAAATGGCTGAGTCCCTCCCGGAGCAGAAGAATAACTAGGAGCACTTCTTTTCATTCTATCCTGCCTCCTACTCATATATTCTTTTTCAATCTCCTCGGCTTTGAGTGCTCCCTGCACCAACTCAGAGTAACTATTGTAGGTCTGCATACAGGTCTTGGCTTTAATAGGGAGATTCAATCCATCCTGGAATAGTCGACATCTCTCCCTCTCATCAGCCACCAAGGCCCTAGCAAACTGAGATAACTCCACAAAAGTGGCTTCATAATCTGCCACGGACATCCTCCCCTGAGTCAGACAAAGGAAATCCCTCCTCTTCTGATCCCTATAAATCTCAGAATAATATTGCTGATGAAATTCTCTTCTAAAATTTTCCCATGTCAACTCCACTCCCTGGGGCTGCCTGCCCTGAATAGATCTCCACCAACTCTGGGCTCTACCCTCCAGTAAAAAGGTGGCAATACTCAGCCTCTGCTCCTCAGAGCATCCCATCACATCAAATACTCTCTCGATCCTCTGCAGCCATGCCCCGGCCTGAATAGGATCAGTAGTTCCCTGGAACTCCAGAGCCCCTAACTTTCTGGCTCTTTCCACATTCCTCACAACCTCCGTATTTTTAGATGGAAGGCTAGAACTAGCACCCACAGCTGCTACCACAGCCTGAGTAATCATGCCTACCAACTCTGACATACTAGGCCCCTGAGTCTGTACTCGAGATGGGTCTACTGGCACAGGGGTAATAGACTGTGAAGAAGACTCTGGCATCTGCTCTGAAGACGCCCTCACTCTAGCCTCATTAGATACTGGCTCGGTGGAATCACTAGAAGCCATTCTATCAATTTGACTTCTTCTAACTGACCTTCTGAGTCTACTTTGACCTTTGCTTCTATCCCTGCCTGAAGATTGCTCTGTCTCTCTAGATGCCTTTGTAGTAATCGTCCTACAAGACATTATTCATTACATCAGTTTCATCATTCAATAGCTATAATCATAAACATTCAATCATCCTAGACTCATACTCATACTTATTCCCCTAGGACCTAATAACCTAGGGCTCTGATACCAAAACTTGTCAGCTCCCCCTCCTCTCTGGGGCCACCGACAGCACACCTGCACACTTGTGGTAATCGGATAGAGTTTTACTAGTCTTTATGTAGCGCTCCATAAAGAGCTAGAGAACCCCAACTAATTATCATAAGTGGCAGACACACGAAAACACATCCTGTTAAAAACTTTTCATTTTCATCTCAATTATATACACAAATCACTCAATCAACACTAAGCATCAACCTGCTCAGATAATATTTTTCATGACATTCCTCAGGCAGTTTACAAGATCACATTCACAATCGACATCAAAATCCTAAGTGCACACATCATGCTCATAATTTTCTCCAAAACATAAGTCTCGTATTCATATCCAAAAAGGTCTAAAACATCATTACATCTCACTGTACACATACACATATACAAATACAAATATCAACCACACTCTCTCAATATACAAGGCTAGCATTATACACCCTTGCATCCAAGCAAGCTTCACCAGCTAAGGGTTCTGTCCTGCTTATCTTGTGATCCTGGCAGAAATACTCACTGATCTGAAAGAACATTTAAATCATAGAGGGATGAGACCTAAGTCCCAGTGACTGGATAACCATCTAACTATGGAGAAATAGAGAACCATAACCTCTTATTTTCAATCGTATGCTGATACTATTTAGCTTGTACAACTCAAAGTACATTTTTAACATGATATCAGATAAAATAAAATGTAGCTTATTCTTCAAATAACATATCAGTACTGAAATACTCTATAATAACTTTTCACTGAAAGATAACTCATTAAGATAAAAATCCATGCATTACAATATGAAATATGCATTCTTTATCTACAACCCAGACTCCCATGGAATCTGCTTGCCCACTGGCATCTCAAGTAAACTCTCCCTCTCGGGATAACTACTTGGCCCACTGGCCCTTTTTATATCACAACATATGCTTTTAAATCTCATGATGCTGGGCTGTGTGTGTAATGCCTCTGAGGTACCACCCTACAGTCGCCCTCCGTAGGTGTACTCTCATCGGGTGCGTGACTAGCAACAGGATCCCCGCACAAATAGCACCCCTTACCCGTGCGGTTCACCGGCAAAGTGCTTTGTTCCTTAACCCTGGAACCTCGGGTTTTCTCTCTGCCCCCACGGGCTATATATAGTAATCAGCTCCACTGAGCTATGATTCATGCCCCCACGGGCTGCTCACAACCAGCCCCACTGGCCTGGTTAAGCGTGCACTCACCCCTGATTCTGGGGTTCATCGTACGATTGTTCGCAAGGAGGTGCCGGCTCGATAGTAGTGTGCAATGCTCATGCTACAGTACAGTCTAAAGGGTGATCAGCCCCTAGCTGCCTGATGCTCAGTATGATACATACATCATTTGTAAAGCTTTATCATGCAAATATGCCATGTATACATTAAAAATCCCTCATCGAAACTCATGCTTATGTGTTTATGCTCAAAACTCATGCTCGAAACTCATGCTTATTTCTTTATGCTTAAAACTCATGCTCAAAACTCATTTATCAGAATATCATATACTAGGTTCTCATTTCTCATATTTAAAACATACATAATACTCTGCTAAACATAACATACCATAACTAGGTATTAATCTCATTATACTAGCTCAAATTAACTTCTCATTGCTAGATGAGAAACCCACTCACCTTAGTAGGTTACTCCTCGACTGGTACTCAACTCTGGTATTCCGGCTCCCTGGAATAACCCTCTTGACCTACGTCAACATACAGATACGATAGCTATTAGGATTACCTCCACACGAGGTTTTCCCACGAACCATGCATGCATACATGATCTATCCTCTAATATCTCATTATTTTCTTCCACCCTTTCTCTACTCAAGATTACTTCTACTATTACCTCAAATACAATAATCTAAGAAAATCTAAAGTCATACAAGATCTAGGGAAGCTATAGCTTACCTGGAGTCGAGCACAAACCCCAAGCTTTCCCTTTCCCTTCTCTTTCTTCCTCCTCTTCTTCTTCTTCTTTCTCTTCCTCTCTTTTCTCCTCTTCTTTCTTCTTTCTTTCTTTCTTTCTTTTCTCTGGCTGAACCCACGTTTCCCTTTTTCTCTAATGACTTGGGGACCAAGTCATGGAAACTTAAGGGTTAAGGCATGCCAAATTTCCCTTTTGCCCTCAAACACTCTTAACGCACGCTTTTTAAAAACACGTGGCTCACTTATAACCATGATATTTTGCCCTTAGATTTTCTTTTCCAAGTTGCCCTTGACATCGGAGCCTTTTCCCATTTTGCCCCTGATATAGCATTTTTTTAATCGATTTATAGCCCAGATTATCATTTTTTACTTAAATCGATACTTTTATGTAACATTTTAAGAAAAGACTTTACCAGCTTGAAGAACTCGATTTTAGAAATCCAACGGTTCAAACGGCATCCAAATCGGACTTGAAACGGATTAAATATGAAATTCTCAAGATTTAACTCAGAAAAACCTGCCGTCTTGGAGTCGGCTCCAACAGATTTGGAGTCGGCTCCAGCAGAAATAGGTGTCAGCTCCAGAAAATAGGTGTCGACTCCAGAAAAGTAGGGTCGACTCCAAAGTAGCCCAGCTCTGCAGGTGTCGACTCCAAAGCGTGCCGAAAGTTTAAAACCGTGCCAGAGTCGACTCCACTCCAAATAGTGTCGACTCCAACCACTAAAAACATCATTTTAGGATAAAACTCAAACTAAACTTGATTTTTCTTGTGATTTAAACCCATTAAAACTTAAGTCTCTCAATTTCTTAAATCAAACTCATTAACATTCAGAAATATACTTATTTACTCCAAAATTTCTTCTCTTTACATTTATCAAAAGGCCAACACACCCACATTTCACTGAAACTTTCTGACTTTCATTTCAAATGAAAAATGCCATAAATTATAACATTTTCAGGATGTTACAACTAGCCTCGCCTTATAGGTAATCACATTACCATTCATGTCTGTCTTCTTCTTGAAGACACATTTGCACCCAATGGGTTTTATTCCTTCAGGTGGATCAATCAAAGTCCATACTTGGTTGTCGTACATGGAGTCCATTTCAGACTTCATGGCTTCAAGCCATCTCTTGGAGTTAATGTCACATATTGCTTCCTCGTAGTTAGTAGGCTCATCATCTTCTATAAGAAATCCATATCTCTCAGGAATATGATGTGTTCTACTAAACCTACGTAGCTGATGTGTACTTGGAGCTACCTGTGGCTCCACCATTTCTGATAGAGGCTCACGTAAATGTTGCCTGAACGTGAGTTGAGTCTCCTGCTCAACTCCCACTGCTTTTGACATTTGTTCCATATTATCTAATCGGTCTGTGTCAATTTATGATTCTTGAGTTTCACTAATCTCAATATTTCTTCCACTACCATTTCTTAGAAAAATCTCATTCTCTAGGAATATGGCATGCCTTGAGACAAAAGCCTTTTGCTCAAGTGGATGGTAGAAGTAGTATCTTTTTGTTTCTTTAGGATATCCCACAAAATTACACTTGTCGGATCTAGCTCCCAGCTTGTTTGACTCATTACGCTTTACATAAGCGTAGCAACCCCAAATCCTTAGATGACTAAGGGTTGGTTTCTTTCCACATCATATCTCATAGGGAGTGGAACTGACCGATTTAGATGGAACTCGGTTTAGAGTGTATTCGGTTGTGTGTAGGGCATAACCCCAAAACATTTTTAGAAGATTTGTAAGGCTCATCATTAATCGCACCATATCTAATAATGTGCAATTTCTCCTTTCTGATACACCATTATGCTGTGGCGTACCAGGAGGAGTCCATTGAGAGAGAATCTCATTCTCTTTCAAATATTCTAAGAACTCATGGCTTAAGTATTCCCCACCTCGATCTGATCGAAGTATTTTAATACTTTTGCCACTTTATTTTTTTACCTCGGATCTGAATTCTTTGAACTTTTCAAAGGCTTCAGATTTGTGCTTCATCAGATATACATAACTATACCTGCTATGGTCATCTATAAATGTGATGAAGTAAGAAAAACCTTCTATTGCCTGAATATTGATATGACCATATACATCCGAATGTACTAGTCCTAAACATTCAGTTGCTCGCTCACCCTTTTTAATAAAGGATGACTTAGTCATTTTTTCATGTAAGCACGACTCACATTCCTCAAACGATTGCCAATCGAATGAGCCCAAGTAGCCATGGCCTAAACGACAGTGCCATAGGAATGAGTTCTTAGAATTATTTGATTTTAGTTTCTTAGTTTCTATATTGAGAATAGGGCATTGTAAATTCAAAACATAAATCCCGTTGAACATTTCAGCAGAACCAAAGAACATTTCATTTTTAAAAATTGAAATTCCTTTATTTTTAATTTCAAATGTATATCCATCATTTACAAGACATGAAACGAAAATAATGTTCTTTGTTATGTTTGGAACATAGTAACAATTATTAAGATCCATTACAAGCCCAGTGGGTAAAGACAAAGAACAAGATCCTATAGCTAAAGCAGCAACCTTTGCTCCATTTTCCATGCGCAAGATCACTTCATCTTTTTCCAGCTTTCTACTGCTTCTTATCATCTGCATATTAATACAAATATGAGATCCACAACCGATATCCAATACCCAAGTGGAATAAGAAGTAACAAAAGAAAATATCTCAATCATAAATATACCTGATGTAGAAGATCTGTATGTTTCTTTTCTTTCAGGCTAGCCAGATAAGCCTTGCAGTTTCACTTCCGGTGCCCTTCCTTGCCACAGAAGTGACACTTCCCCTTGGCTACTTTGTTTTTCTTAATGCCCTTATTTGGTTTAGTCGCATTGACCTTTTGGACCTTATTCTTCTTTGGCCGCTTCTTACGAGCGCTAGAAGACTCCACGACCATAACCTGTCCCTTTTCTTTCTTAATGTTGGGCTCGGCGTTTGTCAGCATATTCATGAGCTCAGGTAGAGATGTCTCTAGCTTGTTCATGTTGAAATTAAGAACAAACTGCAAATAGCTGGGATATAATGAACGTAGAACCAAGTCAATACTTAGTTCATGATCCATCACAAAACCCAAACGTACCAACTTCTCAATCAGATTGATCATTTTTAGTACGTGGGTACCCATTGATGAATCCTCAGTCATTTTGCACTGAATTAGCTCTTTAGAAGTTTGAAACCTCTCATATCGAGACTGTGCACCAAACAACTCTTGCAAGTGCATCAAAATCTCCTGAGCATTCATATGCTCATGCTGTTTCTAATGATCAGGTGACATCGAGGCCAACATCAAACATGTGGCCATGTCTTCAGTATCTTTATACTGGTTGTATGCCACATGAACCTCAGTCGGAGCATTCGCTGGTGGGACCTCTGGTGCAACCTCATTTAGGACAAAAAGAATTTTCTCAGATCGAAGAACGATCCTTACATTCTTTAGCCAATCAGGGAAGTTGAGTCCAGTTAATTTGTTGGATTCTAAAATATTACTAAGGTTGATGTTTACACTCATGGTTTCTCTGATAACCTACATAAAATTAAAACGAGTCAATTATTATGAATACTAATCACCAACTTAATATGGTAATTCTAGATTTTTAATTAAGTTAGTTTCTCCCACTATTTTATCAAGGTTAATAGCCCTCTCTATTAATCTCGAGAAATTGGCATTCAATTTCCTTAGTGGGTTAGGATCCTCATTTGAATTACCTTGACCTTGGCTTTGGCACAACAAATCTCGGTAAGCCAAATTTGGTAGATAATCATCAATCACATCTAATGTGACTCCTAGATCATTTAGGAGACATTGCCTTGTCAATCACATCCATATGTGATCACCCTAAAGTTTGCCTCTAGATTAGACTGACCCTGACTTTGGCCAATTATGCCAGCTAATCTAGTTAAGTCAACCCATTGTTCCACAATCAACTCCTCATAAGTACACTCGACCTCGGCTTTGGCACGATAAATCTTATGACCTAATGATTTTGTATCATGTGAACAATGGAAGGCTTATGACTTAATATTCGTGGAGGGATTTAGTGCATATAGGTCCCATCTACATCTACAACATTTGTACTATGCTAGGTTACATATCCTATACGTAGATTTTAGATTAATCTCAATTAACCTTAATTTCATAAGATCCAATCTATGATTGGGACTCCTAATCAAATTAGGATCCTAATCACTATCTAATTTAGGAACCCTAATTGTGAGACCAAATCAATTGCTACCATCCTGATCAACCTTAATTGATTTAATCAATTAAGAGCTTTCCTTAACAATGGCCAAATCAGCTGATCAATGGGGTCCTATTTAGCATACCCTTCGATCCCATTGAATGGGTTTTCCCAGGCAGTGAATAGAGCAATTAAAAACCATGATCAAACCTTTCTAGACACCAATGTAGTTAAGCCCAATTGATTAGATCAATTATGGGATCATAGGATCAAACAATGACATGGTTAAGTCTAAGTTTCTTAAATCTTTATCATCTATTATATTTTATGATAACTTTAGATAGTGATCTAGCTAGGGTATTATGATAAGAATTCTTAATTTAAATTTTAAAATTTTCTTATCATTTATTACATGTTATGACATGTCGGTTTTACATCCCATGTAAATCCTAATGTCTCTAACAAATCCTAATCATATTCTTGTCATGATAAGATTTTAGATTCAAAATATAAGATTTTAAATTCCATATGATTACTTTTAATCACAATCTTATCTTGATCCAAATATCCATACTAAATTTTCAATATTCATTATCATAAGAATATCAAATCTTAATCATATCAATAATCATGTTAAAATTAAATCCTAAACATGATTTCTAGGATTTCAGCATATTCGCATCTATCATGCATAAATAATAATTGCTATTTTAACATGACACATATATGATTAAATCTAAATGAATAATTGTTTATTATCATATAATAAATCTTTATCTCTGATATCACATATCAAAGTACTCTATTTTAACATGATAATAAACATGCATAAATCTAGTCAAATAATAAACATTTTATTATATCTTAGATTTATTATCAGCATATGAAAACTCTTCATGATTTTAAGCATAATCATATTATCAATCATATTGACTCAAGTATCCTATCAGATTAATGAATCTATAGCCTAAGGAGGCTCTGATACCACTATTGGGAATTATGTATACAAGATATGAATTTAATTCATATAAACATTGCGGAATGTATAAAATAAAATTCCCAGATGCCCAGGATCCTTAGGAACAGATTCATTAAATCTCAAACAAAATCTAATTTTATTCATACCTGAGTCCTTTATCGATGTAGATAAGGATGAAGCCGGTTAATCCTTTGCCACTAGCCGTCCATGTGTCCGGCCTCTAACGGTGATCCATGCGGAGAAGAAGGGATAAAGACCTCCAAGGTATGAAGATGACACTACAGGAGAGAGAGAGGGGTGCTAGCGCCTCTTGAATTCCCTTACAGAAGATATCTTTGAAGAAAAGTCTAATCTTTTTTTCTCATGCTCTACTTTCTTGGTAGGAAGGAACTATATTTATAGGTTGAAAATGAGACGTTCCAAAGAGGAAGAGACCTCTCTTCATGGTAAGAAACTCCCATCTTCATGGTAAGAAACTCCTCCCATCTTCATGGTAAGAAACTCTCATCTTCATGGTAAGATTAATCCAAGTGTCACAATCTCAGCCTTTGAAATTAGGAGTTGGTTATCCCATAACTACATGCCCTAATTTGTACGTGTTCATGATATGTACAAATAATTTCTCCTTAACATTCCTTCTATTATAATGGATCATATCCATTATAATTATATCTTCTTTAAATTGAGTCTCACCCAATTATTTAATTGATCGTCTTATCTGAATTAAATCTAATTTAATTCTCATTTTAATTCATCCAAAATTCTTCTTAATGCGTGTGACCCATTAGGCCCTTTAACATGTTGGCAATAATCATGTCCTAATCATAGACCCTAGGAATGATTGGACAACTCTTTGTCCAAGTCAACAACATGATTATAAATCATGAGAGGCCTCTAGCAAAGCATCATGACCATCCAACTGCCAAAGGTTTTGTTGATGTGACCATCAATACCTGTCCATGAACAGTTATCGTATGATCAAATCCTTTCATTACATATCCCAGATCAATCAGTGGTATGGAATGTGTCAACCCTGTAATTGATCTTTGTTTACTTGATCTCAGGAAAAATTGACTCATATGAATTAGAACTTTGAAACCATTTCAAATTCCAACTCAACCTTGCAAGGATTTAACAATCAATTTAATCCATCAAGTGGCCGTGGGATATAACCCTTTCTATCAAGAGAGACGAATCCTGTCTTGATCAAATACCATCTTTATGTGCTTCATGTCATACCCAACGGACACCATATTTGCCACCCATGGATAGAGCGACGTTTGGATATCGTCAAAGCATGACATTCCACACATGAGATGCAATGAAGATCTCAAGTCAAAGGATCACTCACACCACCGTCATTAGAGATCAACCATCGACACTATATAGAATATCCATATGAGATCTCTATACGGGTCATCCAATGCATCGTTACAATTATGAGCATCCACACACCTATCCAAGTATCTTCATACTTCAGCTTGTGAAATCAGCTGCTCACCCCAAGGGTGAGGATATGCAATGTATGCTAGTATCATGGTGTTCGATGGTGTCCAGTCCCATCTACACATCGACTAGGGAAGTTTAAAGAATCGAACCATAACGTGCAATTTGGATATCACAATTTGTAATTTATATTACAAATTCCATATGCACGGTTCACATTCTTTTGGACTTTATCTCACAGATATATATATCAAATATATTATAAAAGATATCTGGATAGATAAAAAAACCATTTTATTTGATTTGTATTCATAGAATATATATAGCATCCAATCCAATTAGATATAGGGCATACACTAACACAAATATCTAGATAAATCATCCTTACTATCATAAGAAAATTAGGAAAAATGATTGAATTCTAGATAATAATTCTTAGGATATTTAAAATTCATTCCAATGGATCACAAACTCCTAATTCTCCTCTAAGATAACAAAATCTCTCTTCACTTAGGGGTTTTGTAAAAATGTCAGCTATTTATTCATTAGTACAAATATAATCAAGATAAATGTCATTATTAGCTACATGTTCTCTAATAAAATAATATCTAATTTTAATATGTTTAGTTCTTGAATGTTGGATTGGATTCTTAGTTAAATTGATTGCGCTAGTGTTATCATATCTAATTGGTGTTTATCAAGTGTTATACCATAATTTTCAAGTTGTCACTTAATCCAAAAGATTTGAGCACAGCAACTTCCATCTGCAACATATTCAGCTTCAGCAGTTGATAATGCAACTGAATTTTGCTTTTTGCTAAACCAAGAGATTGAGTTACTTCCTAAGAATTGGCATGCACCACTTGTACTCTTTCTATCCAATTTACAATCAGCATAATCAGAATCAGAATATGCAATCAAATTCAATGTTGAGTCTCTAGAATACCATAATCCTACATTTTTAGTTCCATTTAGATATCTAAGTATTCTTTTTACTGTAATTAAGAGTAATTCTTTAGGTTCACACTGATATCTAGCACATAAGCAAATAGCAAACATAATATCAGGTCTACTTGTAGTTAAGTAAAGTAGAGAGCCTATCATACCTCTATAATATTTTTAATCAATAGGCTTACCATCTTCATCTTTATCTAGTTTGCATGAAGGACTCATTGGTGTTCCAAGAGGTTTGACTTGTTCCATATCAAATTTCTTGAGAATTTCTTTTGTGTACTTTGTTTGGTTGATGAAAATTCCCTCTCTTTCCTGTTTGATTTGAAGTCCTAGGAAGAAGTTGAGTTCTCCCATCATGCTCATTTTGAATTCACCCCGCATTAACTTAGCAAATTCTTGACACAAAAGATTATTAGTAGCACCGAATACAATATCATCTACATAAATTTGTACTACCAATAAATCTTTATCTTTTCTTTTCAAAAATAAGGTTTTATCAATATTTTCTCTAGAAAAATCATTTTCAATTAGAAATTTTCTTAATCTATCATACCAAGCTCTAGATGCTTGTTTTAAACCATAAAGTGCTTTGTGTAATTTATAAACATGATTTGAAAATTTATGATCTTCAAAACCTAGTGGTTGTTTCACAAAATTTTTTCATTTATAAAACCGTTCAAAAATGCACTTTTAACATCCATTTGAAATAAATTAATGTTTATATGACATGCAAATGCAAGTAATAGTCTAATTGCTTCTAATCTAGCTACAGGTGCAAAAGTTTCATCAAAATCTATTCCTTCTTCTTGATTATATCCTTTTGCAACTAATCTAGCTTTATTTCTAATTACTATGCCATTTTCATCTAATTTATTTCTAAATACCCATTTAAATCCTATAACAGAATGACCTTTGAGTCTATCAACTGAGGACCATACATTATTCCTAGTAAATTGATTTAATTCCTCTTACATAGCTAACATCCAATTATTATCTTTTTCAGCTTCTTCAATAGTTTTGGGTTCTATGTGAGACATAAATGCAAGATGATTATTGATGTTCCTCATTGATGATTTAGTTCTTACTCCTTGAGATGGATCACCTATGATTAAATCCTTAGGATGACCATAAGCATCTCTCCAATCTCTAGGTAGATCTATATCATTACGAGTAGTATCAATAACATCATCCTTAGGTGAGTCATCATCTTTAGCTTTTTGTTCATGGTCTGAAGATACATCTATATTCAATTTTTCAATATCTCTTTCAAGCAAAATTATATCTTCCTCATCATCAATCTTCTTAGAACTTGATGCTAAAGACTCATCAAATACTACATGAATTGGTTCTTCTACAATTAAATATTTCTTGTTAAATACTCTATATGATTTACTAGATGTTAAATAACCTAAAAATATTCCTTTATCAGATTTAGCATCAAATTTCCCAAGATTGTCCTTACCATTATTATGAATAAAACATCGACAACCAAATGCATGAAAATAACTAATGTTAGGTTTCCTATTATGCCATAGTTCATAGGGAGTTTTCTTAAGAATTGGCCTAATTAAAGCTCTATTAAGGATGTAACATGTTGTGTTTATAGCTTCCACCCAGAAGTACTTTTGGAGTTGGCTTTCACATAGCATGGTACGGGCCATATCTTCTAATATTCTATTTTTTCTTTCTACAACTCCATTTTATTATGGTGTTCTAGGTGCAGAAAAATTATGATGTATGCTATTTTCAATACAGAAAATTTTAAATTGATGATTTTTAAATTCTGTGCCATGATCACTTCTAAGAGACACTATGGTATTATTTTTCTCATTTATGACTTTCTTGAAGAATTTTAGGAATATTGAGAAAGTCTTATCTTTGTGAGACAAAAACAAACCCAAGTATATCTAGAGTAATCATATACTATCACAAGACCATATTATTTCCTCCTAAACTGGTGGTTCTAGTAGGTCCAAAAAGGTCCATATGAAGTAGTTCGAGTGGCCTAGTAGTTGAAACAATATTTTTAGATTTAAAAGAATTTCTAGTTTGTTTTCCAAATTGACATGGATCACAAATTCTATTGTTTTTAAAATCTAACTTTGGAATATCCTTAACTAAATCCATTCTAATTAATTTTGAAATTAAGTATATGCTTGCATGACCTAATCTACGATGCCATAGCCATCCAATCTTATTTACTTTAGCATTATCAGCAATTAAGCAATGATTACTAGTAGACAAATTGTCTAAATCAATTAAGTATACATTGTCATTTTTATTTCCAATAAATATAATGCTATTATCAATGGGATTAGAGACAGTGCAAATAGAAGCTTCAAATGAAACTTTGAAACCTTTATCACACAATTGGCTAATGCTAATTAAGTTATGCTTTAAACCAACAACATATAAAATATTTTCTATAAAAGTGGATGGAGTTATTTGAATTTTACTAAATCCCATAATTTGGCCTTTGCCATTATCTCCAAAGGTAACAACTCATCTTCTTTTATCTTCAAGGGTGATGAATTGCTCCTTGTCATCCGTCATGTGTCTTGAGCAGCCACTATCAAGATACCACTTTCGTTTTGATCCTTTGGCCGCAAGACACTCCTGCAAGATAATCAAATCTTATGTTTAGGTACCCAAGCTTTCTTGGGTCCTTCATGGTTAGTAGCAATAAAGATTATTTCTTTTGGAACCCATATTTTTTTTTGCCTTTAATATTTAAATTCTTATTAATTTTTCTAAAATTGCATTAATAAGATTTATGCTCTTTTTTGTTGCAATGATAACATGAAATCTCATTTTTCTTTACAAAGAAATTATTGACATATTTTTATTTCATGTATGGTTTATATCCTAAACCAGCTTTATCAAATACAGCTCTTTGATTACTTAAAAGCAAATTTAGTTTTTCTGAGCTATATGTAAATTTATCAACAATATTCTTATGTTTACCAATTTTTTTCTTCAAATTAATATTTTCGTTTGAAATTGATTCCTTTTCTTTTAAAATATTTTATTTTTTGATTTAGATTTTTAATCTCAAAAATTTGTTCATTTTTCTCTTTGAGAAGATTTAGGTTTTTAGTTTTCAAAGATTTATTTTTCATTCTCAAAACCTTAAAATCACTAACTAACTCATTGAAAGCATCATACAATTCATCAAATGTAAAGTCATCATGGGCTTTGGAATTTACCTCATTTTCATTGTTTACCATGAAGCATATGTTTGCAACCTTTTTTTGTTCTTCTTCAAATGAAGACTCTTCATTATCACTCCAAGTTGCAACATATGCCTTCTTCTTCTTGTAACCCTTCTTTAATTGAGGACATTCAGATAGAAAATGCCTCGGCTTCTTGCATTTATAACATGTCAAGGGTTCTTTCTCTTTGTCTTTTTCTTTTTCCTTTTCTCCTTCCATTTTAATTCATGTTTTCCTTTTATGGAAGGATCTCCTTCTTTGCATAAACTTTCTAAACTTCTTTGCAAGGAGAGTTGTTTCATCATCATCTTCTTCTTCCTCACTGCTACTTATTTCCTTTTCTGCAACCTTAAGTACTATGGTTCTTTTCTTCTTGACTTCTTCCTCTTGATGTTGTTTTATTGTTAATTCATGGGTCATCAAGGATCCAAGTAGCTCCTCCAAAGGTAGAACATTCAAGTCTTTGCTTCTTGGATTGCAGTTACTTTTGCTTCCCATGTTCTTGGAAGAGATCTAAGAATTTTACGCACGAATTCAGAATTAGTATAAGTCTTACCAAGACTTTTCAAACCATTAACAATATCAGTGAATCTAATGTACATGCATGTGATTGATTTAGTTTGTTCCATGCTAAACAATTCATATTTGTGCATTAGAATGTTAATTTTGGATTCTTTTACTTGATTAGTACCCTCATGGGTAACTTCTAGTCTATCCCAAATTTCTTTGGCCGAAATGCAAGCAGATATTCTGTTGAATTCATTTGCATCCAAAGAACAATATAAAAAATTCATGGCTTTTGCATTGAGCTGGGCCATTTTTCTATCATTCTCATTCCAATCCCTTTCAGGCTTAGGAACGATTGAACCGTCTACAATGTGTGTGGATGTACTAGGTCCATTTATAATGACATTCCACAATTCATAATCTAAAGCTTGAATGAAAATCCTCATTCTTGCTTTCCAATATGAATAATTAGAGCCATTGAACAAAGGTGGCCTATTGGTGGATTGACCTTCAGTAAAAGATGATTCAGCTTGTGTTGCCATTTGGATCTTTAACTCTTGATCGTTAGATCAACTAGAAATGAGTACAAGCTCTGATATCAATTGTTGGCCCATATAGCAACCCAAAAGGTGGGGGATGAATTGGGTTCTTTTAAAAAATTGAACACTTAAAACTTAAAACTAATTTCACAAGGATTAAGTATACTAGTGAAGTGATGCAATAATTTAAAGCACAATAAAAGAGAGAGAGAGGGATAGAGACAATCACTACAAACACAAGATATTTATAGTGGTTCGGTGTATCCCACACTACGTCCACTCCCAAGCAACTCTTGGGTCTACACTATAATCCACTGATTACAATTGAATTGTTTTACAAGCTCACAACTCCAACTTGTTGTTTTACATGAGGTCACAACAAACCCAGCCGATTTTCATGGGTTCACCAGCATAAAACCCAACCCCAAGCTAAACTAGCTTATCCCCGAGGTAAACTACCTCAACCAATTCAATCCCCCTGATTAAATTAGTAAACAACAATTTAGAATAATGTTTACAAAAAAGTAAAGCTCCTTAAATGAGCAAATAAGCAATGTAAATAAACAAGGGTAAGAAAAGCTTGATTGAAGCCAAGTAGATTTGAGCTTTTCTTCTTTTTCTCCTCTCTTTTGAATGGTTGAATCAAGCTTCAGCTCTGATTCTTGACCGAAATCTGTTGGAGAGAACTTTAAGGAAATAGGGCTTTTGCTCTTCTTCTCTTCTCCTTTAAGAATCCTCCGAATTTGAACTTTTAGGGCTTAGGATTTCTCTTGAATCTCTCTTGGATTGATAGGCTTTGACTCAGAGATTTTTCTTTTGAATATCTCTCGATTTTTCGTTATTTTCTCTCTTTTTCTGTTCTTCTTTTCAAATGGACGAATCCCTCTTTATATAGAGTCTTAATCTGAGATTAGGTGAGAAATAGCCGTTACAAAGTACCTTGGATGATTCTCCATGCAAGAAAATAGATCCATTGAGAGTTAGGTGAGAAATATATCCGTTAGAGCTGATCTGGCACTTTTGAAAATCGTCCTTGACAGATTGGAGTCGGCTTCAACTTTTCATATGTCGGTTCTAGATTGTCTTTCCATAAATAGCAAAAAATTGATTCATCATGGAGTCGGCTCCCACTTTACAAAGTATCGACTCCCCGCTGACTGGAGTCGGCTCCCGAAATCAGAAGTGTCGGCTCCAAGAAATGCTCCGAAAATATAGTCTCGGTAAATCGGGTTAGAGTCAGCTCCCGAAATCCATGTGTAGACTTTAAAACCTCAGGTGTCGACTCCAAAACTGTAGGTGTCGACTCCAAAACTCTAGGTGTCGACTCTGAACCGTGCCAAAAATCCTGAACTGTTCTGATACGCTCTGGAGTCGGCTCGAGACTGTTAGTTGTCGGCTCCAAGTTCTGAACATAGATAAATTCTATTGAAATTCGATTCAAAACTGATTTCTAAGTATCATTTGGATAAATAACTGACCTTAATTCCTGAAACACTTATCAAATCTATCAGAAACATAATGAACATACTCATGGCTTTTGTTAATCATCAAAATCAATTAATTGGGTAAATAATTTATCAATAATTTCCCCAATAGATTCTTATTTATAATATTTTTAAGTATATCAAAAAATATTTTAAATATAATAATTTATAAACCTAAGCCATTTACTTGTTAGAAGTAATAAGAGTTTTAGGATGAAAATTTAAGTTCTAGTTGATTCATTTGTAATCTTTTTTTTAAATTTATTGATAAATTTATGTTTGATTATCAATTATTAGATTTTAGCAATAAAAAAATAGTTAGATGATTCGAATAGAATATTTTGGATTGGATCTCAATAGATTTGAATGATCGGTTGAATCTAAAATTTCTTTCATATACCCGATTCGATTCAACCAAATTCGCTCAACAAATAGGTTAAGTTTGGGTCGAAAATCAAAATTCAAATATAAAATTAGATTGAATCTAGATCAAACATAATATGCTCGACGCAACTCAGCCCTACCAATATGGAAGAAGATAATTA
This sequence comes from Calamus simplicifolius, assembly GCA_900491605.1. Taxonomy (NCBI): domain Eukaryota; kingdom Viridiplantae; phylum Streptophyta; class Magnoliopsida; order Arecales; family Arecaceae; genus Calamus; species Calamus simplicifolius. The sequence continues at coordinate 251,420 of UESW01004784.1, forward strand.
TTTTTTAAATAATAATTAATTATTTTCAAAGATATTGATTTTATATATATTTGATCACAAAAGTTATCTTGAGTTGTAAATAATAAGGATTAAAAATCTCAACTAATGTCTTAATATTGTATTTATTATTGCTCAAAAAATAGTGATTTATATTGGTTGAAATAAGAAGACCGGCTATATTTGTGATTTTATGAACACCCAATATCAGTGCAAACTAGCATCTTGTTGAGGTGAAAATTTTAACAGGAAAAAATGAGATGAATAAAAGTCTTTTTTTTTAGTTAGATTATCAAATTAAAGTTGCACGTTATTATTTCTACCTTTTTCAAACTAGCCATTAGATTTAAGTTGATATTTTATTGTCTCAAGAGATGGCAGATAACCATAAATTAAACATGTTTATTTTGTTTGAATTGAGAAGCTCGGAGAGAAGAGAAAGGAAACGGAGAATAGAAAGTAAGAATCCTTATTTGATTATGAGAGAAGAGAAACAAGTTTCCTTGCTTGGCCAGAAAACAGGTAAAGAGAGGCATAAAAGGAAGTTAAAATCTTTTTTCTTTTATTAGCAAGCTAAGGAGAAAGAAAAGATGATTTCTCTCTTGATCATGTTTTCAATCTTTTTAAAGTACAAATTTTTAAAAAGAAAAGAATACTCTCAATCTATTCACTTCTTTTCTCTTTCATCCTAAATTATTTTCTCCTCCTTTTATTATATTTTATTAGATATAACATAATTTTCTCTTATCTCAGTTTTCTTCTCTTTCTTTTTTTTTTTCTCTTATTCTCTAAGTATTGAATATATGTGGCATAAATCAACTTCATACTATCAACGACTTTGAAGTTAAAACTATATTGTTAAAAAATTTCATTTCTCCAACCCTTGCCCCCTCTTATTATTACTATCTTATATGACATATTCTTAAAATTTCTGCAATGCCAATCTTGTTTAGAAATATTCTTTAAGCGTGTTTATTTGTAGATATAGAAACTGTAATACCATAAACATACCTGATGGCCCAATTAACTTATTAGCAAATTCAATCTATGTGGCCTTAAAATTTATATGCAAGTTAATTGGTAGCAAGTGAAATTGTAAGTTTTTTAAACTTTTATTTCTCATTCAATATGAAACTATTTTGGAATATTACAGAAACCTTTAATTTCATTGAGATTGAAGGGATGAGGGAGGAGGGATGGATATGGTAGAAGAGAGAGATGGGAGGAGAGGAAAGAAATGGTGGTAAAGATAGCCTTGCTATAATTACTTTCTTGAGGGTTTAAGACTAGGGTTGTCTTAAAAAAATGTACCTCTTTTTTTTGCCGCTTATGCACATTATCATTTTTAGATGAGGGACAAAAAGCAAGATGCAAAGGATCAAGAGTAGGAGTAGCAATCGAGATAAGTCAGATTGAATACAAGTTTTAGTCTACTATCACTAACTCAACCTTTTTATTGAATAGGTAAATCAACTTGATCTACATGACATGTCTAATAAATAAGCCAAATTAGGTGAATCTAATGCCATAAACTAGTTAAATGGAACTTAAATAGGTTAAGTAAGTTGGGTCATAACCTAACCAAACTATTTAGAGAGCCAAAATGAGTTAAATGGGATGGATATCTAATCCTAAATCCAACATGTTGACTTGAGACAAGTCGGCCCATTTTATAACTTAGACCTATATATATCACTCCCGAACTTACTTGAACACCCCTAATTGAGGCCCTCCTGCATTATTAGTGACATATGGGAGGCTCAACACTAAGGTGTGTTTGAAATAGGGAATAAGAGAGGATATTTCAGAGATATCCCAGGGATATCCCCTCTTATTCCCAAAAGCCATAACTATGAAGGATAGCTGGAAATAAAGTTAACCAGAGCCATGGGTTATCCTCTCAATTTTTTTCTAGAGAATGCAGGAATAGCTGGTTATCCCTCTAAATAAGAGTAAAAAAAAGTTATCCTATGAATTTACCTTTTTGCATTTGATATGATCAATAGGATAGTCGGAGGATATCCCTAGGGATAGCCAGAGGATAAACTCTATCCCGTACACTTATTCAGGGATAGTATTTTTTCTATCAAATACTACCTAAAAGTGCTCCAACTAGGAAAGATAGGAAAATGTTTGCAAAACAAAGAGAAGATGAAAGGGCTGCAAATAGGTCAGGTTAGGTTAGAGCATAATTAACTCTAACTTTATATAACTTTCTATTTTAGTTAAAATTTTTGATATAGGCCATTAGTCGATAGAGTTGGATCAAGTTAGGTCTATTAAAAGGATTTCATTTTTAATAGATTATTCGAGTTAAGTTGATATGACTTGAATTTAATTCAAAATATTTGAGTTCAAATTGGGATTGAACCAATCAATTTTATAGTTCGAATTAAGCATTTAGCTATTCTTTCATACTTAAAATATGAATCATCAATCAATATAAAACCACCAAAAAATAAAAGAAAGATAAAAATAGCCAACTTATTTTTTAATTTTTTATTAAAAACTTTTAATTTCATCAAAGCAACCGATTATTCTTAATTTTGCAAGCTATTATTTTTTATATGCATATTAATATCCTTGGGGTGTTATAAATAAGCATCCATCAAAATAAAATATGAATGTTTAAATATAATTAACAAAAATAAATGAGAAGGGACTAGTTGATGCGGTAAAAAAAATTAGTTTAAATAAGTCCACTAAGGCCATTTTTAAGCCTAAAAAAAGGAGAAGGATTGTGTTAGATAACTAACAACTAGCGTAAAACTCCATCAGATCCCTTAAAACATGAATCTACTAAATTAAACTATGCGAAGAGTTAGAATGTCTCTATTAAAAAGAGCAGAGTGGAAGAAGCAGATTCATATAACTGACCCCATGTAGTTGGAAAAAGGATTAGATGACTTGAGTTAAGTTTAAATAAGAGTTTTAGGTAATGTTTGATAGAAAAAATATTATCCATGGATAAGTGTACGGGATAGAGTTTGTCCCCTTGCTATCCCTAGAGATATCCCTTGGCTATCCCATTGATTATATCAAATGCAAAAAGATAAATTCACAGGATAACTTTTTTTTACTCTTATTTGGAGGGATAACCAGCTATTCTTGCATTTTCTAGGGAATAAATTGAGGGGATATCCCATGGTTAATCATGGTTAACCATGAATTATCCCTTTGATTAACTTTATTCCCATGTATCCTTATAGTTATGGCTTTTGGGAATAAGAGGGGATATCCCCTGGATATCCCCTCTTATCCTCTATTTCAAACACTACCTTAATGAATTACAAAAGCTATTTCAAGTGAAGCTGGATAATGTCTATAGGATTCAAGTTTTTTGATGGGATGGAATCATGTTCATGTTAGATTAGGCCCTTTTTTTGTCCAAAATTAGACCTTAATAATGTAGAGGTTAAATCAGATCAAATCAAGTGAGAAATACAAAATCGGACCAAAATTATAAATTAGGCCTGATATTTGAACCTAACTTAAACTGTGAATTTTTAAATATTGATTGATTTAGGTTTAGTTGGGTTAGGTCATGAGTCAACTCAACCTATTTGTAACTGTGGTGGGAGTGGATTAGCTAGATGGAGGACTTGGGTGATAATAGGTTAGGATCAGGGATGAGTCTGGAGGAGTTTCAACAATACGGAAAATCTGATAGAACATCTAATGGCCTACTTCATACCCAATTGTGTGTGAAAAGCCTTCTTGGAGTGGCATTTGTGTGGTAACCAAACTCCCACCGAAGAATTTGGCATTTTTGAACCATTTCTCCACTACCAAAAGGGCAGCAAGTGTCATAGAGCTAGCAAGTAAAGTTTCGCTTTCATTTGTGCTTTATGACTTGAGCCCAAGCTTGAGTCTGGACTGCTTTATTTAAATCATGAAAGACTAAGAGTTCAACTTTCGAAACCACGTTTGCAAGGATGTCACCAAGATTTACTTGGCATAGTCTACGCCTTGCTACGATTCAATACGTAATTTGAGATTTCTTTTAATTTGTTACAACAAAACTCCGAATAGCATCATAAGCTACAAATAAATATAAAAAATTAAGGAAAAAAAAATACAAGACACGCAGAATTAATGCGATTCAATCATTAGACTTCATTTATAGATGAAATAAAAAAATCAAAAATAATAAAAATTATAAGAATCTTTTGCTCACATACTTTCTCTCATAAATATGAGATTCATTTATATCCCGTATAATTAGAATATATTTTTTAAATTCTTTATTTTTTCTTCACACTCTCTTTCAAAAAAGCTTATTCGTGTTTCCATGAAAAATAAAACTGCAGTGTCTCATCAGAATCAAAATTCATATTTTACAAGCACATATTAAGAGCAATGTTCTTATTAAGCTTATAAACTTAATGGCAAACTTCAATATAATTAAGATTCAAATTTTTTTAATAGGCATTTAGTAAAGAAAGTATGAGTGGAGGAAATCTTTCATCCTTGTTTTTTTATGTTTAATTGTAAAAGGATAAGGAAATGTTTGGGGGAGCCCATATCATTTTCATATTTCATTGAAAATATTTTTCTTACAAAGAGATGACATCTTCTCTTTCTCATTTTATTAAAAAAAATAATATTAAAGGTATAAAACTATCCTTATTATATTATATTATATTACTATAATATATATAATACAATATATTAAATTACATCTATATTATAATATAAAAATATTTTAATGGATACTATAAAGTATAATATAACATGATTAATAAATTAGAATATTCTATATATATATATATATAATATATTGTATTATACCATATTAGTATACTAAATAAATGTTGCTTCTTATCCATAACTCAGAAAAGAAAGCATTTTCACAAAACAGACTGGTACAGAGTTGTATCGGATGAAGCGCACACAATCAAATCTTTAAAAACTAAAGTTGCTCAAATCAACCTTTGCATTGACCTCACAATGTAGGTGGTGCCTAGCAGGTACCCCTCTTCATGTCAGTTTCCTCTTCTTTTTACCAAAACACATGGGCTGATCTACACACTTTGGATTTTGTAAATAGAAACAGGGTGGACGTTCACCTTTTTCCTCAAAAGAACTGATCTACACTTGAGAATTATTTTAACCTGCTTACTCTGAAGTTGGTTCTAGCAGTGCTGTATAAATTTTAGCTAGTCTCTATTGACATCAAGTCACCTTCCTTGAATATCGGGAAGACGAAGAACTCCATCGCTAGGTTTCTGCAAGAAAAGTCTTCGGAGACCGGATGCTGTGATGGGAATCCTTCGACGCTCAAGTCAGTCACTCGAAAACAAACAAGAGATTACTAACAGAAGAAAGCTAGAGAATTAGGGTTCAAGATCCTTCCCTCATTGTAAGTGTGGACCTTTATACCTGCTCAAAGATTTTCCTCTCTTATACTTCCAGAATTGTAAAGGATAAGGAATGTTTGGGAGGAGCCCATATCATTTTCATATTTCATTGAAAATATTTTTCTTACAAAGAGATGGCATCTTCTCTTTTCTCATTTTATTAAAAAATTTAATATTAAAGGTATAAAATTACCCTTATATTATATTATATTACTATATATATATAATACAATATATTAAATTACATCATATATTATAATATAAAAAATATTTAAATGGATACTATAAAGTATAATATAACATGATTTAATAAATTAGAATATGATATATATATATATATATATATATATATATATATATATATATAATAGAATATATTGTATTATACCATATTATAGTATGCTAAATAAAATGTTGCTTCTTATCCAGAACTCAGGAAAAGAAAGCATTTTTCACAAAACAGACTGGTACAGAGTTGTATTGGATGAAGTGCACACAATCAAATCTTCAAAAACTAAAGTTGCTCAATCAGCCTTTGCATTGACCTCACAATGTAGGTGGTGCCTAACAGGTACCCCTAGGTGGTGCCTAACAGGTACCCCTCTTCATGTCAGTTCTTCTTCTTCTTTTGTGGTTAGATCACTTTACCAAACACATAGGCTGTTCTACACACTTTGCATTTTGTAAACAGAAACAGGGTGGACCTCCACCTTTTTCCTCAAAAGAACCGATCTACACTTGAGAATTATTTTAACCTGCTTACTCTGAAGTTGGTTCTAGCAGTGCTGTATAAATTTTTAGTTAGTCTCTGTTGACGTTGAGTCACCTTCCTTGAACATCGGAAAGGCGGAGAACTCCCTCGCTGGGTTTCTGCAAGAAAAGTCCCCAAAGATCGAATGCTTCGATGGGGATCCTCCGACGCTCAAGTCAGTCACTTGGGAACAGACAAGAGATTGCTAGCAGAAGAAAGCTAGAGAGTTAGGATTCAGGATCCTTCCCTTGTCGTAAGTATGAACCTTTATACCTGCTCAAAGATCTCCCTCTCTCATGCTTCCAAAAAGTTCATGATTTCGAGATACTATTATCCGATAACGGACAAAAAGGCAAGGCTGATAGTGACGGATCGTGGGTGTGTTAGAGGTGTCCTGCCTCATTTGCCACCTGCCAGTACGACATTACGTGTATCGGGTGGCTATGATTGCACCTGGCGTGCGTCGTTATGAGGTATGGCCACATATAGCCGTAGGCGAGTGGTGGATCGTACACCGTAATGGAGCATGGCCACACACTATTATGGGTGCGTGGTGGGCCATACGCCTTAATGGGGCATGGCGATGCACTGTAGCGGGCGAGTGGCGGGCCACGTGGACGTGCTAGGTGGCTCGTGGCTATAAGCTACTGGTCCCAAGTACCGGACCATAACGGGAGCCTAAGGCTGAGGCTCGAGGCTCCAGCTCGGGGCCGAAGGAGGCCGGGGTGCCTCTAAGGCTGAAGCCCAAGGCCGAGGCTGAAGCTCGGGGCCGAAAGGGGCTTCAGAGGTTGAAGATGCCTCGAAGGCCGAAAGGAGCTTCGGAGGTTGAAGAGGCCTCGGAGGCCGAAGGGGGCTTCGGAGGCCGAGGCGGAACTCCGTCAGTCCCCTTTACCGTTAACCCTGACGGTGCTGGATCAGCCATATCAGATGCCCCCTCGCCCCTGAGACGAAGCGGGCCCACCTCCGCAAGGTGAAAGGGGTGTTACCTCCTCAATGGCTGATCCCCGTCCACTGCCAACTGCTCCCGGACACGTGCCTTCAGATGCTGCGATAACATAGTATGGGTGACCTGGGGGATGTGAAGTGGCAGTCGCGGCTGTCCGTCCGATTCGCAGGGATCATTCCCAAGACTGGGCTGTACTCTCGAAACTTACGGAAAGCGGCCGCCATCGTTGCTATCATGACACTGACATCAGCGGGGTCCCATCATTGGCTGGAGGTGCATCGTCCCATGCGCTGGCGCCTGCTGAGGCGGCCTAGCCTATAGCGAGAGCCCGCGTGGCTAGCTGAATGAGGTGGGATAATTTGAAATCCGATAAAACTCAGACGAGGGCTGAATCTCATCATTTTGCTTCATCTGTCATCGTTCTCCCTGGCTTTCGTCTTTCTTGCAACCTGAGACCAGTCTCCGCCATTTTTCTGCTACAGGTCAGCCTTCCGTCCCTTTTAGCCCTTTTTTCTTCCTTCTTAACCTCCTCCATGGCCTCCTCTCCTTCTTGGACCTCCTCTGCTCATTCTGACGACCATATTTCTCCCTCGAGGCTTCGTGCCTCTCCATCTCCCTCTCCTTCATGGTCCTTTGATCCGGAGGACCGCCTTCCTCTTGCCCAGCGGCCAGTCACCAGCCGGGCTTCCGCGAGGAGACACCCGACGGCGGCCGGCCGAGCCCCATCGAGGAGGCACCAGGCGGCGGCCGGCACCTCTTCGAGAGCGAGGGCGGAATCCTCGACGGGAACCGCCTCCACTGTGATGGGCCAAGACTTGGCAAACATTAGGGCCCGTTATCAGGTACCTCGAGATGTCGAGCTCTTCCTTCCGACCCCCAATGACAGGGTGGTCTCCTTTTGGCCCGGTAGAGTAGTCGTTTATGAGATATCCCTTAGGTTAGGTCTTCGTCTACCCTTTCACCCTTTTTTTATCAACCTTTTGGACTATTACTCCTTGACTCCTACTCAGCTGGTCCCGAACTCCCTTCGAACCGTTTGTGCTTTTCTTGTCCTTGCTACCACCTCCAAATCACCCCCGACTCTTCCTCTTCCGTTGTTTTTACACCCTCAGGCAGCAGAGGGGTTGGTGGCTGTTCCAGCCCCGATCCGGTCGCGTCCTCAAATTACTTCTCCCCTCCTCGGTCAAGGGATGAAAATCCTGTTTTTTTTGTTGACCTTGATCAAGTCAAGCCCCAGTGGGAGAATCTTGACCTCCAACCCAACATGAACTCCACTATCCTCCCAGGAGAAAGAAGCACTGGGGCAACTGTTGACTACCGACATCCCCAGATACAACTTGCTTCTGTCGGAGCACAACCTCCGGCTGGCAGGCCTCACCACCAAAGCGGTGAGTAACAGGCATCCCAATACTTAGCCAAACTTATTTTTTCTTCTTCTCTTTTTTCCTTTTTTTTTATTAATTCCGGCCGACGTTGCGCAGCGATGAAGCCTCCGACCGCCATGCTCAGGAAGAACGCGGCCAAGAGGATGAGGGCCCAGGGTGGCCCAAGAGAGGGGCAGGAGGCGCTGCCCCCTAAGCGCCTTATGGTGCAGATATCCCGGCCGCCCGTGCAGGGAGAGTCCCCACCAGCTCCGGAGGTAGACCTGACGACCGACACCCCATCAGAGGGGGCAATGGCTGAGGGGGTGACGATGGAGGAGCCGGCGATGACGGAGGAGTCGACAGCGATGGAGGAGCCCCAAGCTCCCAACGAACCAACCCCAGCCGAGGCAGAAAGGAGCTAGGGGAGGGACCATCAGGGGCAGCGAGCCCGCCCCCCGAGCAGATGCCAGCGAGCAGCCCTCTGCGTGCCGAGCCGGAGCACGTTGAAAAAGCTGAGGGGAGCAGGGCTGGGTCGACCCCTTGCGGGTTCTCTTTAATGAACGATGGGCGCCGGGCAGAAGGGCTTATATCCCAAATCGTACAGCCCGACTTCCAGGAGGAGCTTCGGACTCTGGGGGCGAACAGGTTCTTCTGGGAGGCCTTCTCAGCCCTGATTCGAGTAAGTTACCTTCCTTGCCCTTGCATTGAAATTTCTTATAGTTTGTCTGGCTGACATTTCGGGCACAGGTGACGAACTCCCTAGTGCTCACTCGGGAGGCCCTCGGCGAAGGGGAGGCCGTCGTCCGCCAAATCCAACAGGATGCCAAGGATGCCCAGGCCCCGACCAAAGCTGCCGAGAAGGCTCTGGAATCGGCGAGGACTGCCCGAGCAAACAAAAAAAAGGAGGCCGAGAGCCAGGTGGAGGCTAAAGCCAGCCGATTATGAGCGGCACTCAACCAGCTCACCGAGGCCGAGGGCGCTATCGAGGCCCGCAACCTCCATATCGCCGAGCTGAACTCAGTCATCCGGGCGGCTGAGGATAGGGCCAAGCGTGCCGAGGAGGAAGCCGAGCACGCTAAGGAGAAAGAGAGGGTGGCCGCCTCTCTAGTCGCAGAGAAGGAGGCCAAGGTTGTCGAGGTGGAGGCCGCCGCCGAGGCTAGGGTTGCCGCGGCCGTGGAGGAATTCAAGGCATCGGAGCAGTTCGCCCACGAGCTGGTTGAGGCTAATACGGATTCCTACATCCAGGGGTTCCGTGATGCCAGAGAAAGGTGGCCCGAGTTTTGAACCTCCCCTAGGCCATGGACATCGAGCTGAACCAAGAGTCCGAGGAGGCCTCAGATGGCGAGCCCGCGGCCGAACCTTGACCTTGTAGTTCTTTTACTTTATATTTTTTTGTATCAAGTCCGACTCGGTCGGCATTTTGTAAACACTTCATTAATGAAACTATTTCTATCTAATAACGTCTCATTTCTGAGTTCTTGGGTTGCCGACGTGGGACCCTTAGGGGCTTCATCGGCACAGAGGGGTAGCTTCTCCTCATTCATGAGCGACTTAGCCGTGTAGGACCGAGCTGGGCTTTTTATTGAAAGCCGATGGTACATCGGTCTGCCAGTGGTACACTGTGCTTTCCATGCTGAGCTGGCCTTGAGCTTTTTGAATCCGATGGTACATCGGATCTTCAGTGCCAATGGTACATTAGGCTTTTTGTTGAGAGCCAATGGTACATCGGTCTGCCAGTGGTACACTGGGCTTTCCATGCTGAGCTGGCCTCAGACTTTTTGAATGTGATTGTACATCAGGTCTTCAGTGCCAATGGTACATTGGGCCTTTTGTTGAGAGCCGATGGTACATCGGTCTGCCAGTGGTACACTGGGCTTTTCATGCCGAGCTGGCCTTGGGCTTTTTGAATCCGATGGTACATCGGGTCTTCAGTGCCAATGGTATATTGGGCTTTTCATGCCGAGCTGGCCTCGGACTTTTTGAATCCGATGGTACATCGGGTCTTCAGTGCCAATGGTACATTGGGCTTTTTGTTGAGAGCCGATGGTACATCGATCTGCTAGTGGTATACTGGGCTTTCCATGTCGAGCTAGCCTCGGGCTTTTTGAATCCGATGGTACATCGGGTCTTCAGTGCCAATGATACATTGAGCTTTTTGTTGAGAGCCGATGGTACATCGGTCTGCCAGTGGTACACTAGACTTTCCATACCGAGCTGGCCACGGGCTTTTTGAATCTGATGGTACATCGGGTCTTCAGTGCCAATGGTACATTGGGCTTTTGTTGAGTGCCGATGGTACATCGGTCTGCCAGTGGTACACTGGGCTTTTCATGCCTAGCTGGCCTCGGGCTTTTTGAATCCGATTGTACATCGGGTCTTTAGTGCCAATGGTACATTGGGCTTTTCATGCCAAGCTAGCCTCGGGCTTTTTGAATCCGATGGTATATCGGGTCTTCAGTGCCAATGGTACATTGGGCTTTTTGTTGAGAGACTGAGATACTAGAACTCACGTTTATTAATATAAGTGCAGGGCGAAAGCCTGAAAGAATACAGGTGTGAAATTTAATGTAAAAAGAAGATACACTACTGATAGTACCGACGGAGGTCGTTAGCATTCCACGTTCCCAGGAGCGGCTTCCCATCTAGCTCCTCAACTTTGTATGCTCCGTGGCGGAGTGCTTCAGTGACCCAATAGGGCCCGTCCCAGTTCGGTGCTAGTTTGCCTCCTTCGTCGGCTTTGAGACTTCGGCTTGCCGAAGGACCAGGTCCCCTGGCAAGAAGGTCTTGGGGCGGACGCGAGCGTTGTAATACCTAGCTGCTCACTGTCGGTAGGCTGTTATCCGGAATCGTGCTCGGTCCCATACCTCTTCCACCAGGTCGAGGTTGGCCCACAACTAGTTTGGATTATCCTCTTCGCTGATGGGAGGGGCTTCGGTTGCTGCGCAGCCGCCGCTTAATGCTGCAGGCCTTGGACCACGGTCACCAAAGATTGGACTTGCGCGGCAAGGGCGGCAAGTCGTTTTCTTGAGGCTGCTGCGGTGGTGGTGCAGGAACGTCGGCTAGGGGAGCTGAGGGGCCAACCGCCGGCAGATCAGCCCCTTGATGCTGCCCCCCAGCTTGATTGGTGGAGACCTCTCACGCATGGGTCATCACCATCGCCTGAGAGCTCAGGAAAAGAGAAGTTGTCGCTAACATGTTCGAAGCTTTTCTCTTCTCCCCCCTTCTTGGCGTGCCAATCTGTTGACGCCGAGTCACCTTCCTTGAACGTCGAGAAGACGGAGAACTCCCTCGCCGAATTCCTCCAAGAAAAGTCCCCGGAGACGGATGCTCCGGTGGAGACCCTCTGATGCTCAAGTCAGTCACTCAGAACAGACAAGAGATTGCTAGCAGAAGAAAGCTAGAGAGTTAGGGTTCAGGATCCTTCCTCGTCGTAAGTGTGGGCCTTTATACCTGCTCAAAGATCTCCCTCTCTTATGCTTTTAGAAGGTTCATGATTTCAAGATACTGCTATTTGATAACGGACAAAAAGGCAAGGCTGATAGTGACGGATCGTGGGCGTGTCAGAGGTGTCCTGCCTCATTTACCATCTGCCAGTACGACATTACGTGTATTGGGTGGCTATGGTTGCACCTGGCGTGCGCCGTTATAAGGTATGGCCACATGCAGTCGTAGGCGAGTGGTGGATCGTATGCTGTAACAGGGCATGGCCACACACTGTTACGGGTGCGTGGTGGGCCATACGCCTTAATGGGGCATGGCGATGCACTGTAGCGGGCGAGTGGCGGGCCACGTGGACATGCCAGGTGGCTCGTGGTTATAAGCTACTGGTCCCAAGGGCCAGACCATGACGGGAGCCTAAGGCTGAGGCTCAAGGCTGGAGCTCGGGCCGAAGGAGGCCGAGGGTGCCTCTAAGGCTGAAGCCCAAGGCCGAGGCTGAAGCTCGGGACGAAGGAGGCTTCGGATATTGAAGATGCCTCGAAGGCCGAAGGGGGCTTCGGAGGTTGAAGATGCCTCGGAGGCCGAAGGAGGCTTCGAAGGCCGAGGCATGACTCCGTCAGTCCCTTTTACCGTTAACCCTGACGGTGCTAGATCAGTCATATTAGTCTCCAATCGGACCAGAGATCAAATAAATTATGCACTTTGTTGATAAAAGTTCTTATGGTTTCCTGTTGCAGAATAATTTGGAAGAACTCTATAGTCTCCTTTGCTTCTTACATGTTGAGCCATGGTGCAACTGGGTTTGGTATTTATAAAGGACACGGTGATATTCTAGATTTTCCAACACAAGATGATTAAACTTTGATATTTCTAGATGATTTGGAAAGTGTTTGTACGGTGAATATCTACCTTTGCATTCGACCTAAGCAATATTGTATGTAATTCATACTTTTGATATAGTTTACAAACCATGTGAAAATACTGAGTGTCATGTTCTTTCAGGCGGCATAAAATTGATTCAAAAACCCTATGAGAACGGTGATGAAAGAGGTCTGAGATTAGTTAAGTCCATTCTAAGGCCATTGATGCTGAGGAGAACAAAGGATACAAAAGATAAAGATGGAAGGTTAGTCTTTTCACTTTGCACTTCTTTCTTGACATCAACTATAACTGCTTTCAAATGACATCTTGAATGTGACCTTTTTTTCATCAGTTCTGATTACTCTGAGAATTGTATTTCTCTGAACAATCGGAAACCGAGCGTGATTTCTCTGATTCTATTCAAGAAATCAAAGGTAACGCTTGCATTGCATTTAAGTTAATTGTCTTTTTGGGAGGTCGATGCTTCGGCTTTCAGTGCAGCTGTTGTATGGTATCCATTAGCTGTTCAAGTGGAAATAATTGTTGTTTGGAGCTAAAATCATGTCTCTTTATTGTAATGTTGTTGCTAAAAAGAGTTTATATACTTTCCTATGGAAATATGGATTTCCTTCTCTATTGTAACACAATGATCTGCATCTAGCTGAACTTGTTTTCAATTTGATGAGATGTTCTCTACTACTCAATGACACCTCCTTTTCAATAGTAATTGTTTTTTTTCCCCTGATCACACAGGTTTTCACTCTTACTCCCTTGGAACATTTTGTCTGTCAAATGTCAGATTTGACCAGTTAATTTGTTGCGCAAGGCAAAGTTCTTCACAACTATGCCTCCATTCTGGAGCTCCTCCTCATCTTGAGACAGTGCTGCAATCATCCCTTTCTTGTTATGAGGTTGGTTAAACCATTGCAGTTTATTGTATCCCAAATGCAATTACCAAATGGATCCCAGCTGAATTTCATCACCCAATCTTAGGTTTGTGCTTGCTTGGTTTTGAAGTAAAGTCACTTATCTATGTTCGTCTAGATTGCAATAATAATTGATGGCTCTAATCAACAATTAGGATAATTTTAGGCTATGTTTGGATGTTTGGAGGGAAAGGAAGGGAAGAGTAAAAAGAAGGAAAGGAATAAAAAGAGAAGGAAGGGAAAAGAAGATTGTTTCGTCTCTTTTTGGAAAAGATGAAAGGGAAATGAAGGGTTGTTTTTTTTTTTTTTTTGTTTAGATAGGAGAAGGAAATGAAGAAAAGAATTTTGTGATAATTATATCCCTTCAGAATAGGGAATGAACCTCGAGAACGAAAGAATGTAGAATAGAAAATGAAGGCATAACTTAAACATTTTCTTCTTCCCTAGTTTACCTCCCGATTTTGGGGTTAACAGTTGAGGGGAACTGATTACTTCCATTCCCTCTCTCGTATCTTTTTATCTTCCTTGACTTATTACCTTTTCCTTTCTTTTCCTTTCCCTCTCTACATTCTCTCATCCAAACAAACCCTTAAGGTTGAAGTTATTTCTGGATATCAAAAATTAATTAATCAAGGTCGATAGGGAAAGCCATGGCTCTTGGAAATTAAACCTCCCATCTTTTGCTTTGAGAGGGCAATAGAAACTACCATTGGAACTGAGGTTGGTAGTTCTCTAAATATTTTTACTCGCAAATTTTTTCCATTCCAGATCTTTGGGACAGGGGGAAAATGCCACAGCATAACGGGCAGGAAAAGAAAAGAAGACACCTATTATTACCGTATTGATAAAGCTTTTATGGGACCGTGAAACAGTAAAGAGCTATTCGTGCTGCATTGCGTGGTCCCATCACGAAGGAGTTGAATTCTTTCAAAGTCGATCCCTTCCTGACGCCACCGCTCGAGTGAGTCTTCGGGGTTTTTTTTTTTTTTTTTAATCTCTTGATCAGAGTAAAGAGGAGCAAGAATCCGTTCTCTGCGACGCTTTCTTTCGTAGGCCAGGGAGATTTTCTCATGGAAAACAAGAGGAAAAAATATATTTATATCGCTCTTAGGCTCGCCCCTCTCGTGTTTGGCGATCAGCCCTTCCTCCTCTGATCTCGAATCTAGGGCTCCTCTTCCTCTCAAGCGCCACATCTCATCCAGGTCTCTCTCTCACACATACACACACACACTAAATTCACGCACGCACCCACGTTGCTTGGGCCAACGCCGCCCGTATGGAGACCGCGCGCAAGTTGTTCGACGAAATCCCCCATCCAAGCACCTTCTGTAACGCCGTCCGCTGCGCTCGTTGGGACTTCCAGCGCCCACCGATGGCTAGAAGCTCTCCATCTCTTCCACCGCATTGCCACTCGTTGCCCTACCGCCTCACCAAGATCTTCATTTCACCCACTGCCCTCACGGCCTGCTCTGTCTTCTCCGTTCTCAGTACGGGGAAAGCCGTCCATGGCCTTGTAGACAAAACCTACCATGCCAACTTCAATATGTTTGTGGGTACACAGCACTCATCAAGATATATCCAAGATTTAGAAACATGCGTGATGCTTTTCCTTGACGTTGATTCCATAAAATAGGTGGTATTGCACAATTTCTATTTCCAACTTTCCCCACACAGTTACAGCTACGTTTGTTCAAACAAGCAAATTTCAACTGCATGCAACTAGTTGTTGTAATTCCACATGCACGCATCTTCTATTTCAGTGTGTCTTCAACTGCATGGAGCCAAACTGTCCTTAAATTTCAAAGAAACAAAGAAGAAAAAGAAGTACCTACTGCTGTTTTTCTGTGACTCATTCAATTCATCTTTTTCTGTTGACTTATTATTCTGCAGATAATGCAAGACATGGAGCAATGGATGCATCAAATTGAACAATGGGTTCGTCAGCAGCCTGCAGAGCAACTCTATGCCGCTGTTGCTGTTCTCCTTGTAACTTTTGCTTTCTTTGCCATACGTAGGTTCACCCCAAACACACTGTTTTGTTCATATTTAGCTTTTCACCCCAGATCTGGTAACTGTTTGGAGAATTGGAATATGGAAAGACAATCCCTCGGTGATTTTTCATATAGTCCACAACAAGATGAGTTAAAGCTGACTTAGGATCATTTGTAGCACTACCTCTCGAATTAAGCTTGAATATTTGTAATTTTTTTTGTAAATTAATTAAGCCTGAAATGAGCTGAGCATGTCAAAACATGACTTTCCTACTGGGGAATTACTAGAAATGAACCGACTAGGTCTGGCAGTTACTTATGCTAAGTGTGCAAAATTTCACCAAAAGAGTGATGAATGTTTGAACAAGTAATATTAACCAAGCCACAAGTAGGAAAATCAAGCGGAGCCAGGGAATTGACGATGCGAAAGTTTTTCCTTAATAATTAATGTCAGAGGCCTTAGCAGATGAGATCATGCTTTGAACTTTCTGCAATTTTGCTAGATGGTATTATGATGACTTCTGGAATATATGTTACCCTTTTTATAGAAGTCACAAGTCATCCTTCACACGCAAGAAATGGAGGATCAACAAGACCAAAAAGGTAGTCTTCCTTGAGGTTGAGAAGGTATAAGAAAGGAAAAACTGGTTTAACAAGACTGATAGTGTTTCGCAGGCCTTTTCACATACAAGAGTGGAAGTGGTACTGACAATGTTTAACCATAAGATCCATTGGTGTTAGATAACTATGATAGGCCTATGACAAGACTGATAGTGTTTCTTAGGCCTTTTCAGATAGAAGAGTAGAAGTGGTACTGAAAATGTTTAACCATAAGATCCATTGGTGTCAGATAACTATGATAGGCTACTTAATTTTCTTTAATAAGTGACAAAATCTAAGTCTTTGATTAAACTAATTCTATGATAATATTTTAACGTGGTGAAACCTTAGGTGCTGAATAACAACCTTGGCATACTAGGACTGCCCAGCATGCAATGATGCATTAAGTCTTGCCAAAAGCCAATATTTGAGTTTTTAATTTTGTAGCCTGCTTTGGCCACAAAACAAATTGAAAAAAACAAAGCCTTAATCCTAAACTGGTTGAATTCGGCAACATGAATCCTTTTTCTCCATTTTGTTCAGTTTAGAATCATAATTTCTTTAGGCCAAATCAAACAATAATAATTCCAAAAGAAATTAAAATAGTTAATGTAAACAAAGTGAGGTAGGTGGTTAAAATTATGATATCATCTGCATTTTGATTTTCTAGAAATAATAAAGGAGCAATATTAAATTAATGAAGAAAATAACAGAAAAGTAGATTGTAAATCTTGCTTCTTAAGATCTGCTGCAAATGTTTCTTAACTCTTGAGAAAGAAGAAGCATAAGTTTTCTGAAAGTCTGAAGGAAGTAAAGGGTGAAGTGCCTTGTTAAAGTATCTAAATGTAGCAATCTTCCTCTGCACTTAATTGTACCACTATTTGGTGTTATTGAATATTGAATTTTTACTATTCTTTCATTTTTTTCTGTTTTTCTTTAATGTTACAGTCCGTTTATTGAGGCCCACCAAATCTAATACCATAGTACTTGCCGGATTAAGTGGTAGTGGAAAAACTGTTCTCTTTTACCAGGTACCGCTCTATTTTTTTTTTTTCTTTTCTTAAAGCCCTCTCTTTGGTGGGGGTAGGGGAAGGGGAGCTTATGTATGCTTAATTTGTTAATGCTGTTGATGCTAGAGTTGAGCCAGAATTGCATAAAAGGTACATATGTTCCATCTATTTTCAGACTTTGACAAATGAAAATGAAGAACAAATTAAAGGGTACATAAGCCAATGTTAAGACCTTCATGCATCTCTCTCTCTCTCTCTCTTCTGCAATTGAAAGTGATTCTTATTACTGAATTCTATAATTTCATGCATTATTCTGATCATATCTAAGAATTTTTTATTGCTGTGAAACATGGAATAACAGAATCATAAATTTAGTGGCTCATCTGAAGCTCTCTAGGTTCATGCCAACTCTTTGGATTGATTGAGGATGGAGTTCTCATAAAAGTTCAGCAGCGGCAAACATTATTCATTATCTTGAATTTACATAGAAGCATGGATCTATCTAGCAAATACATGGATATGCTAACTAGGGTAGGTACAATATGTGCCACATTGAGGATTTGTGCCAACAAAGGATATCAAGGGACATGCATAGATATGGCTGATGGGCCCCTGGAATGGTCCTTTTGGGGTTAATTTTTCAGATTAACATAATTTTTGCTCATAACTTTTGAGGTCCAGGAACCCCCAAAAATCATTGGTTTTGATTTCAGGTTCATGCTCTAATGAATGAATCCCATGATCAAATAGCATTTAATCCTAGTTCGACAAAAATCTCTCACGTTCTCTTTCAATCGAACATAAAATTTCACTCAGATTTTTGGAGAAATAAGTAAAAAGGAGAGGAGACAGAGCATTACCCTCCTAGGGTGATTTTCTGGCCCCTGAAATCAAAGTCTAAGCTTTGATCTTGCCAATCTCCCTAGGCAGTCTTACCATCTCCCTCACTTTGTTCCTACCAATCATTTAGCGGAAAATGATTGCCAAATTGGCTGTTTTAGTCGTCTTTAGCAGTATCTGATGAAACCGCTGAGGTTGTTTTGAGTGGGTTGGGTGGATTTTGGAGGTATCTGCCTGTACTGATAACCCTTTGTACTGCTAAGCAGTCAGTACAATATATTGTCAGGTACATGTCGTCTTTGTGGTGTGTCAAACCTCATTTAAAACTGATCAAATAAAAAGAATTTTACTTGAAGTTAAGTCTCTGAACTAAAACCTAAGTTACATTGCGAAGAGTTTGCAGCTACTAAATTTTGCATGAATCATAGAAGCAAGTAAAATCTAGTTACTAATCAATACATGCCCAAAAAGGCTAATGATGGTTTTGTAAATTGCAGTTAAGAAAATATGAAAATAAAATGAACTGAGAAAGTTATAACAAAGATAGAGATCTGAAGCAAGGTTCATAACTAAATGGCATGGGTATGCGCATTAGGTACTGTGGTGAACATAGAAAGTTGCGAGTTGAATAGAAGGAAATGTATAAGCAAGGAAAACAAAGAGAAAGGGCAAGTTTAAGGAGTTTGGATGTTGGCCTATGTTTAGGTAGGTAGAAACCAAAACATTTACTACCAAGATTGATATAATTTGCTAGTTTTTGGACAAAACTGGATAAAACTTGCATATTCTTTTGGTCATAATAACCTAAAGAATTCACAAGAAGTGAGAAAATATGTATCATAACAATTTTAGCTAGGTTATTGATTTGTAAGAATTTAATCCATTTAATCCATGTCGCTTGTCTAGTAATTAGGAAATCACAGATCATATTTTGCATGACATGGAAGCAAACATGGTCATATGCATATTGAAGGATCTTTAATCATCAATATTATGTATCTCATAATATAGGTCTATATTATAAAAGAATTGAACTTAAAGGTCACAGATTGAATATCATAGCCATCAGCACCATCTTTAAGTATGACAATGTCTATTCTTGTCATATGAATTAGGTGTTGTCTACATCTACTTGTTTCATATTAATGTCTGTGGAGGAGTTGGGGTACAACTCAACTCAATCATCTAAGCCTTTTCCAACTACATGGGGTCAGCTATATGAATCTGATTCCTCTACTCTCTTTATTTAGGACTAAATCGATACTCAAATTATAAATAGTTATATCTTTCTTAATTATTTTTATCTATATTAGTTTAGGTCTACCTCTACCTTTATTAGTATAAGATCACTCTTTCTAATCAGAGCATTTAAAGGTTTTCGTTGTATATGTCCAAATCACCGTAATCGATTTTTTCTCATTTTATTTTCAATTAGGGCTACTCCTATCACTTTCATATATGTTTATTTCTAATTCTATCTTTTAAAGTTTTATCATATCCATCTTAACATGTGCATTTCTGTTACACTTAATTTATTCACATGTTGTTTCAGTATTATCAACACTCTATTCCATAGAGCATAGCTGGCCTAATAGATGTTTTATAAATTTTTTTTTAAATTTTAATGGGATGCATCGATCATACAATACTCCTGAAGACTCCTCTTTAATCCATCCTGCTTTAACCGATGATTCACATCTTCACCTATTTCATCTTCTTACTGGATAATTGATCCCAACTACCTAAATTTTTTCCTTTTGGTGGTAATTTTCACTATATCTTCATTTGTATTTCTACTTTCCACTAAAATTACATTTCATATATTCAGTTTTAGTTCTACTAATCTTGAAACCTTTAGATTCTAAAGCTTCTCTCCAAATCTTAGCTTAGCATTTACTTCAAATTTAGTTTTATTAATCAACACTATCGTCTGCAAATAGCATACACCATGGATATCATCTTGAATATGTTTGGTTAATTCATCCATAACTAGTGCAAAAAGATACGGACTTAAAGCAGATCCTTGGTATAAACCTATAGTAATTGAAAACTCACTAGTTTCTCTATTATTATTTTAATAATAGTTATTACTCTATCATATATCTTTATTAATTCTATATACCTTTTTGGTAACTTTTTTTTTTTTTAAAATTCATCATATCATTTCTTAGGTAATCTATCATATGGTTTCTTAAATCAATAAAAACCATATGAAGGTCTTTTTTGTTTCCTATACCCTCCATCAATCTCCTTAATAGATAAATAGCTTTTATAGTCGATTTTCTAGGCATAAATCGAAATTGATTATTTGAAACTAAAGTTTCAGCTCTTATTTGATTTTTTATTACTCTTTCCATAATTTTTGTATAACTCATCAACTTAATCCTCTATAATTTGCACAATTTTGAATATCTTCTTTATTTTTGTATATGTATATTAATATGCCTTTTCTTCAATCATCCAATTTTTTAGTTGCTATGATCCTGTTAAATAAATTGGTTAACTACATAATTCCAATTTCTCCTAAGCCTTTTCAAACCTCAATAGGGATCGCATCTGGTCCTAATGCCTTTATATTTTTTATTTTACTCAAAGTATTTTTAATCTTAAGCATGCTAAATTTATAAAAAAAATTATTTTTATTTGTTACTTTTAGGTTATTACGTCCTTCTATCCTTAATTTTACTAGATTATTTTTATTAAATAAATTTTCAAAATAACTTTTTCATCGTTCTTTTATGTCTTCTTTATTAAAACCTTTCATCTTCATCTTTAATATATTTAATATAGTCAAATTTTTTGTTTTCTTTTCTCTTAGTTTTGCTAGTTATATATAGTCTTTTCATCTTCTTTCGTATCTAGTCTATTATATAAATCATCATAAGTTTAAGTTTAACATTACTTATCATTTTTTAGTTTTTTTTTTTTTGCATTCCTATACTTTTTAAGGCTTTCTTCATCACTAGCTTCTTGCCAATTTTGTAGTTTGTTCTTTTAAGCTTGATGGCAGCTTGAACCTTTTCATTTATCATCAAGTTTCTTTTTCTAATAGTCCTATCTCTTTTGATTCTTCTATAATCTCTTTTGCTACGTTTTTTATGCATTTAGTTGCTTTTTTTCCACATTAAATTGTGATCACTATTTATATTATAGTCTTTTTTTTTACTAACTTTTCTTTAAATAATTTATTTTTTTTTTTTAATTTCTTTATTTAATTTTTGAATTAATAATTTTGCATTTTACTCTATATTTCATTTTTATCCATATATCTGCTACCATTATCCTATGTTGTGAAGTTAAATTTTTTCTTGGAATAACTTTATAGTTTTTGCATGTTATTTTATCTACCTTTTAGTTAAAAAAAATCTATTTGACTTTTATATATCCACTTTTAAATGTTATTGAATGTTCATTTCTCTTTTTAAAACAAGTGTTTGCTATTGTGAGATCATACGCTGTTGCAAAATCTAATATGCTTACTTACGCCGACTTCATTCCTATCTCCAAATCCATACCCTCCATGTACTGTTTCATATCCATTCCTTTGTTTACCTATATGTCCATTAAAATCTTCTTTCATATATATTTTCTTTTTGAGGTATTTCTTGCATTACTTTATCCATGTATTCCCAAAATTATCTTAATTCGTTGATCTAATCCTACTTGTGGTGCATATACACTAATTATATTAATTATATTATTCTTAATTATAAATTTTAGTGATATAATCTGGTCTATTTTCTGGTCACCTTAACAACATATTCCTTTCTTCGAATAACAGACTAATATGGGTTGGCCTTCAACGGAGGGGAAGTTATAATCTACTTGTAGTTGATAGCCTTTTGGACCTTCCCCATTATAATAATGACATTTGTATTCTACATAATCACCAAGACTGTGGTAATAAATTTTCCTTATATTATTCTCATCAATGCAACTTCATTTTCACTCCTCTATGTTGCTTCTGATTTATAATTATTTGAGTAATCAATCTTGACTATACAATGGGCATTAGTATGACTAATGTTATTAGCTCTAGTAATAATAGTAGCGAACCATTCTCTGGTCAGGCCACTCCTTGTGCAATCTTGACTGATTTTGTTTATTTTGGCTTTGCATTGGGTTTATGCTCAAAAACTCTTACAAGGGACAGGCCCATGCTTGCACTTGAGCTCAGCTCTTGGCTTGGACCTAGCAGCTGGCAGGTAGACATGCTTGGATAGATTGCATCACCAGGTAGTTCTCAAACAGTGAATAGTTTTATGTTTAGCTGGGAAGCCTTCACGATGGAGGTGATGATGTTGTCAGGATGTCCACTTGAGGGCCCTCTGGAGGTGGTGATGATGATGATAGAGGGTCATTTTGGTGATAGGTGGAAAAGAAGAGCGATGGCATGAGCAAATGAGGGTGCGGCCTGCTGCCATGAATAAGGTCTGCACTAAGAGAGAGAGGAGTTGAGTGGCACCCTTGGCTTTGAGATGATGGGAAAGATGTCCATCATGTGGAAGGAGCAGTAACTGAACAGGTGCATTATTGCAGGATGCTCGAGAACTGGAGTAGTGGAGGGTAGGTCTGCGTATCATCATTGAGATCAAAAGGAGGAACAAAGGCTCCAAGTGGCTTGAGGTGCTTGTGTGATTGGAGAATTGGAAAAGGGAGTTAGATTTTGTCTTAGATAATGCACTAAAGTTAAATTGATCTGGTTATCCAGAAATTGTTGATGAATGACTATTCATTGTAGGAGTAATTACTTATCTTTATAACTTTGTCTTTGGTTTGGGCCAAGGTTGCTTGAACCTAGCTCAGGACTTATTTGGGCCTCAACATTTCAAACCTGGACCTGCCAAATATTTTTAAAAAATTAGGCCTGATGCATGGCCCAAAACTGTCATGGAATAATGGTCATTGAGCTTGCTCATGCCCAGCTCGAACCCTAAACTATTGTAATTCCCATTATAGTCGGCACCACTATCATATGTACCACCTACATGATCCTCATTGTCATCACAAGTGCTGCCAACTTTTTTTGGAATGCTGGTTTCTGACCTTTTTTCCCAATGAGTGGTGGTTGGACTATAGCTCTCCACCTGATTTCTTTGAACTCAAGTTTGATTACTCCAACCTCTAATCATCTCAGTCTTTTATAAGAAAAAATTCGATGTAAAGTTTTATTTTCCTAAAGGAAAGAAATTCAATGTTATTTATTAATATGAAAACAGAACCTAATAGTATGAGCTTACTCAATTCTTAGTGCATTTTGGATTATTGATTTTGAGTCTTCATTTTTAAATTAATAAAAAATGCTTGAGAGATGATTTCAGGGCAATTTTTAAAGTGAAATCAAGATCGGTTGTATACCATTTTCTAATATAATTGGTACAAAACCAATGTGATGCCATACTTCTGTTGCATTTCTTTACACCTGTGGTAATAAAGCTTGAGAATGGTATATCTGCACTTCAATTGCAGATATCTAACTGACTTATATTACTAATCATGTCATTCTCAAGGGAATGAAATATATGCTTTTTTATGGGGACATTTATATATTTATACAATCTTATCATTTTCACTTATTTGGTTTGGTTTGTCTTACAGATGTGGATATTTAGATCTACCATTTTACTTCAATCTACATTCTGACTACCTTGTTGTCTTTTTGCTAGCTCCGTGATGGTTCTCCACATCAAGGTACTGTTACATCGATGGACCCAAATGAGGGTACTTTTGTGCTTCACTCTGAATTGGAAAAGGTGGCAATCTGACCAATTTTATATACATAATAAGGCCATAAATTAAAATTATTTTGCTTTATATTTTTTAACCAAAAAAATAAAGTGAGGCCAATATGCAGGCTACATATAATGCTGATCGCTCTTCTTCCTCCTTTGTGCAGAAGGGCAAACTGAAACCCATCCATTTGGTTGATGTTCCTGGGCATTCACGGCTTAGACCCAAACTTGATGAATTCTTATCTCATGCTGCTGGTCTCATTTTCGTTGTGGATGCTTTAGATTTCTTACCAAACTGTCGAGCAGCTGCTGAGTAATTAACTAACCTTTCCGTTAATACAGGATTATTTATTCCATCTTACTTAAGCAGAATAAAAGATAGCTATATACATCTTAGATTGATGTTGGCTCTGATAATCATAGTTCCTGCTAAAGAAGTGCAATACCTCTACTGGGTGATGCAAGGGCTCTTTGGTGGTCTGTATTAATCTTTATGTCCTCATGGCCATTGGACTAATTTAAGAACGACTTTCATTGGATTTTTCAGTCTATAACTAACTTAATAATTTCTGATGTTTTTTAATTTTTGGTATGTAAGGTATCTGTATGATATTCTGACTAAAGCAAGCATAGTGAAGCAGAAAGTATCAGTTTTGATATTGTGCAACAAGACAGATAAAGTGACAGCACACTCCAAGGAATTCATCAGGAAACAATTAGAGAAGGAAATGTAAGATCCTAAATTTTCCTCATTCATTGGAAGCTATCGTTAATCATTTGACTCATTTTGACAAAGTGCATTATGTTTGAGAGAAGTCTATTTAGTCAACACTGCAAGCACGTTATGACGCATCATGATTTTTTTTTAGAGGTGTCTTTCTAACTTTGTGTTGTTTGCTTGGACCAGAAAGGAAAAAATGGTGTTCTTTTTAAATTTCTGTTAGTATGTTTTATTTTGACCCCCTACAACATTGAAATATAATGGATAATTTTAGCAATCACTAAAGAAAAGATGGGATGCTTGAAATTTAAACATTACCTGGAGTAAAGGTATAATTGAGCTGCTTAAGGCAGCCTGGGTTTGGTCAAGCTTGAATTGAAATTATTTTTGAACTTGATGTTTGAAATCAAGCTCAGTTCATATACTAGATCAAGCCTAACTCAAGCTTAGTTCTGAACCTAGCCGTACATGAGCTTGCTTCAATCAGCTTAATAAACTTCAATCAGGCTGAATCTGTAATGAAACCGGATCTGATTCAGATATTTCATCTCTCCTTGTCCAAACAAAATGGGACAATTTGAATGGAAGATCCACTTTACTAGAATTAGTTTGGATTTGCCTCATCCTTATTTGATTCAGATTTAAAATAGTTTAAAATTCCACTAGTCAGAGCCTTAATCGTAAAATGTAAAATAAAAAAAATGCTGACAAATATAAAACACTTGATCAGGTACTAATTTATATACCATATAATATATTAAACCTATTTCAAGCCCAATCGAGCTGGCTTATTTTTTTGTTCAGCTTGAAATCAATTTTCAGCCCATGAACCAGGTTCAAGTTGGCTCTATTACAGTCAAAGCAAGCCCGTTTGAGCTTATCTTGAGTAAGCTCAAGCTGGCTCAAGATAGCACCAACTAGGACAGCTTTTGACCCAGATGAATAGTAGCACTGGGTTTTTGATGTATATACACTATTCTTAGTTTCTTTAACAAGCATCTTAATGCATGCTACATTGTCTTGTGAAACCACAATAATTGGAGTGAGCGAGCTCTGGTCCAGTTTTATTGGAAAAGCAGTTGTATGGATTAAGCAATATTTTAGTGTAAATCTGGGTACATTATATAGTTCTCTGACATTAATGAACATATTTATGTGTCCCAGATGGTGTGCACATGTATTACTGAGCAATGCTAACCTCCAACAACATTCATTGTACCAAGATTTTAGTCAATGCTATGAGTTCTTTGCATTGTTTCCAATACACTGCATTATTCTATTAATGCATGCTTTTCCTCAAAACTTTCCTTCCTGTATTAATATTAATTCTGATGCCAAATATTTTAATTCATGTAACAATGCAAGAAGAACACCTGGAAACTTTATACCCCTCAGTAGTTTATAGAAAAAAGGTTGAAATATTTGAAACAAATTGTTATGGTTTGATAATGAGTACAAGGAAGAACCTTTTACTTGTTTCCATAATGGAAACTGAAAAACAAGAGCTTCAAGAGGTAAAGGAAGGGAAGGAAGAGAAGGATTTGACTGAACTGCTTGGAAGGAGAAAAGATAAAGGGGTTGAAACAGTTTATTCAGGGCTTATGAAGTCATCTTTTTTTCTCAGAATTTTGGTAGTATGGTTGTTCATCCCTTGCTTCGATAATGACTAGCTTATGATGTTTGACCGGACCTTCCCATGATAGCATTTCACAAACTTTTCGTCTTAATACCTGCTCTCTTAGTTGGAGACTTTGGGCTGTTTCTAACTTGTTTGACCTTTTCGTCTAAATGAGAAGGGTCAGTAAATAATCATTGTTTTACTTACATCACCCTTCCATGCCTTAACTGATAAGTGCTTGCTTTTCTGACTCTTCTCATTTAATCTTTAGACTTGCAAAGCTATTTATTGACAGAATGCAGTGTAATGCAAATATAAAAAGATGTGAACCAATTTAACATGCATGATAAACAGACATCAGTGATTGCTGAATGCTGGAGAGGATCACAAAACTGACAAAAAACTTGATATGGTCACCTACAATGAAGGGGTTCACCTTTTTTCCCTTTCATGGATGATCCAATCTGTTTGATTTTCCCCTTCTCTTCAGTGATAACAGTACCCTCTGTTCACTCTACTTTTATGCAAAATATTTAGGATTTTTTTTCCTGATTAGTAATTTCTCTCTGGATATAGTCATGCCTCAACGCAGCTACTGCATCTTAGCAAAATGTGTTTTGTGTTAAATATTCTGGCTTCATTATTTTACAGAGACAAGCTTCGTACATCAAGAAACGCCATATCTACTGCTGATATTGCCAATGAATATACGCTCGGGGTGCCTGGAGAGGCGTTTGCTTTTCTCAATGCCGAAACAAGGTGACAATCGGAGAAGCTTCTGGTCTCACTGGCGAGGTCTCTCAGGTGAAGCAGTTTATCAGAGAGCATGTGAAGCCTTAGGATTGGGTTTTTTGGCTGAGCTTGCATGATTGATGGATTTTTACTCCTTTTAAAAAGGGGAAAAAGATGATTAGCTGGTTCCGTGATGGACTGTAGATTGCGTACTCCCTGTCATCTCATGTATCTCTTCTAAATTGTTGAGATTACTCGTGTCACAGTTGCATTGCGATAACAAGTGATAATGACTTAGGAATCAGAAAACAAATTAGAAAAAAAATGGACAATTTTACGTCGATGCTTGATCATCGCTACATTCTGTATTATGTCATGGTTCAGAAACCATTCAAGCTGTTCGGTGAATGGTGCTTGTCGTGATTCATGGAGATGAGGTTTTGCATAGCATTAAATATTTGCTTAATTTCTTTGTATCACAGACCCAAAAGTTTGAGCTCTGTCGATACTCCGTTGTCGTGACCTCGGGGCAATTTGATGCCGCAATCTCTTCCACTAAATTATCATACCAACATGATTTTATATCTTGGAGGCGGACAAAGAAATCATTCCTTTATAGTTAAATCTTATCATGGGCAAGGCAATGTTCCCCTCCCATTCGAGATGATCATACTTACTTGAAAGGTTATAAGAACCAAGCTGATCACAGCAGAACACCTCCACAAAAGAGGTTGCCCAACACCATAGCTGTCTCGTGTCAATCCTCTCCCGAGACCGATGATCACTTTTTTTTTTTCGTCTCATGCAACCAGTCATTTCAAGTTTGGCGGTACGGTACTTCCCCAATCACTTCAACATCAGGAGACTGCTACCTTTACTTTTGGGATCGCTATGGTTCAACATGGATTAAAGAATCCTCCCACGCTCACAGCTGGAATAGAAGAGCCCAGCGATGACTTGTCTTTTGGCACATAAGGAAAGGATGCAAAAATGTAGCCGCCTTGTACTCTATGAAGACTGCCAAACATCAAGGAGAATTTTCCACCATCTGGTGTCACAATATCGTTAAAACTGTCATGTAATATATAAACTGTTATTATTGATTAGTAAACGGATGGTCATTTATTCTTAATATTATAGTTGAGATGCATTGTAATATTTTGTTTTGATAATTATAGTATAAAAATATCTTTAGCAAATTAATTAAAATACTAAACTTTACACACGCGCACACATGTTTAGCAAAGTATCTAAATTGTGAATTGATCATAAGTTGCCCATAAACGGTGGGGACATTTGTTAACTTATGCGAGAAACTTGTGATAATTTCATAAATTTTTTGATTTCTTTCAATTATTCAACTAGATTCATGCATAAACCCTTTACTCGACAAGGATAATATATACTATATATATTACTAATTGATTCACTTTCAGTGCATCAAATTAAATGATAGGGCAAATGGTTCGACTAAACGTGCACACATCCAACCTAGGATTTGCGGGAAAAAAAAAGGTCCATCCAAGCTGAGCACATCTAAGTGTTTTTTTTCATTTTTCTTTAATGCATCTTTTATATTCTTTCTTTTGGCATGACATTTATTTCATGCATCGCGTCGATTATATTATAGTATAATTAGAATTGATTGGAAATAAAAGCCCTTCCTCTTCGTATGTTATGATGGGAAAGGGAAGATCATATAAAAATAAAACTTATGAAACATTAGAAGACGGGTTGAAATGGAGACACTCTAAAATTGTTAGCGATGGAAAGGAGAAACAGAGAGACACCTTTGATCGGAGACTGCCAATTTGTTTATCAAAATATCATTAGCAATCTTACCCTGATGAATGATTAAAATAACTTTTAAAAATAATCAATTGTATGTTATGATGATGTATTATTTAGCTTTTTTTTTTAGTACAGACGGGTGATCACACCAATTTAGGGTGAGTCAAGTCCAAAATATCAGAATACAAAAGTCGAGTCAGAACAGGAGGGCAAGTATCTTCCTGCATCCAGCTTCAGTATCCAGAATGGTCAGCAACCCTAGTGGCAATCCAGTCGGCCGCAGAGTTAGCTTCCCTATAGATATATCGAATGAGAGCACTTTGAACTCCCTGAAGGATGGATCGAATGTCGATAATCAAGGAGTTGAAAGGAAAGCAGACGTTGGGGTCTTGGCGGAGCCAGCGGATAACAGTGATAGAATCCTCCTCGATGATAATACAATGGGCACCCAGAACATGGGTGGCATAGGAGATATCCGCCCAAGCTGCAAACAGCTCAGCCAGAGGCACAAATGAATCAAGAAGGCCGAACCCACCAGTCGCCAGTAACTCACCATAGGGCCCGCGTATCACAAAAGCCGATCCCGCAGTTCTATCCCGAACACTTCCATCAAAATTAATTTTGACAAACCCTGGAGGTGGGAGCTCCTAATAAATGAAGATCATACATCGGTGCGCTGCCAAGGCAGCATGGGAGCTCTAGAGGCCAGGGCTGTCAGAATCAAGATATGTGTGATGGAGAGTGTACTTCGTCGCTAAGGATAAGGCTGACCTAATGATCCTGAAGGAAGGAGCCATCTCATCAGTGAACACCAACTGGTTTCGAGATAACCAAATCTGGTTAGCAATATAGTAACCTTCTGGTGGATACCCCGCTCCAAGTCCCTCCTGATCAACCCCAAAAAGGAGATTTGGGGAGAAGAAGTACCAACGTCCCAGGGTCGGTCATCAAAAATCTGCCATATCTGTCTGGCTCTAAAACAGGTGAAAATAGCATGGTCAACCGACTCCTCCTTAAGGCCACATAATGGACAAGTGGGCTAGATGCTCAACCCATGCCTAGAGAGAAGGGAGCAGGTGGAAAGACAGTTCCAAGCCAGCTTCCAGAAAAAAAGCCGAACCCTAAGATAAATAGGGAGATACCAAATCTAGGCCATCTAGACAGGGGGAGGTTTGCAATCCATGTATCCCGAACCACATCCATCGAGTCACCATCACCAATCATCCACGAGATGTTCTTCAGAATATCTGGAGCATGCCGGCAGACCTCCTTTCAAAAGAAGGAACACCCTCGAGTAGGCAGAGCATCATCAGAAGAAATCCAGTCTCCATACTTGGCATGCATGAAGGAGCTCCATATACAGCGTGGTTCAAGCAGAAACCGCGTGGCGTGCCTAGCCAACAAGGCCTCCCTCCGAACAGTAATGGACTTGATCCCCAACCCCCCCTCAGAGATCGAAAGACAGACAATGTCCTAAGCCACAAGATGAATACCATGTCTATCCTGCATGGAGGCCCATAAAAAGTCCCTAAAATATCTCTCAATCCTCCGCAAGCAAGTCAATGGAATGGCCGCATTAAATAACAGATAGAGAGGAAGAGATAAAAGCACAGATCATAATAGGATAATCCTCGCCATCATAGAAAGACCAGTAATCTGCCAACCATCTAGCCGATCACGGACATGCCTTTCGAGGTCACTGGAGTCAGAGCACCGAGGCCTTCTTCCCGTAATAGGAATTCCCAGGTAGGAAAGGTGGTCTGCCATAACCGAGATATCCATAATTTGTGTAATAGCCCCCCTTAAAGTAGATGATGTCAAGGGGCTAAAGCAGATTAATGATTTACACAAATTAACTTTCTGACCAGAAGTTCAGCAATAAGCCTAAGAGGCAAAAGTGGTAGCATTTCTTATTGAAGCCTTTCCCAGGAGGATGCAGTCATCGGCAAACAATAAGTGGACAGCGAAGGCCCCCGGGGCCCCGCGCTGTAAGGAATCAAAGAGGAGCCCTGCTGTGCCTAAAACAGAGCCTGTGATAAAGCATTCGCGAAAAGGATAAACAGAAACATCGAAAGAGGACATCCCTGCCTCAATCTAACCTCAGAGTAAAAATAATCAGTCTGGCCCCCATTAATAAGGATGAAAAAGGATGGACGATAAACATAGGCCATGATCCAATCAGCAAAGAGCTCCGCAAACCCAAACTCATGGAGGGTACATCGAAGGAAAACCCAGCTCAGTCTGTCGTAAGCTCTCTCCATGTCCAACTTGACCGCCATGAGCAGTGACGACCAGTGACTCGCTGAAGATCATGCATGAACTCTTGAGCAAGAAGGGCATTATCAGTGATACTCCGGCCTCTGAGGAAAGCCCTTGCTCTGGAGAAATAAGATGGGGGATCACTAATCATATCCGAGAGACCAAGAGGCACTCACAAACCTTATATAAGGTAGTACAGAGGCTAATAGGCCTATAGTGCTAGGGCATGGTAGCATCCGGACGCTTAGGAACAAGGGTAACAAAAGTCCGATTCCACTCAGAAGGAATGACTTTCGACTAAAAAACAAACTGGATGGCCTGCACAATATCCTGCCCCAAAATACCCTAATAATGGTGGAAGAAGAACGGTGGAAACCCGTCAGGCCCCGAGGCCTTATCCGCACCAACATCCCATAAAGTCGTTCGAATATCCTCCACCGAAATGGGCCTAATAAGAAGGTCATTCTCCGAACCAGAGACCCTATTAGGGGTCAAAACAGGGCAAACAGGGAGCCCATCACCAGTAAACTCTGTCCATCTAGATCGAAAGAAATGAAGAATCTGATCCCTGATCACCAGGTCATCCTCCTAATAGTGACCCTCATTATCAGCTAAACGCTTGATGTGGTTCGCCGTGCGACGTTTGATAGTGGCCTAATGAAAAAATCTAGTATTAGAGTCCCCTTCCTTAATCCACTAGATCCGGGACCTTTGCTTCCAATAAATCTCCTGCTGTAGTAGAAGGGAATGATGGATCGACAGGGTGGACCAAAGGGACGACAGCTCAGACTCATCAAAAACACCTCCTCATCCTCTTTGGCCTGGAGCGCAGCAATAATGGCTTCAGCTTGCTCAACTTGCCTGATAATATTCCTCACCTCCCAACGGTTCCAGTAGGATAGCCTGCGTCTAGCAAGAGCTAGACGCCTCGATAGCCTGTAGATAACACTCCCTCTGACAGGCAATCGCCAAACATCGAAGATTATAGCTCTAGCAGAAGAATAGGATGTCCAAAACTTCTCAAATCTAAATTACCGACTCCGCTGAGAACCGACATCAGTAGATATGAGGAGAGGGCAATGATCTGAAGCTATACGAGGCAAGTGGGTGATAGTAGCAGAAGGGTAAACCTGAAGCCAATTAGAAGTGGCCAAGGCCTGTCCAGCCTTTCCCACACTCTGGTAGTTCCCAATCAATTGTTGCACCAAGTAAATTGGGAATCCTAGAACCCTAGATCCAAAAGGCCGGCATTAGAGATGAAAGACCTAAACTCAGCTCGGCCCGCAGAACCAGCGACAACCTACCTCCTTTCTTCTCGTAGGTCCCCATAATGCAATTGAAGTCGCCAGCAATAAGAAAAGGAAATCCCTGAGCTAGCAATGACTGATCTCATCCCATAGCACATGGCGATCACGGTAGTCAGTGCTGACATAAATACTCGAAAGGAGCCGGGGACAGAGGTCCTCTCGGAAATAACAGCAGCAACTGCTAACCACAGCAATGAAAAGCATCCACTCTAATCCTGTCATTTCTCCAGAGCATCAGGATGCCACTGGAAAGACCGACAGACTCCACAGCATAAGAGACCCAGGACCTGGAAATCAATCTTCGAAAACGGGTCAAACTAACCCTCGACAATCGAGTTTCCAGAAGGACACAAATGTCAAAACTATGCAACTGCATAAGTCTCTCAAAGAGGAGCGAAACGAAGGTTTCAATGCTCCTCTCACATTCCAAATTAGGATCTTTATTCTGATACTTGGGCCCCGACCCTATCCCCGGCTTCACCTCATCAGAATATAAGTTGTCTGGAGCGGAACCCACCCCTGATCCCTTGCCACAACGGTCCATTGACTGAGAGAAATCCATCTCCACCCTGGTATAACTAACTAAATGGCCTGCTTCAACTGCTTGACAGTAGACTCGTGGGTAAGGCCAGCCAACATCTCCTATGGGGGAAGCCTAGGAGCAGACTCCAGATTTGACCCATCCATACTACGGAGCTTCTTGGTTCCCTGACGAGTCAGGGCACCTGACCCCCTAGCTGAAACTGAAGAGGCTGAAAAAATAAAAGATGCATGCTCCTTTTCTTTAGCAGTGAGGGGGACCTTGCCTTTGGCTTTATTGGACTTGGAAATCACTCGCTGCGATTTAGACTCGATGGGTCGGGCCCGCTTCGATGGACCTGGAGTCGAGTCCATGCAGAATTCCAGGCACCCCAGACTCAACCTCCGACCCCAAAGTAGAGAATGGATTAAGGTCCCTGGATTCCTTCAGCACATGAATAGGCAGCTGAAACTTAGCTTGTTTTAGAAGCTGAAACTGGCATAGTGACTTTGGACCAGCACCCACTCCCTGCATTACCCTTGCCTTGGTCCAACAAAGTCATCGAGGAGGAAGAAGAGTGGCCAACGGGGGAAGACGACTCTCCTGCCTGCGAGCAACTTTCTTGGGATCTGCCCACTCCTCAACCGCAGCAGGGGATGTCATCACAGCAGCCTAATCCGACCTTCTAGAAGCAGAAGACGGCACCTGGGAGGACCTCCTTCGGCGAATAGCTGCCATCCACGGCCCGAAGCTGGGACCGTTCATGGAAGAGCCAAGCTCTAGCACCAAGATGTAGCTCCCGGAGAAATGTAGAGCGCCACAGGCTTCACAATGCCATCAATGTTTCATAGGAAAACTGCTGCCAGAAGGGAGCTTTGCAACCCTGTACTCTCACCCTCGGCCTGAGGGGTTTGCCCACATTGATGCGGACACAGGCACGGGCAAACCTCCCTCGGTTCTTCAATTTCGTTGTAGCATCAGTGAATCTAAACTTCCCAGCCACCGACAGAATAGTGGACAAGATATCCTCTGTCTAGAACTCCAGGGGAAGAAGGGGAAGACGGATCCATAGCAGAACACTGAGGAGAGTGTCAACCGCCGGGACAAACTTAGCTTGCCACTCCACAACAGCAATTGGTTGTCCGTTCACCACCCATGGCATCCCAAGAACAAAATCTCTGGCTTGAGAATCACTAAAACTGAAAATATAATGGCGGTGGGCTAGAGGGACAGCAACAACTTCTCCAGCAACTCCAGCCCTGTGAAACTCCAGGACAATCGCTTTCGGCGGCACCCAGCAGTCTAGGCTCTGGGCAATGATCACCTTGCTCCCCAAACCACTGGCTTCAACCTCCAATGATTGAGCAAGGACCTAGATGACATCCCGGAACAATCGCTCAAGCTCGGCAACCATCGTCGGCGAGGGAGATGGAGCAATCCATTCGAAACGGCCAGCGGAAGCTTGTTTCCAAGCCAATCCGGCCTTCATTGTCCCATCGGACACAATCGGAGAAGGAGTAGCCGAATCAGCCATCAACCCCCCAAAGATGATCGAAAACGGCGTTAGATTCACCAAAAATCAGAAGAGAAGAAGTTCGACAGCATAAATCTTAAAGCAGCCAAACCCTCGATGAAAGATGCTTTAAGAATTAGACTTGCTTTAAAAATACTGTAGCAATACTGTAGCAGCACTCAGACTCCGCCTATTATTTAGCTTTAATCGTGCAATCTCAACGCAGTTAGCAATCGCAGCCGGGTTCATGGCAAAGCTGGCACTCCAATCCTTCCCGTTCCAGAAGGTCTCTGGGCTCAACAATGGACGGCCACGACCGCCCAATTTCAGCCTTCTCTCTTCGAAAAATCGTCGCATCCGGACGAACCGCCATCGCATCGATCAGACGGCGCGACGATGCCCAACAGCGCCGCAAGGTCTTCTCAGCTCATACGCTTCTTCCGTGGAATCTCTGGAAGCCCCCGCGGTCGATGGCAGGTCAATTTTTTTTTCCTTTGTTCCAACGGAGACCAAGAGCAGGTCAAATACAGGCGGTAGTCCATGATCTGAGCATGCGTTATAATCATCGTTATCACAAGGAGTGGGAGCTTATAGTTTAATGTCATGTAGCTTTGCTTTTTCTCTCTCTTTTTTATGCGTCAATATGTTGACGCCTGATCACCGAACGATGATAGTCAGAGAGCTCAAAGAAGTCATCAGTAAAGCGCTACAAAGACCTGCAAGAAGTCTCTTGTTACCGAACGATGATCGTTGGAGAGCTCCAAGAAGTCGTCGGTGAAGCTTTCTCCGCTACAAGAGACCCGCAAGAAATTTTGGGACCGAAAATTTTGACGGGAACCTGAATCATAGCCGTGAGCTTGAAGAAGCTTAAATGAATAGATGAATATGTTTCTAGGAGCTTAAATGTTATACATCGCCAAGGGTTCTTCTTACTCTTTTTATGGACCCTTGTCCCCATCCAGGGCAGCCACGTAAAGTTTCGTGGAAGAGAATGTCTGACTCATGGTGATTACGTGAGCTCGAAGACGGTTGATGGGCCTGGTCTTGTCAGGAATGCCGGCCAATGACGGTTGATTGGCCTAGTCTTGTTAGGCATGTGGGCCAGAGGGTTGATGGGCCTACTCTTGTCAGGCGCGTGGGTCAGATGATTGATGGGCCTGACTCATATAGGGGCCATGCAGACATTTTGACTCATTCGAGAGTTGATGCAAGGGCTGATACCGGAGCGGGAATTGCCTTGAGACGGGGAGCCATCTCGGAAAGAAAGGCTGCTCTGAAGCGGGGCCACCATGGGGCAGGGCCGCTTCAGGGCGCTTCGGAGAGGAGGGGCCATCTTGGAGTGGGGCCGCTTTGGAGAAGAGTGGCCGCCCTGGAGAAGAGGGGCCACCTTGGAGAAGAGGGGCTGTCTTGGAGAGGAAGGGTCACTTTGGAGTGGAGCCGCCTCAGAGAGAAAGGTCGTTCTGAAGCGGAGCCGCTTTGGAGAGACAGGACGTTTCGGAGAGGAGGGGCCACCTTGAAGTGAGGCGTCTTGGAGTAGGGAAGCCACTTCGAAGAGAAAGGTTATTCTGAAGTGGCCATGGAGCGGAGCTGCTTCAGAGAGACAAGACCGCTTTGTCGTCAGTTAGCTCTGATCGTTAACATGACATAGCGTCATCAACCATATGAGAGGGAGCACGGATTCACTGCAGGGTCTTCCCTCTCTAACTGCATTGAAAGGAAGTCTAAATAAAAAACGATCAATTGATGCATCATCATGGATTTGAGTACATTATTGTTTGAAAATTGAACGTGTTAGTTTTTTAGGCTCCGCTCTGCCAGGACTCATGACCGTATCAGCCGATTGCAATGGAGGATGTTTCGACCATCAAGAGTGAAGGATTCTCCATGAACGCAGAAGTAAAGCATGGCGCTGCAAAGCTCTAGAATACGCTGGATTTAACTCAACTGCCACTGCATTCCAATAAAAATTATTTATTTTAAAAATTTTTATCTATCCACCAAGCAGGATAAAATGGATGGTTATTTGTTAACTGCATTAAAATGGTGGCTAAATGTTAACTGGTCATTTGTAATTGTCTAAATATTTTGAGAGAAGTACTTGATAAAATTATTAGTTTCGTTCTACTTTTGGTGCCGTTTTGTCTTCTTCCCTCCTATCTAGAACGATCCTCAGCCACTACTTTTGAGTGACTCTTCTCTTGTTTCCTGTACCTTAATATTGTCGCCAAGGCTTGTTGTCTATAATTCTCTTATAATTCTATCGCTCGAATCTACAATCTCAAAGGCTCCATGATGTCCTTCCCTGTCCTGGAACTCAAATAATAATGAATTGCTCCTGATACACTGCTTTGATGCAGCATGATCCATACCATATCGAACGTGATGGTTAATTCATACAGGAATCTACGTGTTGTCGCCGAAATCCGCTCTCCGATTCGGATGCGTTCGGTCTCCTGATCGAGCTTCCTTCTGGGCGGACCTGCAAGGAAGCCTACACGCGGAAGGCGCTGGGGGTGGCCCTCCGCAGAAGACCCTCCGATGCTCAAGTCAGTAAGGACCGACGGGCAACAAGATGAGAGGAGAAGGCTCTCGCCGGAGAGTTCCTCCAGAGAGCTCTAGGCAGAGCAGCAATGGCGGAATAGAGGGCTAAGAGAGGTAGAGTGAGCAAGTGCACAGAGAGAAAAGAAGGGGAATAGCGTCCGAGAATGCGCGCGTTCTCGAATGCTATTCCCCTTCTTTTCTCTCTATGCACTTGCTCACTCTACCGCTCTTAGCCCTCTATTCCGCCATTGCTGCTTTGCCCAGAGCTCTCTGGAGGAACTCTCCGGCGAGAGCCTTCTCCTCTCATCTTGTTGCCCGTCGGTCCCTTACTGACTGAGCGTCGGAGGGTCTTCCGCGGAGGGCCACCCCCAGCGCCTCCTGCGTGTAGGCTTCCTTGCAGGTCCACCCATGAGGGAGCTCGATCAGGAGACCGGACACACCCGAGTCGGAGAGCGGATTCCGGCGACAACAGATTGGCGCTAGAGGAAGGGCCCTCAAGTCCCTAAAAACTTGTAACCCAGGAGATGAGGTTCTTGGTCTGTGAGAGAAATCCTCCCATTGCCAACCGGAAGAAGGCAGTGTCCGATGTCCGAGATCAGGCCGCTTCTCAAAGGCCTGATCCAGTGAACAATGTAGCGCCTCCACCGCCGCCTGTTGAAACTCCTTCGCCATCGGTGGCCCCGGTGTCCCAGGACCAGTTCGCCCTACTGGTCCAGCAGGTGCAGGCTTTGGCCACCTGATCCAGGGGCGCCCAGAGGTCCCCCGTCCGGCCGCCCCTATCCCTCGCTCCCTGAGGAGAAAGCGGCCCCCATGCATCCGGCGATCTCTTTTCCGGTCCGCATGGAGTCGCGGCCCTCCTCGCCGTCCCAAGGAAGCCGAAGCGGCTCCCCAGCAAGCCCGCGGCAGAAACTTCCCCGGGCCTCGGCGAGCTCGATCCCTCTCTCCGGTATATTCTCGCCATGACTCCACTCCATCTCAGTGTCCTCCTCGCCCCCCCCTCTGCTCTCCTTGACGAAGAGATCCGCCGACAGCTCTGGGAGATGCGACAAGAGCTGGATGCCGCAAAGCAAGCCCAGCCGCCCCAGCCTAAGGCGGAGCCGGGTGTCCCCTTCTCTAAGGAGATCATGGAGGAAGTTATTCCCTCCCATGTGAAGCTACCCGCCATCGAGCCCTATCATGGCTCCTCTGATCCGGACGACCATCTCAGTAGCTTCAGATCGATAATGATGTTCCACGGAGCATCAGACGCGGTTCTCTGCCGCGCTTTCCCTTCTACCCTTCGGGGATCTGCCCGGACTTGGTTCAACACTTTAAACCAGGTCCGTCGATTCTTTCGATGAACTGAGCCGTCTTTTCATTAGCCAGTTCGTCAGCAGCCGCCGCCTGCGACGGAGGTCCGACTCCCTCTCTGAGGTTAAGCAGAAAGAGGGGGAGTCCTTAAGAAGTTATCTTGGCCATTTTAATAAGGCCATGCTGGAGGTGGATCACCTCAATCATGAGGCGGCTATGTTCGCCTTAGCCAGAGGAGTTTTGAAGGAGAGCGACTTCTACCTAGCAATGGAGGTCAACTACCCCTCGACCCTCTCTGACCTGATGGCCCTGGCCGACAAATATGCCAGGGTTGAGGAGTCACGGAGAGCCGCCCAAGCCGAGCCAGCAAGGAAGAAAGAGCCCGGGCGCCCCGACAGGCACCGACCTGCCCGCCGACCGAGTCCACCCCGATGCCAGAGGGTCCCGCGGCCGCCACCAAGGGACCGTTTCCGAAGCCACCTCGAGGGTTCCATCGCTTCACTCCGCTCACTACCCCGAGAGCGGAGATTCTCATGGAGATCGAACGCCAGCTCCCCCGACCTTCCCCTTCCGAGGAAACGCGGCCCGCAGGGACCCCACTAAATACTGCCGCTATCACGCGACCACGGTTCACGACACTGAGGAGTGCTGGCAGCTCAAAAATGAGATCGAAAGACTCATCCAGCGGGACAGGCTGGATCGCTTCAGAGGAGCTCCGAACCAAGGAACGGGGGCGATCGCCGACCCGAACCTCAGCAACAACCTCTCCTTCCTCTAGCGCCAATCTGTTGTCGCCGGAATCCGCTCTCCGACCCGGGCGTCCGGTCTCTGATCGAGCTCCCTCCTGGGTGGACCTGCAAGGAAGCCTACACGCGGGAGGCGCTGGGGGTGGCCTTCCACGGAAGACCCTCCGACGCTCAAGTCAGTAAGGGACCGACGGGCAACAAGATGAGAGGAGAAGGCTCTCGCCGGAGAGTTCCTCCAGAGAGCTCTCGCCGAAGAGTTCCTCCAGAGAGCTCTCGTCAGAGAGTTCCTCCAGAGAGCTCTCTGGAGGAACTCTCCGGCGAGAGCCTTTCCTCTCATCTTATTACCCGTCGGTTCCTTACTGACTTGAGCGTCGGAGGGTCTTCCGCGGAGGGCCACCCCCAGCGCCTCCCACGTGTAGGGTTCCTTGCAGGTCCGCTCATGAGGGAGGTCGATCAGAAGACCGGACGCACCCGAGTTGAAGAGCGAATTTCGGCAATAACACTACCCATTAGCAATCGATGCGAAACCCACAAATGAACCTAATGCTACGAGCCTGCGTATAAACAAATCATTATGCCCAATGCATAACATACCGTACCAAAAACGGTATACCAAGACATTCTCATTGCTCCTACCACCAATTTTAGCGCTTAAAGGCCTAATCCACCAACTATGGCTGAGACCACCTTGTCACCCCTCCCAAACGGTAGGAATGAACAGCGTAAATTATAATACATAAGAAAGAAAAAAAAACTAATAGCCCGCTCTAGGAAAATTTAATTCTGAAATTGATTAGGATGTGCATATTGGTTTGGGACAGGGGACATAAAGGTCTGGCTTCTACTGTTTGTGTACAAAGGAAAAAATCAAACACAAGAATGCATGGAAAACGCACGACGCAAAAATTTATGCGGTTTGGCCAGCGACCTAAGTTCAGATGATCAGAGGACGATAGATATCCAGATATAAAACTTTCAATTTTACTGGCAATTGAAAGCTCTAATAGCCTAATAAGAGGGAGAGAGAGTCTCACACCTCATTAAAAAAAAGTTCAAAATATACAACTTAAATATACATTTGGTCCTTAATCTTTCGTTTCATTTTTATTATGGAATTTTGATTGTTGTAATTTAACTATCCATATTTTAATATCTTATTACGTAAGATTAATTAAAATTAATGATATAACTAATGTATTATTCGTAAGGAACTAATCATATTTTATTAATTTTAACTAATTTTATATAGCATATAAGGGACTAAACTGTAGCAATCAAAACTTTAAGGATTAACGTGAGTTTTAAGTGAAAGTTTGAGAATCAAAAGTATGCCTCCCGATTTTGGTTGCATGGGACACATCAAAACTTTAGGTATGGAGCTCTGCCTTGATACTTCGACTGGGTCGATGCCAAGGGTCTCCATTACCTGCACCGAGCCTTTAGTTCCCGAGCCAAGGGTCTAGAAATATGTTTTCTCTGTAACATGTTAATTAGTCTATATGCCCTTCGGTCTTAAGAATGCAGGTGCCACATATCAGAGGCTGGTCAACAAGATTTTCAAGGAGCAGATAGGCAGGAACATGGAGGTCTACTGTTGACCCAATTGATGATTTGATGATTAACAAAACTATTTGAGTATAACTTTTGAAGGCTCTAATGATTTTGATTTAGTGTTTCAGATTATAAGACTATTGAATGATCAAAATCAGGAGTTACATAGTGTTCTGGATCGAATCTAATGTCTAGGTAAGAATTGCAGACATTAGTC
Source organism: Calamus simplicifolius (assembly GCA_900491605.1). Taxonomy (NCBI): domain Eukaryota; kingdom Viridiplantae; phylum Streptophyta; class Magnoliopsida; order Arecales; family Arecaceae; genus Calamus; species Calamus simplicifolius. The sequence goes on from UESW01004784.1 coordinate 292,042, forward strand.
GACTCCGAGAATCACAGAGCCGACTCCGGAACTGGCACGGATTAGAGTCGACTCCGAGTCTGTTAGAGTCGACTCTCACAGAAGAAGCAGAAAGTCGATTTTTCTGGCCCCGACCTAGAGTCGACTCCGGGTAAGTTAGAGTCGACTCCGGAAAAGTTTCTTGTCGACCCCAGAAAAGCCAGAGACGACTCCAGAAATAACGTTTTAAATGCCTCGAGCTAGAGCCGACTCCAGAAAAGTTAGAGTCGACTCCAACCCACCTGGAACGAAAAATCAAGTTGCCAGATCAGCTCTAACGGTAATATTTCTATTTTACTTATTTCTAACGGATATATTTTGATACAAGGTACACTCCAACGGATAGTTTTCTTCCAAAAATGGTGTAAAAGAAATCTATAAAAAGGGAAGTCTATTGTTCAAAAAAAGAAGGAAAAAAAAAGAAAAGAGAAAATCTGAGATAGACAAATCCCATTTCAAAAATCCGAAGAGCTTGAATCTCAAGAGGAAAACCTTCTAGCTCAAATCCACTCCACTCCAAAAAGCTCAAGAGGAATCCAAGGTTCAAATCAAAGTCTTGGTGGATTTCCCAACTTGGAGAAAGGAGATTCATTTCTTGCTTTTCAACCTTCTCAACTGCTTCAACTGTGAAGAATCGGAGCTGAGGCTTGATTCAATCCAGCAAGGAGAAGAAGAAAAGAAGAAAAGAAGAAAAGCTCAAAAGCCAACCATCTACAAATCAGGCTTTTCTAAACCTTGTTATTCTTAATTTGTATATTTGCTCATTGAGGAGCTTTGTATTTCAAAAACAATACTTATTTTGTTTGTGTCTAGTTCAATCTGGGGGATTGAACTAGAGGAGGTAGTTTTACCTCGGTTCAAGCTTGGTTAAGCTTGTGTTAGGGTTTTTGTGCTGGTGAGCCCGTGAAAACCGGCTGGGTTCGTTGTGATCCCGGAAAACAACAAGTTTGAGTTGTGAGCTTGTAAAACAACTCGGCTGTAATCAGGTGATTATAGTGTGGACCCAAGTGAATCTTGGGAGTGGACGTAGGTGTTGGATACACCGAACCACTATAAAATCTTTTGTGTTTGCCGTGTTCCATTGTCTCTTTCTCTATCTCTATCTTATTCACTGCACTTTATAGTTACCTTGCATTCCTTCATTAATCTCAAGCAAACTATTTTAAAAAGGTTAATTTTTTAAAGAACCCAATTCACCCCCCCCTCTTGGGTTGCCATCTGGGCCAACATCTACGTTGACGATATGCTGGTTAAAAGCAAGAAAGTTTCCCAGCACATTGAAGACCTCTCAGAGAGCTTTGCGACGCTCTGAAGGTACCGAATGAAGCTCAATCCAGCCAAATGCGCCTTCGGCGTCACCTCAGAAAAATTTCTGGGCTTTATGGTCTCTCAACGAGGTATTGAAGCCAACCCGCAGAAGATTCAAGCCCTTCAACAAATGGCGCCGCCCTCATCCATCAAGGAGGTTCAACGCTTGACGGAGGATCGCGGCCCTCAACCGCTTCATAGCCCGGTCGGCCGAAAGGGGCCTCCCCTTCTTCAAAGCACTCCGGTCTGCCAAGAACTTCCAGTGGATCCCGGAGTGCCAGAAGTCTTTCGAAGACCTCAAAAGGTATCTCGGCTCGCCGCCTCTCCTCAGCAGCCCCAATCCAGGAGAAATGCTGTATCTGTACCTGGCGGTTTCTGAAGGCGCGATTAGCTCGGTCCTGACAAGAGAGGAGAATAAGACCCAGAGGCCGATCTACTATGTTAGTAAACTGCTCCGGGATGCTGAAACAAGATACACCCGAGTCGAAAAACTGGTGCTGGCCCTGATAACGTCGGTTCGAGATTGCGGCCGTATTTCCAAGCGCATTCCGTGACAGTCCTCACCGACCAACCCATTAAGGCAGTGGTCCATCGTCCCGAGACGTCAGGAAGGATGGCCAAATGGGCTGTCGAGCTAAGCGAGCATGACATCCAATATCGATCCCGCCCGGCCATCAAAGCGCAGGCCCTAGCCGACTTCCTTCTCGAATGCACCATACCAGAAGACGGCTCTGCTCGGATTCATCAGGGCACCCAAAACCAAGCACCCAGTGGCTGCTCCACGTCGACGGATCCTCAAACTCAGTGGCTCCGGGGCAGGTCTGGTTCTAACCAGCCCTGAAGGAGCGACTTTAGAATACGGCATCAGATTCTCCTTCTCAGCCTCCAACAACGAGGCCGAGTACGAAGCTCTACTCGCCGGGCTCCGGATTACCCGCGACCTGAAGGTGGAAAGGCTAACCGCCTTCACCGACTCTCAGCTGATTGCCGGACATGTGCAGGGAGAGTTTGAGGCCCAGGAGCCAAACATGATCAATATCTCCAAGAGGTGCGCAACTTACTCTCTCACTTTTCTGAATTTGAGGTTGTCCGGATTCCTAGGGCTGAAAATGCTCGTGCCGACCTGTTATCTCGGCTGGCAACTGTGGAAACGATGGATGCCGAACATAAATTCCATTTGGAGACCTTGGAGAAGCCCAGCATCGCCGACATTGATCGGGTAATGCAAATCGAGGCTGAGCCATCTTGGTTCGACCCGATCCAGAAATATCTCAAAGAAGGATCGCTCCTAACTGACCGAAAGGAAGCCAGAAAGCTGAAGTTGCAAGCCACCAACTATGTACTGATTGATGACCAGCTTTACAAGCGATCTTTCTCCGCGCCACTGCTCAGATGCCTTCGCCCGTCTGAGGCCGACTACGCCCTCGGGAGGTGCACGAAGGAATTTGCGGGAGTCATTTGGGGAGCCGGTCCCTGTGCCACAAGGTGCTGCGCCAAGGGTACTACTGGCCGACCATGCAAAAGGACGCCGACAATCTCGTCCGAACCTGTGACCCCTGCCAGAAGCACTCCAATATCCAGAGGCTCCCCTCCAGCAGTCTGGTTCCCATCTCCTCTGCTTGGCCCTTTGCTAAGTGGAGGATGGATATTCTGGGCCCCTTTCCCCCTGCCACGGGACAGCGGAAGTTCTTGTTCGTCGCAATCGATTACTTCACCAAGTGGGTCGATGCCGAGGCAGTGGCTCAAATAACCGAAGCTCGAGCGAGAGACTTCGTGTGGAGGTCCATCATCTACCGTTTCGGCCTCCCGCATACCATTATCACCGACAACGGCAAGCAGTTTGATAATTTGAAGTTCAGGGAGTTCTGCGGAGAGCATGGCATCACTCATCACCTAACCTCGGTGGGGCACCCGCAGGCCAATGGGGCGGCCGAGGTAACTAACCGAACTCTGCTCCAAGGAATCAAAGCTCGGCTTTCCAGAGCTCATGGAAGGTGGGCAGATGAATTGCACCATGTCTTGTGGGCCTACCGCACCACCCCGAGAGTGCCCACAGGCGAGACCCCCTTTCGGATGGCTTTCGGCACAGAAGTCGTTATCCCGATGGAGATAGGACTCCCCTCTTTGCAGGTGGAGAGTTACTCGGAGGAGGCCAGCAATGAGCAGCTCCATACCAACCTCGACCTAGTGGAAGAGATTAGAGAGAAGGCCCAGATCAGGATTGCCGCCTATCAACAGAGGGTGTTACCACGCCTCCAGAGTCAAAGGAAAATCCTTCTCTCTCGGCGACCTCGTCCTCGGAAGGCGTCTGTCTCCAAACCGCTGGAGCAAGGGAAGCTATCACCAAATTGAGAAGGCCCGTACCAAGTAGCGGAAGTCATCGGACTTGGTACCTACAAACTCCAGGATCTGGACGGGAAGTCCATTCCCCGACGTGGAACTCGGACAACCTCCGCATATACTATCAGTAGGGTACACCCATTCAACCTGCCCCATTCATAACTTTGATGTTTTATTTCGTTGTCTGCAACACGATCAACCCTTTTGAAAGGTCGTGATGAGAAATAGAAACATCCGACCCATTCTCGGCTACAACCGATCTATCGTCAGAACTCCGTTCGTCCACTGGGCCAAGCTAAAAATCGAAATAGCGTGTTACAGCCGACCTAAACAATGCTCATAACTTAGCTCGGATTCGGGCAGCTCACAAGCCCCTGCCGACTTAAGTATTCCCCCGGGTTATATTCGGATTCGGGCCGCTCACAAGCCCCGCCGACCTAAAATGTTTTCAAAGCTTAGCTCGGATTCGGGCAGCTCACAAGCCCCGGCCGACCTAAAATGTTTTCAAAGCTTAGCTCGGATTCGGGCAGCTCGCAAGCCCCGACCGACCTAAGTATTCTCCTAAACCGATGTTCGGATTCGGGCCGCTCACAAGCCCCGGCCGACCTAAAATGCTCAAACTTAGCTCGATTCGGGCAGCTCACAAGCCCCGGCCGACCTAAAATGTTTTCAAAGCTTAGCTCAGATTCGGGCAGCTCACAAGCCCCGGCCGACCTAAGTATTCTCCTAAACCGATGTTCGGATTCGGGCCGCTCACAAGCCCCGGCCGACCTAAAATGTTTTCAAAGCTTAGCTCGGATTCGGGCAGCTCACAAGCCCCCGACCTAAGTATTCCCCCAGGTTATGTTCGGATTCGGGCCGCTCACAAGCCCCGCCGACCTAAAATGTTTTCAAAGCTTAGCTCGGATTCGGGCAGCTCGCAAGCCCCGGCCGACCTAAGTATTCTCCTAAACCGATGTTCGGATTCGGGCCGCTCACAAGCCCCGGCCGACCTAAAATGTTTTCAAAGCTTAGCTCGGATTCGGGCAGCTCGCAAGCCCCGCCGACCTAAGTATTCTCCTAAACCGATGTTCAGATTCGGGCCGCTCACAAGCCCCGGCCGACCTAAAATGTTTTCAAAGCTTAGCTCGGATTCGGGCAGCTCGCAAGCCCCGGCCGACCTAAGTATTCTCCTAAACCGATGTTCGGATTCGGGCCGCTCACAAGCCCCGGCCGACCTAAAATATTTTCAAAGCTTAGCTTGGATTCAGGCAGCTCGCAAGCCCCGGCCGACCTAAGTATTCTCCTAAACTGATGTTCGGATTCGGGCCGCTCACAAGCCCCGGCCGACCTAAAATGTTTTCAAAGCTTAGCTCGGATTCGGGCAGCTCACAAGCCCCAACTAGCTCGGATGGCATGGGATCCCCGTCTAAAAACGATCGAGATGTTCCTATGCCCCGTGGCCGACAACAACATCCTGGCATAAAAGAGATAGAAATTGAAAAATAGAACAAAACTCTCTTTATTTCATCGCCACCGAAACCGATTACAACTGCCTGAGGGGCATTACAAGGGCATCGAAATGCTTAAAGTAAAGACGAGCACAAAGCTCGGGCAATTGCTCCAAAGCAGATCTGGGCAACCATGATGCTCCGGCGTCCGGACCGACAAATCAGACAAACCACGAAACGGTCAGCTCGCTTGGACGGTTGACGAAGCTGACCCTCCACGGCCCCCCTCGAATGAACCAAGAGGTCCAAAAGGAGGCATGGCCCGTGGATGCTAATTCTGAGGACCCGGGCAAACCAGCCAGCTCCCCTAGGGTGGGATGCTGGATCGCAGGCCGCCACCCGACCGAGAAGCTCGGGGACCATCAGACCCCCGTTGCTCCCATATTCTCCTCCCCGTGGCAAGGATTCCCCTTAGAGAAGGGATGAGAATCCAGGTCAGCAAGGAGGGAGGGTCCGTGCATGCTACGGGGGTGTCGATACACTTCCTACCGTAAGCCCCCCGTAGCGAACCACAAAGGGCACACGGGAAGCGCATATGTGCGCTTTCCGTGTGATCTCTATGGCCCTCCTGTGCGCTCTCCATATGATCTCCGGGACTCATCCCCTCAGGGCGAGCCAACCTCCAGCGGCTCCTCCGTCACCCCAGCTATCCGGGGAGGATGACTTATGAAAGAAAAGTCCGATCCTCCCGCTCGAAACGCCAAAAATATGGGCATTGTGGAAACTCCAATAGGGAAGGAACTTAGAGGATGGCCTAGCACGACCCCTCTTCCCCTTTTTTATAGGCGGAAGTGAACCGGGGGCAGCTATCAAAGCCAGAAGCCCCGAGATTCAAACACCTGGCCCATGCCTCCACGTGGCCTCCCAGGATGAAAGCAACGCCCCATTGCGCGCCGAGCCCGTCGCATGAACCATGACGCACGCAAAGATTTCTTTTGATCCCGAATCACAGTTATTAAACGCAGAGAATCGCCCACTGATCTTACGAAAACTGACAGGTCCAGAAGATCGTCCTACGAAAGTAACATCCTCCAATGGTAAATGGGTGTGTGCACCGTACGTCAAAACGGCCTGCATGGAAAAAGACCAACGCCATAAAAGCCTTCCGGAAAGCGCCGGAGCAGCTTTTGCTCCCCACGAGAGCCGTATCATCAACTCCGGTGAAATAAAAACCAATTTGCCTACGGAACGACAGAGCACTAGCAGGGCAGCAAAAAACACGAAAGCCGATTGTTCGTCGATTGCTCGCCAAGGAAGTTAATCGCTCGAAGAACTTGTGCAACAAAATTGAACATCTGTAAACAAAAATGAACGCGAGGGCTACGCAAACTATTCTTTCATTCACCGAAAAAGGGAGCGACAAAAAGAAACGAAAAATACATCAGCCCTCACAGGGGCTCATCGTTCTCTCCCGGAACTGCCGACTGTTCTCCCTGATCCGCCGCAGGGCTACCCACCTGCTGCTGGAGAGACACCATGCACCTTTCTAAGCGGTCATTAATCGCACGGAGGCAATCACGTATCGTTCGGTCGCCTCCTGGAGTCGTTGTCGACTTGCAAACAAGGAGGCCAGGACCTCCCCGTCGACGACGGTCTGAGTGAGGCTCCTACGAGCCCCCCAGCGAGTGTTGGCGTCGTCGGCTGGTGTTCCGGTTAACCTTCCGCCATCCTTGGAAGCCATTCTGTCGGCGCAAGCTCGTATCAAGCTAGCAGAGGTCGTCGAATGAAATGGCCAACGATAACCGGACCCCCATCGGTATTTAAACCGATCCAAGCAAGAAATCTACCTGCTCCAGCCATCGGCCCTCGAGCCACGACACAAAATCCCGCCACATGTCGCCACTTTGGTAACCGCTTTCATCCATCGGCCCTAGCCGACGTATTACGCCCGTCGGCCCTAGCCGACCTGCTTTGCCCATCGGCCCTAGCCGACCTGCCTCATCCGTCGGCCCTAGCCGACCTGCCTCATCCGTCGGCCCTAGCCGACCTGCTTCATCCGTCGGCCCTAGCCGACCTGCTTCATCTGTTGGCCCTAGCCGACCTGCCTCATCCGTCGGCCCTAGCCGACCTACTTTGCCTGTCGGCCCTAGCCGACCTACTTCATCCGTCGGCCCTAGCCGACCTGCCTCACCCGTCGGCCCGAGCCGACCTATTTCGTCTGTTGGCCCTAGCCGACCTACCTCATCCGTCGGCCTTAACCGACCTGCCTCATTTCTCAAGTTTTAGTTAAGCTATTGCATCGCTCAAACATGAACCGAACCAGATCATCTCTCGGTTCACCAGTCAAGGCTATCGCCCCGCCTTGGCCCCAGCCAATGCGTTCCCTCGATCCTAAGATAAAAACGACAAACAGCGCCAATAAGCCATAAGTCGTTTGCGATTGGGATGAAATTTGGAGCGAAGGACCGCCCAAGAAAAAGCACTCAAATGGAAGCGGAAAGTTCATTCATTAAAGAACGTCAGGCAGAGTTACATCTCGGGAAGCAAAACGTAGAAGTGACTTTTAAAAGCCGGGAGCCGCATCAGTTCCAGGAGAACCCCCAATTACGTCTGCAGAGGCATGACTTGATTCGCCCTTCTCGAATATCTTAGCCTCCTTGGCGACAGTCTGCGAATGTCCTCCAGAATCTGCGGCCTCGCTGGGACCTGGGGCGGCACCAAGATCGGTATCCAAAGCGTCGACGTAGTCTCCTCCTCTTCACCCCCGAAGTCACTGGCATCAAGAGCTTCAGCATCCAAGAAAGAAAGATCCTATTCTGGATGCTCGCTGGATATCTTGTCTCTGCATTCTTCCACTCCGAGTTGGAAGGCATCAGTACAAATTATGTCCTGTTCGCCCTTGAGCATGGCGAGTCGCATCTCAGCCTCGGCCATTTGGCTCCGCGATAGGGCAACTTGCCCCTCAGCTTCCGCGACCTGAGCCCGCAGAAAAACAGTTTGCTCCTCGAACTCGCCGGCCCGCGCCTCGAGTTCCAAACTCCTATCTCGGCTAGATGCAAGCTCACCTTGCAAGGCCCAATTGTCCAGCCCTAATTTTGCCATCTGCGAAGCCAGAATCAGTCGGCACCACAAGGAACCAACAAAGGAAACTAAAAAAGGGGGAATAGGGTCGTACCTCCTCCTTTTGTCGGGCCAACCTTTTGGTCAGCTCTTCGGCCTCACCCCTGGCCCTCGCTTTATCGGCTCTGACCAGCTCGACCCTTTCTTGGAGGGTGTTAATTCTTGACTGCTTATCTTCAACCTCTCCCCAGGCTTGGGATAGCTCGTCATTCAGCCGGGCTATCATCCCTTCGTGCCATTTAGCGTTGGCTCTCAAGTCGGCGACATCGCAATCGCGCCGCTGCAGCTTCTCCTCTACTTCATCGAGCATTCTGGCCAGGCGGTTTCTCTCTCGGCGGCCTCCTTCTCCAGCCGGCCCAGACTCTCATTATGTTCTTTCTGCATCGCCGCCACTTCCTCAGAATGCTTCGACCTAACTCGAGCCAACTCCAAGCATGCATCGTCGCTCTTCGCCAGGAGCCCCTGCAACTCCTCCACTTTATGCTTTTGCTTAGACGCTTCAGCTAGAGCGGCCTGATACGATGCCTTCATCCCCGCCAAGCTTTAGTTGCTGGCGGCCAGGAGTTCCTCGAACTTCTCGGACGCCTCTGCTCGCGATCGGAGTTCGGCACTGGCTCTCTTGGCCTGAACGCCGGCCCCCGTCGCCAAACTCAAACGCCAGCACATCGCCCGAGAAAGCAAAACACTCTACAGGATAAAGAACGAGTAAGAACATGCAATCAAGTCAACCGGAAAGTATCCGCCACCCGAGAGTGGTGACTCACCAGAGAGGCGTAGGCCCGTGTCATCTTCATGAGGGTCGGATTGTCAATGTCGGGAAGAAGATGGATACTTTCGGCCACGCCCTGCTGCCCGAACGCGGCATCAACCAACTCCAAGTCCGCAAACTTGTCCGCCGAGGGATCCGCACCCGGGTACAGGGCCAACCTCATTAAAGCGGAAAATGCCTCCTCAACGTCCATGTTCGAGCTACTGGGCTGGCCGTCTCCACCCGAGGAGTCAACCCGGGCGACCTCCGACTGAGAAGCCTTCAACCTCCCAGCCTCTTCTATCAGAATTCTGGCTTGGGCTTCCTCAGACAATTCGGCCAACCCAAGCGCCAGTTTCCCGAAAACCCTTTTTGAAGGAGTCTCCATTGCGGGACTCTCGTCTCGCTGCGCTCCTCTCCCGACCCGTCTCCTTCGGTCACAGTCACCTGAGTCTCCTCTGCAGGCTCTGCCGAAACCTCCATCCGGCTTGCTTCTCGAACCACTACGGGCGACCCAACGTCGCTACCCCGGACTCTCCCGCAAAAGGCCCCACAAGAGGGAGCTCGCCCCGAACCTCACCGACTGCGACCGCTCCCTCTTGCTCTCCTACCGAGGTCGGGAGTAAACCCGCGGTCGGGGAGAGCCCCCCAGAAACGACGACTTCCGCCGAATCCGTCGTCAGCTCATCTTTCAAAGGGGATGCGGCCGAATGGGCCAATGGAATCTCATCCGAGCTATCCGATAGTTCCACCACAGGGGACAAGGGATCTCAGCTGTCCTCCTCAAATCCTCCCTTGCTTCCGACGCTCCCGTCGTGATCACTCCGGCATCCGACGAGCATCTTATGGAAGTATGAGCCCTCTTCTCGGGCCTACTTCTCTCTGCGCCGCTGCTCTCCCCTGGGCGCTTGCCTCTCTTCCTCTTAACAAGGCTTGACAACGCAGACCTCTTGGCTGCAAGAGCGGAAAGTATGCAATTAAATCCAAACACGTCCGCCTGGATAAAAAACAGCAGAGAAGAGAAAAGGGAGGACTCACCTTGCGGGTCCAGAGGGCTAAGCCCGGCCGCGAAAAGAGCACCCTCCGATAGCAAATCATTGGCCGAGAACACCTGGCCGTTGCGGAGGACATCCAAATCTTTCTCCTTCCGCTCGGACAAAACCGGATGCGTTTCCGCATCCCGAACGAAATATCCCCATCTCCAAGGGAAGTCAGAACCAATGTTCCCCTCGGCGATGATGAATCGACTCTTCCATCCCTTTATGGAGGATGGCTTATCCACAATCGTTTTGAAGGACCTCCGGGGTCCGATGTAAGGCCACTCCGATTTCCTCCCGGGTATTAGATGATAGCAGGCGTGGAAAAGTGGGAGAGTGGCGATAACCTGAATCTGATGGCACATTAAGATAAATCCGATAATACTCCGCCAGCTATTTGGGGCCACCATCGCCGGACAGATGTTGTAATGTGTCATGATTTCCTTCACCAAGGGATGAAGAGGAAACCGGAGGCCTGCTTTCAAACTGTCCTCATAAATGAAGACTCCATGCTCCAGATCTCGCGAGACCCTGTGCTCAGGCCCGGCAATCGCAGAACGACGTCTGGGGGTATACCATACCTCTGGCGAATCTTTCCCACATCCTCAGCGACGATCTCCGAAGCTACGTCGTCGGGGCTCATCATCTTCCTAGCCAAAAAAAGCACCAGGCGAAACGGCAAACGTTGTGGAGGACGGACTCTCCAGGAAACAGAATGAGAGGATATTGCAAACAGATGCAGCGCTGCTATCGCTTTGCTTCCCCCCTAAGGAAGCCATCTTAAGAAGATGGGACGCTTCGCCCGAGGCGTTCGGAACCGCCTCGACAAACGCCACGTGAATCGGGATTTGCTGCGTGGCATTCCCCCAACCGTCACCCCTGGAGGAGCCTTACCCACGAAGGCATGATGACCTCACTGCATTAATTAGGGCATCATTGCGCGGGCTGTCTAAACCGGATCGTCCCATATAAAGCGTGCCACCTGGACTTATACTCCCTATGCCCGAACCTGCGCTTCGAACTAGGGAGTGGAGGGCATGTGTTGGGGGGTAAAATTATCATGCATCATTAATCGTGCACGCGGCTAAGGTCAGCCCTGATTCCCGTTCGATCGAGCGACGCCCGCCAACGATAGGTCGGTGATTTGAGATGCTCCAGCCCCTCACTGAACCAGGGGTCCTCGAGGTACCGACCTATCCCATCTCTCGGCCCCAGCCGAGCTATCGACCTCCTTCCGTCAGCTCCTCCAGCCGACCTATCCCGTCTCTCGGCCCCAGCCGAGCTATCGACCATCGTCCGTCGGCCCCAAAGGCCGACACCTCTAGCTATCGACCTCCTTCCGTCGGCTCCTCCAGCCGACCTATCCAGTCTCTCGGCCCCAGCCGAGCTATCGACCATCGTCCGTCGGCCCCAAAGGCCGACACCTCTAGCTATCGACCTCCTTCCGTCGGCTCCTCCAGCCGACCTATCCCGTCTCTCGGCCCCAGCCGAGCTATCGACCATCGTCTGTCGGCCCCAAAGGCCGACACCTCTAGCGCCGGCCTCCAGCGTCGGCCTCCAGCGTCGGCCTCCAACGCCGGCCTCCAGCGTCGGCCTCCAGCGCGTCGACCTCCAGCGCCTCCAGCGCCGGCCTCCGACGTTCCATCCCGGCCGACCCTGCCTGATCCAAGTTGGCCCCTTGTGCCTCGGCACCTACCTCCGCCGAGCCTCAGCCAGCCATGATGACTGAACCACGGCGTTCAGAACACCTCTGCGGAATCTGGCGCGGGAGAGTTCAAATTCACTATAACAGAATAAGATTCCAAACAAGGAATCATACCAAGATATGGCCATGACCTGCAATAGTGGCCTAGGTCTCGAGCCATCGGCCAGCTCTCCCCGCCTCCCAGCCGTCGATCCACTAACTAACCGGATACGGATCCTACCAGACTCGTAACAAACTGGGTTCGAATCCCAACGGCCTTCGGGCCCACGACGCTCCTCCCTAACTATCAGATAATCCTCTATAAATACTGCAGTTCCAGACCCCTGAGGTACGGGCATTCTCGGACGCTATTCCCCTTCTTCTCTCTCTCTATGCACTTACTCGACCGCTCTTAGCTCTCTTTTCCGCCATTGTTGCTCTGCCCAGAGCTCTCTGGAGGAACTCTACAGCGAGAGCCTTCTCCTCTCATCTTGTTGCTCGTCGGTCCCTTACTGACTTGAGCATCGGAGGGTCTTCCGCGGAGGGCCACCCCCAGCGCCTCCCGCGTGTAGGCTTCCTTGCAGGTCCGTCCAGGAGGGAGCTCGATCAGGAGACCGGACGCGCCCGAGTCAAGGAGCAATTTCGGCGACAACAATACATAATTAATTTCCTTTAAAAATTTCAACGAAAGAAATGGATCGATTCATTGAATGTCACCTTGTTTTCTCGAGTTCATTCATCACAACGGGGATCCGAGAGTTGATACGCTTTCCACATTATAATGAATAATTCTCGTGCTGTTTCCGCTACAACTTTGACTTTGGCCACTCCTTATTCGTCCCATCGTTTTCAAGTCACGTATTTTAATATGAATTTTAACATAATTGTCCTAAAAATTTATTTTTAAGTACGACTCAAAAAAAAAAAAAAGGCTTAACACTTGAGCCTTTGACAGCCCATCTTTCCTTCTTGAATGCGTCTGGAGTTTAAAAATAATAGATTAATAAAAAGCAAGAAAAAAGATATCAGAGAATCTCCCATCCATGGATATATATATACAGCAGATCGTCAGAGCGGATCCTCCCGCTCTTAACTTTAGTCAATGAATTTTAGTATCAGTGACAGTAGCGTTGGTGCTATATTATAATAATAATAATAATAATAATAATAATAAAGAAAGGAAATCTCGCGCTTTGAGGGAACCATGCCGAGGATACGATTCTCTCAATGGGCGCATCATCGGCCGCATCCTAATTCATTCAATTACATTTATTCGCAATAACAGTATATATATATAAAACTATATCAGCACCACCACCATTACGTCCTCTGTTTCTCTTCTTCTCTATTTTGATCCTTTGGATCCGCGGTGCAAGTGTCGCTGCCACTGTTCTACGACGACGGGAGTGAAGCAGATGGAAGGTGGATTCCTGTCTCCTGATCTCCATCAACCATACCAGCAACCGCAGCGGATGACGATGGGTTGTTTTGCTTCTCCTCCACCATGGAGGACGGGTGCTCTGCCTTCTAGTGCCCCCGCTGATAGCCCTCTCTCTCTGCGTCAATCGCTGGCTGATCTGTTAGTGAAACAGAGGGAAGAAACGGATCGATACCTTCGCCTCCAGGTACGTACGTTTCTTCTTCTTCAAGTAAAAGTTACGATCTTTTGATGATGAAAGATGGGTGAAAGATCGAATTTTTATTCGGTTTTGCTCCGTGGCAGACGAACCGACTGATAATGGGGCTCCACCAGCAGAGGAAGCAGCACATGACCTCCCTTCTCTCGAGCCTCGCCTCGAACGTCTCCTCGCTTCTAAACCAGAAAGAAACCGAATTGGCAAACGCCCGGAAGCGAACGGCGGAACTGGAAGCGCGGCTGAAGAGAGTAGAGGAGGAGAGTAAGGAGTGGCAGAGGATCGCCAAGGAGAACGAGGCCATGGCTGCGTCTTTGAACCGCACCTTGGAGCAAGTCCGCGAGCCCTGCCTCTCTTCCACGTCCTCGCCGCATGCCGGCCATCCACTGTGCAAGTCCTGCGGGTCTCGTTATGCGCGCGTGCTGCTGGTTCCCTGCAGGCATCTGTGCGTGTGCGACCTCTGCGATGTCTTACTAGATGCCTGTCCCCTCTGAACATCCGTAAAGGAGGACAGCATGGAGGTGCTCTTGGCCTGAACGGAAAAAAAACAAGCATGGAGAGAGATAGAGAGGATTTATTTTATATAATAATGGTTTGCATGAATTAAAGGCATCGTTCAATTAGCCTCTGCAATTTCGGTGCCTTCTTTTAATCTGAAAGAAACAATGGTTCTAAGAATTCAGACGCATCATGAACTCTTTTTCTTGGTTTCTTTGTCACTGGCTTGGAAGGATTTGAAGGGCGGCAAAGCGGCAGGCTGTTGAGAGACGAGAGAAGCATTCAGTCAATCCGGACCCAGTCTACCCCCAATGTTTTGAAAATCATTTTGAATCATGAATCATAAATTTGGTTCGATCAAATAAATTGATTTGATCAAATCAAATAATATGATTAATTTTTAATTTAATAATATAAAAATAATATAAATAAATATCAATTTAAATAAAAATTAAAAAAAATTAAAAACCTAATTGGGCCGATTTGAAATTCAGCTGGTTCAATGAATTTTTTTATTTTTATTGGATCATATAAAAGTTAACTTTAATAATAAAATCGATCGTATTGATATTCAAAACATTGATCTACCCAGCCTACTAGGTAATAGAGTGGCGGAACCGAATTCAGAGTCCAGGCTTGGATTGCAATTAGGGCTTTGGATTGGAGTGGGTCACTTCGGTAGTTTTGTTCTTGCTTCTTTGGTGCAGCAATTAGGTTGTATGGATCCACATCATGCTCTTCATTAGTATAACAATTAGGTTGTATGAATCAAAATCAAAAGCTTAAATTAATTAATTACATACTACAAAATAAAATTAACAATGAGAAAGAAAAACAAATACAAAAAAGCACAATGAAGATTTGACTATAACTCTATCTCTATCGGCAGTTGAAGAGTTCACGAAAAGGAGAGAAGATGTTTGGTGAGAAGAAAAAAAAGGAAAGAGGCGTTAGGTGAAAATAGGAAGAAGTGGGTCAGTTGGAAAAAGAATTACTGGCACAAATCAAATGATCCACACACACATTATTGCTTGGATTATAATTAATTTGAAAAAATAAATATTGCCCAATTAATTACTTCATTGTCTAATTACACTAGGTTTTCATCAAAGACAAGTACTGTCAAAATTGATCTTCATACTTCATCAAAGAATGCTACATATTAATTGTCTAATTACACTAGGTTTTCCTTCGTTGAGCAGTTTGAAGCATCGGGCTGAGCTTTTAGATTAGGCCCAGTTCGGAACTGGGGTCTTGTTATTAATAGGGCCCAAAACCTAATCCCCATCCTGACTTTGTTTGGGCCGTCCTCTCGAGCCCATACAAGAAAATCTCCTTCGAGAAAATAGCCTCCTTTTTCCCCATCTTGCCTCACCTCCCAAATTCCAACCCCAATTCGATCATGGCGTTCGGTATTTCAATGAGAATCCGAGCAACTACGCACTGGGCAATGGTGAGCGATTCCTCAAGCAGAGACCGGACAGTGGGTTTCGATATGGCCGGCTCGGCGTGGAAGACAACGGGCTCGGGGAGAGAGTTTATGCCCGCGATGGCGGTAGCATGGAGCCGTATGGTGCTCGGGGAATCGGGCCTGCTAGGTCTTCCTCTTCTTGGTCCGGTTTTGATGACCATGGGAGGGCTTTGGGCTTGTCTTCGGCGGAGGAGGAGGTGGTAGGAAGCAAAGGAAAGATCGTGAGGGCTGTGTCGAAGGCGGAGGACCAGCAGAAGTTTCGAGTCAAGCTGTTGCCGGGAGGAGGAGAGCAGAGCACCGTCGATGTTCTTTGCCAGGTCTGAATGTAAAAATTGAATACAAACTCGAACTTGATCTTAACTTCATTGCTACTGAGTCTCAGTTTTCTATCTTTCTAAGCATCAAAACCATGACAACGAGTATGGAATGATATTTAACTTAATATAACTAAACGATTCTTGACAAAACCAATGCTTGTATGTTTCATAGTTATTGAGACGGTTGCACATTGAAAAATAGTAAACTTTTAAGATATATTGAATACCTTAGTAGGTTTTGGTGGTGGTGGGTAGTTTGAAAGTAGCGAAGCATCATGCTACAATTTACTGCAAATTTGCTCAGTTTTACGTAGGATGACAACTTATTTGTCTTCTTTTGTCATCTGAGAACAAGTTTAGTCAACATAAATCCATAACTTGTAACAGTTTGTCCTTTTATATTTTTCGGGACAGCATCTTAGCTTGGAAAACACATTAAAAATGAAGATCATAGTCCACCAAGGGCAAGGGTTGAGTTGGAAGTAGATTCATGTAGCCGATCCATGTAGTTGGGACAAGGCTTAAACGAGTTGAGTTGAGTTGAGTCCATCAAGAATGTAATAAATCAGGACAGTGAATGTGCAGAGGTCCCCCCTCCCCTTTGCTATGTTTGGATCTTTGGAGGGGAAGGAAGGGAAGAGTAAAAGGAAGTAAAGGGATAGAAGAGGAAGGAAAGGGATGAAAGAGGAAGGAAGAAAAGGAAGGGTTATTCTTCTTCTCTTGTTTGACTGGAAGGGGAAGAAAGGATAATATCAATTATCTTGTTTGAATAGAGAGGGAAGAAAGGGAGGGAAAGAGTTATATGACAATTATAACCTTGAGAATAGGGAATGAACAGTGAGAATGAAAGAATGAATAATAGAAAATGAAGGAATATTTTGGTCTTCTAAAAAAAATATGACTTAAACCTTTTTTCTCCCCCAGCTTACCCTTCGATTTGGGGGTTAATAAATTTACCCTTGTTGAGAAGGAAAGAGGGGAAACTAGTTACTTTCATTCCCTTTGCTCCCTCTCTTTAACCCTCCTTTCAAACAAGATAACTTAAGAATTTCCCTTCATTTCCTTTCCCTTCCCTCCATTCACTCCAATCCAAACAGACAGGCGAAAAAACCAAAATGGTTCCCTTCAAGTATGGTGTGAGAGGCCTTTGCATTTGGTAGGACTAGATCTTGACGTGCAGTGCATGGGAATTGTTCTTTTAATATATTTAATGGATAGGCCTGATTGAACTTACTTCTTTTTCACAGTCAAGATTACAAAGGAGTCTAATCTTTCTTTGATACCTGTTGGGGGGTAAAGTCGACATTGCATTAATATCCGTACGAGACGGCTAAGGCAGACCTCCTCCCTTCGCCTTTCCGGGCTTCCGTAGCTCGGCCCTTCCGGGCTTCCATAGCTCGGCTCTTCCGGGCTTCCATAGCTCGGCTCCTTTCCGGGCTTCTATAGCTCGGCCCTTCCGGGCTTCTATAGCTCGGCTTTTCCGGGCTTCCCTAGCTCGGCCCTTTCGGGCTTACATAGCTCGGTTCCTTCCGGGCTTCCATAGCTCGGCCCTTCCGGGCTTCCATAGCTCGGTTCCTTCCGGGCTTCCATAGCTCGGCCCTTTCGGGCTTCCCTGGCTCGGCTCCTTCCGGGCTTCCATAGCTCGGCTCCTTCCCGGGCTCTAGTAGCTCGCTTCCCTCCGAGTCACCATGGCCCGGCTACGTCAAATGATCCACAATCCAATACCCACCTCCGTGGAACCTGACGCGGGAGAGCCCAGGTTCACTATAACGACATCCTAGACAAGGAATCATGTCGAAACGTGGCCTAGGACCTATCATAACTCCCCCAGGCCTACTCAGCCAGATCTCAGTCATCAAGAAGCTCTCCTGGCCATCGATCCCCTAACAAACAGGATACGGATTCCAACGGCCCCACAACGGCCTGATTCTATCCACCTCCGTATCCTAACAACCTCTGAACCTTTCAGAAGGCGCTCGAGACACATGTGACAGCCTATAACTACCACACTGGCAGATTCCCTCAGGTACGCATACACGCTCCCTTGGACGCACACTCATACGTGCGCTCTCGTCTCTCCTTCCCTCACGCCGGCAGCTCGTCGGTGCTCTTGCCTTCCAGAGCTCCCGATTGGCCACCCCCGGAGAGGCCTCCCGGAGAGATCCACCTCCCCGTTGTTTGGTTGATCGTCGATTTCTTCTCCACTGACTTGAGCGTCGGAGGGTCTACCGCGGAGGACCACCCCCAATGCCTCTCGCGCGAGGACTTTTTGTGCAGGTCCGCCCCCTCTTTCTGGAGATCGACCGCGCCCGAGTCGGAGGACGGATCCCGGCGGCAACAGATTGGCGCTAGAGGAAGGGCCTCAAGTCCCATTAAAACTTGAAAAGAGGAGATAAGGATCTAAATCCGGAGCAGAACCTCTCTAATGGCCAACCGGAGAAGAGCAACCTCGAAAGCTCAAGATCAGGCCGCTTCCCAGAGGCCTAATCCGATGAGCGGTGTAGCGCCGCAACCACCACCAGTCGAAACCCCGTCACCGCCTGCCATCCCGGTGACCCAGGACCATTTTGCTTCGCTGGTCCAGCAAGTTCAAACTCTAACCCATCTGGTTCAGGAGCGCCTCACATCTCCTCCTGCTCTGCACTTTCATAAGGAAGCGGCGGTTCCTTCTTCACCGGCGACCTCCTCCTCCAGTCCGCAAAAATCTGCGGACCCCCCACACCGACCTGGAGGAGACAAGCCGATCCCGCGAGGCGGTCATAATGAAGGTCCTCCCAGATCTCGGCGAGCCCGGTCTCTCTCACCGGTGACTTCCCACTATGATTCGATGCCGTCTCTGCGATCCTCCCGCCCAGCTCCCCCTCTGGCTGGCGAAGAGGAGATCCGTCGTCAGATCCAGGAAATGCGTCGAGAGCTGGACGCCGCCAAGCAGGCCCATCTGCCCCAGCCCAAAGCGGAGCATGGCATCCCTTTCTCTAAGAGGATCATGGAGGAAGTGATTCCCTTCCATGTCAAGTTACCGGCCGTCGAACCCTATCACGGCTCTTCTAACCCGGACGATCATCTTAGCAGCTTCCGGTCAATAATGATGTTCCACGGAGCATCTGATGCGGTCCTCTGCCGCGCCTTCCCCTCCACCCTCAGAGGATCCGCCCGAACCTGGTTCAATGCTTTGAAGCCAGGTTCTATTGATTCATTCGACGAGCTGAGCCACCTTTTTATTGGCCAGTTCGTCAACAGTCGCTGCCACCGACGAAGGTCCGACTCTCTCTCCGAAGTTAAGCAGAGAGAGGGGGAGTCCTTGAGGAATTACCTTGGCCGTTTCAATAAGGCCATGTTGGAAGTGGACCACCTTAATCATGAGGTGGCCATGTCTGCTTTGGCGGGGGGAGTTTCGAAGGAAAGCGACTTCTACCTAGCAATGGAGGTCAGCTACCCCCCCAGCCTATCTGATATGATGGCCCTGGCGGACAAGTACGCGAGAGTCGAGGAATCACGAAGAATTGCCCGCGCTGAGCAGGCAAAGAAGCAGGAGCCCAAAGTCCTCGACAGGCACCGTCCCGCCCGGCGACCAAGTCTGCCTCGCCGCCAGAGAGTCCCTCCGCTGCCGCCAAGGAATCGCTCCCGGAGCCTCCCAGGCGATTCAACCACTATACTCCATTGACCGTACCCCGAGCGCAAATCCTCATGAAGATAGAGCGCCAGATTTTATTATAAGTAAATCCTCCCAGGACAAGTTTTTCTATCATTAGAAATTGCTAGATTTTATTATAAGTAATTTCATTTTTAAAAAAAAGGAGTTTTGAATTTAAAATTAAAAATTCAAATTTGAAATTCAAACTTTGAACAAAATTGACTTATTTGAGTTAAATTTTGCTTAGTGGTTTTATTATAATTGCAAGTAGTTTCTAGATTTAATTCTTTTGAATTAAATTTAAAATCTAGAAATATCTGAAAAAATCACCAATTTAAAAAAATTCAAATTATAAAGCTAAATCTTCAATTTTTTGGTTGTACAGAATGCATTAAGCAACAAATTTACTTAAAATGGGTTCCAATGATCTTAGTGCAATTAAACCTGAAAAATTCAATGGATTATTCTTTAGGAGTTACCACTTTAGGTTTATTTTCTGCCATAGAATTATCAGATCCCAAATCTAACACTCAACAAGGTCCTTCTAGTATAGTTGATACCTCATCTTCATCAAAAACACCCCAAGAAATAGATTTTTATTGTAGACATAGAATTTTAAGTGCCCTATCTAATAATCTGTATAATGTCTACCTTCCTATTAAAACTGCTAAGGAACTATGGGATGCTATTGAGGCTGAATATGGGATGGTTGATGCTGTTCTAGATAGATTCATTATCTCAAAATTTAGAAAGTACATAATGGTAGATTCCAAACCCATTAGTATTCAAATTCATGAATTCCAAGATTTTCTTAGAAAGTCAGAATTGACTGGTTGTAGTTTTTCTGAAAACCATAAGGTCTAAGCCTTAGTAGATGACCTTCCATCATCTTGGTCATCCTTTGCTCGAGAGCTAAGTCATAAGCAAGGTAGCTTGACCCTAACAGAAGTGATTAACTCTATTAGGATTGAAGAAGAATACCGGCTTAAGCTCAATCAAAATCAAAAGACCAACCTTGGACCTAAAATCCATCTGACCGAGTCAAATCCAACTCCAAATCAATTCAAACCTAAGGGAAAGAATTTTAAGAAAAAGAAATTCCAATCTAGATCCAACCAATCATACAAACCTCCTCAGAACCGACCGAATCAGAAGTCAAAAAATTATAAAGGCACATTTTGCTTTGTATGCGGAAGGACAAATCATGTGGCGAAGGACTGCTTGATGGGAATTGTATCCTAAAGCCAATCATTTGATGATTGTGCTAATGTAAATTATATAAATTGATATATTAATAAAAGTTATTTGGCAGTTTATTCATTACAAGAACATCTTCTTAAAACTCCTAATAGTAATGAAGCCCTCAGGATCTTCCTTCACGATAAAGAAGGATTTATCTTTGAAGGTCCTTAAAAGAGTTCGCGACCAAATGATATACTATGACAGGGCTATAGTACTATCAATTATAGGACGTTGTATATCATATTTGTTGGTTGTCCTCTTAACCAAGGAGTGTAGAGACACTGGTATGACATACAGGTGAAAGTGTAGGAGTATATTTCACTGAACGTGACTCATTTCCGGATACTCTACTGTCAAGAGTTAATCCGAGAAGATATAGGTATAAGTATCCTTCAGACTTGAAGATCACAACCAGTGGCTTACAAGAAACTCATTGTACTTAGGTGTCGGACCACTTGGATTTCTAATCCAGCTACGAAAGGTTACTGGGTGCAGTCAAGTACTTGTGATAGTCAGTTGTGGATCAAGATGGAATTTGACCTATCCCGTTAAAAGGAGAAATGCTTGTGTTTCAATTTAGCAAGACCTTGGCCAAAGCACTTCATGTGAAAGTCACATGATCACTAAAATTGAAATCACTTTATGGATTTGCTGTTTAGAGTTGACAGGCTCTTAAGCCATCCTTAGCATTTGTGGTCAAGAGGATGAATTATACGGTAACTATTTCTTAGAGTTCTTGGAGTTTGCTCGGCAACTCTTCGACCTATCCGGACGTCGGGTTCCATTGCTAGATGGGCACATCGATTAGTATAGAAAATTATTTCTATGCTACTGGCTTAGGTTCGAACCTAGAGATTCACACGCATAGAAGTTTCCTAGGATGATCTATTTGCTGATCAACGATTGAGAATAGTATATGATTTAATTAATCAATTTGATTGATTGAATTATCTCAATTGGATTAAGTACAAGTGAATAAGATTCAATTTGGTTTAAGTCTATTAGAAGGACTAATCAATTTTAAATATTGATTTGAAATTAGATTTGATTTGGATTTAAATAGATTCAGGATTAGCCAAATTTGATTTGGGCTAGGACCATGATCTATATTGGTTTAATCCAATAAATTCAAATTAGCTTAAAACCAAAAATCCAAACCCCATGTGTAAAAAAGGTTTTCTCGCATGATGAGATAACTAAAATCTCATCTCATGAGAAATTAAATTTCATGCAGAATTTAATTTATAACTTTTAGCCTTCTTCAAATGATTCCAAGTTCAAGAAAAATAAATTTTGCTAAAATGTGCCTCTTTGGAAGAGCACTCCACACAACTCTCCGTGCATTGACAAGTGTGTGAATTAATGTGCCTCTTTGGAAGAGCACTCTACACAACTCTCCGTGCATTGACAAGTATGTGAATTAATGTGCCTCTTTGGAAGAGCACTCCACACAACTCTTCATGCATTGATAAGTGTGTGAATTTAATATCTCTCTTTGGTTTTCACAAAAACAGCGAAATTCTAAATGTTAGAATTCAATAGGCTGGATAATATGAAACTATAAATAGAGGACATCCCTCACCAGATAACAAAACACAAGATCAAAAGAGATCAAAAATTCTAAATAGTTAGAACCAAGTGTTATAGTTCTAAGAGTTAGAAAATTTTGGTGTGATTTTAGTGTTAGCAAAAGCTTGGTGGATCTGGAGGAAGATTCAAGTGGAAGAATTAATATCAGCAAAATTATTTTTCGCGAGCTAGCACTCCCAGGGAATCTGATCATTCGGGGGCTTCGCGTGGACAATACTAGAGGCCGGACGATTGAACGGCTGCAGAGCACAAAGGATTTACCTACTGTTCTTAAGGTGAGTGATTTGATCCTTAGATCTTAAGGCAGCTTCAAGATGAGTAGTATGACTTCTCATCTTGAAGATTAAGATATGATCTTAATTATTTAATTTATATGCAATACTTAGATCAAACGATCTTATAATATAAGGCAAAGATATGATCTTGATGCATGTTAGAAAGATTAATATGTAATCTTTAAATTTCGCATTGATAATTGTTATCAAATTTTAAAATATGCATGCCTCGGGGATTAACTCTCCCAACACTGCTACCACCGAAAGACTGAACCATTGAGAAAATCATCTAAACCACAAGTTAACGTGGTTAAGAGTGGTACTGAGCCTTCTTTCAGGTTGGTAAATTTAAAATTCTTAATTAACTCAACCCAATCTTCTTATCATTGGTGGCTTGATTCAGGAGCTAATGTTCATGCTTGTTTTGATCGCTCCTGGTTCTCCACCTTTCAGGAATCAAGTGGAGGAGGTGTGACACTTGGGAATAACTCTTCAGCACAAGTGCTTGGGAAAGGTCAAGTGGATCTAAAGATGACATCTGAAAAAATCCTGGTCCTTCATGAAGTGCTGCTAGTTCCTAGTGTTAGAAGAAATCTGATTAGTGGATCTCTCCTTATATCTAAAGGATATAAAATTTTTCTAGAGTCAAATAAAGTTGTAATTACTCGTAATAATCAGTTTGTTGGTAAAGGCTTTGTATGGGAAGGTTTTTTTAAATTAAATGTATCCTCTAAGTTATCTAATAAAAGTCCTCTTCTTTTTAATGTTGAATCTTCAAATGTTTGGCATTGTAGACTTGGTCATGTGAATTTTGATCGTATTCATTACATGACAAATCTTAATCTAATTTCTAAAGTTCATATTGATAGAAAGTTTAAATGTGAGATTTGTATTCAAGCTAAGATGTCTAGAAAACCTTTTAAATCAGTAAATAGGAGTTCTACACTTCTTGAATTAGTTCATAGCGATGTATGTGACTCTACTAAATTTCCTACACGGGGAGGAAGTCGTTACTTTGTAACATTTATTGATGACTTCTCTCAATATTGTTACATATATTTGATAAAATCTAAGGATGAAGTATTAGATAAGTTTAAGATTTATAAAGTAGAAGCTGAAACCCAAACTGAGAAAAAGCTTAAAAAATTTAGGTCAGATCGCGGTGGTGAATATACCTTAAATGAAATGACTCTATTTTGTCAAGAATATAGGATTATTCATGAAGTTACACCACCATACTTTCCTCAGTCTAATGGTGTAGCTGAATGAAAAAATCATACATTAATGGATATGGTTAACTCAATATTAATAAGTTCGGGTGTACTCGAGAACTTGTGGGGGGAAGCTCTTTTAGCTGCATGTTATATTTTAAATAGGATACCCTTTAAGGATAGTCCTAAAACACCTTTTGAGCTTTGGAAAGGTAGAACACCCAGGCTAGATTATCTTAAAGTATGGGGATGCTTAGCGAAGGTAGGAATACCTGAATCCAAGAGAAGAAAAATAGGACATAAAACTGTAGATGCTATCTTTATAGGTTATTCCTTAGATAGCAGTATAAATAGGTTCCTAGTGATAAACTCTGATATAAGTGGCATTTCAAATAATACTCTTATCGAATCAAGAGATGCTACTTATTTTGAAAATGTTTTTCCTTTCAAGAATCAAGTACCAAATCAACTTTCTTCTAATCCTTTCTTGGTTCATGATTCTTTTATGGCTGGGTCCTCTAATGAGTCAAAGAAAAGGAAAAGATCTAATCCTGAAGGTGGACCTTCTGAACTTTGAAAAAGTTCAAGGATAAGGAAAGAAAAAGACCTTGGTGAAGGTTTCTTTACTTTCCTAGTCGAAGGTGAACCTTCTTCTTTTTTAGAGGCGATGACTTTCCTGATGCTCCTTTTTGAAAGAAAGCTAATCTTTCTGAATTTAATTCAATCTTACAAAATGAAACTTGGATCTTATCTGATTTATCCCCTGGAAGCAAACCTTTAGGGTGTAAGTGGGTATTTAAGAAGAAATTTAGACCTGATGGTTCAATAGAAAAGTATAAGGCTAGATTAGTAGCCAAAGGGTATAACCAAAAGAAATGGTTAGATTTCTTTGATACATATTCTCCTGTAGCTAGAATAACAACCCTTAGATCACTTCTTGCCATTGCTTCCATTCATAAGTTAATCATTCATCAAATGGATGTGAAGACTGCATTCCTAAATGGAGATCTTGAGGAGGAGATCTATATGGAACAGCATGAAGGTTTTGTTATAAAGGGACAAGAAGACAAGGTTTGTAAACTTATCAAGTCCCTTTATGGTCAGGCTCCTAAACAATGGCATGAGAAATTTGATCAAATTATTCTATCTTTTGGATTTTAAATCAATAATCATGACAAGTGTATGTATTCTAAGATCGTCGATAATGATTGTGTAATTCTTTGCTTATATGTCGATGATATTTTAATTTTTGGAACATCTCTTGAAATTATTTCAAGTGTTAAATCTTTTCTCTCTTCTAAGTTTGATATGAAAGATTTAGGTGAAGCCGATGTAATCCTAGGGATGAAGCTTATCATGTCCTATGAAGGGATAGCTCTCTCTCTTTCTCATTCTATAGAAAAAATGATCAAGAAGTTTGGTTATTCCAATCTTAAATCAATATCTACTCCTTTTGATCCTAGCTTTCACCTGAAGAAAAATTTAGGTGACCCAATTAATCAATTAAAATATTCTCAAATTATAGGATCTCTCTTGTATGTAGCAAACAGGACAAGACCTGATATTGCCTATGCCGTAGGAAGGCTTAGTAGATATAATCAAAATCCTGATCAATCTCATTGGGTAGCCTTAGAAAGAGTGTTCCGATATTTAAAGGGAACACTTAATCTCTCTTTGATGTTCACTGAATACCCTGAGGTGGTTGAGGGTTACAGTGATGCTAATTGGGTCACTGATTCTCATGATTTAAAATCAACCACCGGATATATTTTTCTTCTTGGCGGTGCTGCTATTGCTTGGGGATCCACTAGGCAAACTATCATTTCTAGAAGTACCATGGAGGTCGAGTTGATAGCTTTGGATACCACCTGTAATGAGGCAGAGTGGATAAAAAATCTAATATCAGAGCTACCTTTGGTACCTAAGCCAGTTCCAGCTATATTAATCCATTGTGATAATAAGGCCGCAATTGAACTAACAAATCAAAAGAGTACCAATAAAAAGATGAATCGCCATATACGGCTTCGTCATAAGTCTATAAGACAACATAAGAAAAATGATGTTATCTCTTTGGAATTTATCAAATCTGAGAAGAATTTGGCAGATCAATTAACTAAGGGATTATTTAGGAGTGGAGTCCTAGATTCATCGAGGGGGATAGGGCTTAAGCCTATTATTTGGTCACCAGTAGTGGATACCCAACCTCTGTGATTGGAGATCATGAATGAGGTTCAATGTGGTAGAAACGAAGCTGATTGAGTGATCGTGTTAGAGCACAAATTTTGAAAAAAAATTTAACCCATCCCTATGATGAGTGCTCTTATAAAGTGACAAAGTAAATTTGTGTAAGGTTGAGTGATTCTCTTAATGGATCCGAGGTAGGTTATCTGCAGGGTATTAGTTACAAATACCCTTGGAGGATTCACCTATATGAGAATTGTCATATGAGGCCGTGACTAAAGGTTTGGGCTAACCTTAAGAAATTCTCATAAAAAATCAAGGTACTAAGCAAGGCCTTTAATATGCGCTGACCGCTTAAACCCAATTGATTCATTGTGTGTGTGATGAGTAGAAGTCTGAGTCAAGGACCTAGTTCAAGGTCTAATCCACTATGGTTCTTTCAGATGTATACAATCAACACTAAGTGAGGTTCAAGTCCAAAGGACACCTCACCTATTGCGTAGTATAAGATGCCCTATTTTTTGTATATTTATTTTATTATTTATTTTATTTTATTTTATTTTATTTTTAACTTTTATGGGGGATTGTTGACTTTTTACCGGTTTTAAAATGTTAAAAGTTAAAAAAAAGGAAAGGTAACGCACCCATGCTCGCGTGGGACGCACTGGGCCAGTGAGCGTTCGCGGAACGCTCGCAAGTGAGTTTGCGGAAATTACGCGAATGCTCGAGTGTTGGCTCGAGCGTTCCACAATCGTTCCATCTTTTCCTCCGTTCCAGGAGGAACGATAACATGGCCTAACGGCTTAAATTATTATATATATATATAGTCTAAAGAAATTTAAGGTAGAAAAAGAAAATCCAAATCCTAAAAGATTTATTCATTTTAGAGAAGATCATGTTGCTGCAAATCCTTGGAGTTGTCCTTGGAACTGGGAGTCTATCTTCTTGGAGTTGGGAGTTTGTCTCATGTTGCTGCAAGTGCTGTTTGGAGTTGGGAGTTAGTCTCAACCTGTTTGTTTCAACCTGGTGAAAGCTACTAGTGGTAAAAAGTGTATTTAACTATTTTATTGTTATATTTTATTTGGACATATGAAGAATTATTGGGTTTGCACCTCCACCGATCGTGCTCGCGGTAGAAGGATCGAATCGAGCCGGGTCGTTGTACCTTGGGGACAAATCGCCAACAACCCGCACGAGGGGGCAAAAACTTGTCCTTAGGGCAGTGTTTAACACGCCTCGACCAATTTGATTCCTTTTAACTTTAATTTAGATTTTGAATTTAAATTTTAGATTAATTATTCTAGCATTTTCTAAAAATTTTTTCAAAAATCAAAACAATTTATCTAACAGACATATGGATGCTGGATACTGTACTCGTGCAATATCTTCCCATAGCTGAAAATTGGCTAAGAGGAAAAGGAGCAAGCAAGCAGGGATTGAGAATGTCATTGATCCTGCCACTGTTGGTATTCTGGGACAGCAACCCATATAGAGCGCATTTGCTGGGTTCCCAAATATCTTGAACTTGTGGACCACCCAAGTCCTCCATTTCCTCTCTCCATTCTGTGGTCATTTCCAAACTGTGTGGGAGAACAGATATAGGACTTTTATCATGTATTGAATAGCTCTAATATCCACTTATCTATTATCATTACTGTAACATCTTATTCAAGAATCGTCATGCTTAATTGGTGATATTTCAATCTGATCATCTAACAACTGTTATCTTTTCAAATAACAATGTTTTTGTAATCAAATGTAAGTTATGGTAGCTTCTAAAGTTCTTAGGCTCCAAAAAATGGCAGCCCATAAATTTGAGAATGCCAGAGTAACATCATCCTCTGCCATTGTCTTTTGGCTGATATGTTGATTTTGACAGGAGGAGCTAAACAGAAGTTGCAAGGCATCAGCAGGTATGTACCCTGAAGTTTTGCCATGTTGTCTGATTAAATCCACTCTCTACTCAGCCCTTCTTGGTTATGATTAATTTCAGAGGTTCAAAGTCATCTGATGGGTCTGGAAGGAGGACCAGGGAAGTTGCATGCCTCACCTGCACGGTTGTTCTGCAGGTCTGTATTCTTAGTCACTTGTGTATGCTTCTGAATGCCTGAAAATGGTGCAAGCTTGTACACAGAAAAGGCATGGTGGTTTAGGTTTTTCTTGTGACAAGTGCCCCCTTTTTACAAGTCGAAGTCCCTTCCTTTGGTTCGAAAACAAGAGTGTGGAGTCTGCCAACGTCCCTTCCTCTCAGGTCCTATTGAGCTGCTGATCACATCATATGGTGGTTTATCTTCTTTACAATTGGTGTTGGATTTTGTATTTGCACGTGATAGAGTTTTTGTTTTCTTTGAGGTCATGTTATTTGCTCCAGAGTCTTGATGGTGATTTAGGTCTAGCGTACATGAATTTTATGAACAGCCCTACTCAACTCAACTAAGCCTTTTTTTTCAGCTACATGGGATCGGCTACATGAATCTGCTTCCTTCACTCTGTTCTATTTAGGATCAAATTTTATGAACGGTCATGATGTTTATATATAAATATTTTTAGGTGAGGCAGGGGTAAGGCTGGAAACTTCACATTATTATAAATTATTCCTTTTCCAATGACCATGGAGCTTGTATGAAATCGAATTCTCATAATCGAGAAAAGCCTTTATTTTTTTTCCTTCTTCTTAGAAAAAATAGCATTTGTCCTTGTATGTGAGGGAAATTAGAGGCTCTCTAGAAAGAGAGGAGGGAGGAGGAAAAATATAGTTGGGAGGAAAGGAGCTGCTGGAGAGTGGCTCATCCTCAGAGGATGAGTTTTGGAGATCATATGGAGAGCGCACAGGAGGGCCACAGAGATCACATGGAGAGGCATATATGCGCTTCCTGTGTGTCCTTTATGGCTTGCTATGGGGGGTGCGGGGTAGAAAGTGCATCGACACCCCGTAGCACGCACGGAGCCCTCTTCTCCGTCGGTCTGGATTCTCGTCCCTTCTCTGAGGGGAATCCTTGCCATGGGAAGGAGAAGCTGGGAGCAACGTGGGGCTGATGGTCCCCTAGCTCTCCCAATCTGGTAGTGGCCTGCAGCCCAGCATCCCACCTGAGGGAGCTGGTTAGTTTGCCCGGTTCCTCAGAATCAGCATCCACGGGTCATGCCTCCTTTTGGATCTCTTAGTTCATCCGGAGGGACCGTGGAAGGTCGGCCTTGCCACTTATCAGGGCGAGCTGGCTGGTTCGTGGTTTGTTTGATTTCTTGGGCCAGACGCCGAAATGTCATTATTAACCAAAGCTGGCTTGGAGCAGTTCGGCCGAACTATGCACTCGTTTTTATTTCCTGTGCTTTGGTGCACTTATAACTCCTTTCAGGAGGTTGTAATCTTTATTTATGAGGAAATAAAGAAAATTTTCATTCCCTCTTCCTTTTGCATCTGCTTCTTTTTTCACGTTGTTAATCTCATATCATGTCTTGCCATAGCACGTTTTGGCAGCGCTCTTGCCGCTTTGCTTTTGCTAAGGCTAATATTCGGTCCTTAGCAGAGGAAAAATATGTCCATGATTGAGTCGGAGAGTGGACCTGGGCGGTCCAACGGGCTCACGATGTAAGCATGATCTTGTCCGTAGAACGAAGCAGGTATGCAAACATCGCTCGGTCCGATCGGGGCTTGTAAGCTGCCCGAATCCGGAGGGGCATTTTGAAGGACACTTGATTCGGCTGGGGCTTGTGAGCTGCCCGAACCCGAACTATGTCTTGGAGACCGTTTGGACCGGCTGCAACATGCTATTTCGACTCATAGCTCGGCCCAGTCGAGGCACGGAGATTCGATGCAGATAGCTCGGTCGTTGCCGAGAATGATGACATTATGTTTGGTTCTTGTGGTGAATATAGATTCTGATGTAAACGAGCGACGCATGGGGGCGTTCGGAGTTATGACTCGGTCGCCCTCAGGCGAGGCGAGTTCATGTTGATTGCTGGCGCTTTATTTCTTTGCACCTTTCCGAGGATGCCCAATTCGAGGGAGTCTGGCAGATTTTCAAGAACATTTATTTCATGAGGGTCGGCAAACTGGGGGAGCCTGGTCCCTAGAGAAGGAGGGGAATTCCGGGCGTGCCGCTGATGCTTATCGATCCTCCTCGGGAGGGGGTGCGACTCTTTGCTTCCCGCAGGTGCTAGCCGAAGCGACGACGCGTGGCAAATTCCTCGGGTCGGGATTAATGACTCGACTGATCGAAATACTCGCCAGGCGATATAAATATGGACGAGAGGGATGCCAGTGTTTGTCATCCTCTCAGTTAGTCTTTTGATAGCTCCTGAGAGCAGGTATGGCCTCCCACGGTGAAGAGCAATGACTGAAGAGCCGAGCGGCGGCAGCAACGGCCGCAGGGACTCCCGAGGGAGTCGCTTTTCTGTGACCGTCGATGGGATGGCCTTAGCGTCAACTTTAGCGGGCCATGAGCAGTTCCAAAAGACGGTCTAGGAATTTCTTGCCATCTCGACGAGGGAGGCCGATGCTCTTCGCCGGGTCATTGACCGGCAGGGGAGTGATAGCGTCCCTCGTCAGCAAGTCGTCGAGCTGACTCGGCATAGGGAGGACCTAGCAGCTCCTTGGGGAGACAGTAAGCCTCTGTGAAGGCTATTTTTACCTTTTCTTTTTCTCTTGTCTTTTTCTTTATAATGAATAGAAAGAGAGGTTCTTTTTGGCAACTTTTGTTTTTGCTGCCGTCCCCAAGATGTTTATCCTCGTCAAGTAGTGCCTTGCATTTTGGGGACCGATTAAATCGGCCGGGGCTTGTGAGCGCCCGAGTCCGAACGTAGTCCAGGAGAATGCTTAGGTCGGCAGGGGCTTGTGATAACGAGACGTACGTTTTGGCTTTGAGTCGAGGCTTCAATAGTAGAAAAAACTCCTTGGCTTTGGCCGAGATTCTTAATGGTAGAATATACTCCTCGACTCTGGCCAAGGTTTATGCACTTCGGTCTTGGCCGGGGCTTTAGAGATCTTTGCTCGGCTCAGCCGAGGTTCGGAGATCCGTTGCTCAGCCCAGCCGAGGTTTGGAGATTTGTTGCTCGGTCCAGCCGAGGTTCGGAGATTTCCTGCTCAAATAGATAACTCGGTTGTGCCGAGGATTGGTAAGCAGCATCTATTTCCTTTACGATTTTTGGTGATATAATCATGGTAATCATGTCAAGAATTATGAAAGCAATATGCTGACAAAAATTAAGAAGGCAGGCCTGTAGAAGGCGTACCCTACTGATGATACTTGCGGAGGTTGTCCGAATTCCATGTCTGAGGGATGGATCTCCCGCTTAGATCTTGTAGTTTGTAGGTGCCAAGTCCGACGACTTCCGTTACTTGGTAGGGCCTTCCCAGTTCGGAGCTAGCTTTCCTTACTCTGGCGGTTTGGAGACAGATGTTTTTCGGAGAACTAGGTCGCCAGGTGAGAAAGCTTTCCCTTTGACCCTGGAGGTGTGGTAACGAGCCATTCTTTGCTGGTAGGCAGCTATTCTGATCTGTGCTTTTTCTCTGATCTCCTCTACCAGGTCGAGGTTGGTGCGAAGCTTCTCGTCATTGGCTTCCTCCGAGTAGCTTTCCACCCGCAGGGAAGGGAGTCCTATCTCCATGGGGATGACTGCCTCTATGCCGAAGGCCATTCGAAATGGGTCTCGCCCGTGGGCACTCTCGGGGTGGTGCGGTAGGCCCATAGGACATGGTGCAACTCGTCTGCCCATCTGCCTCGGGCTCTGGAGAGCCGAGCTTTGATCCCTTGAAGCAAGGTTCGGTTAGTTACCTCGGCTGCTCCGTTAGCTTGCGGATGCCCGACCGACGTAAGGCGGTGATGGATCCCATGCTCCTCGCAGAACTGACGGAACATCGAATTGTCAAACTATTTGCCGTTGTCAGTAATGATGGTGTGTGGGAGGCCGAAGCGGCAGATGATGGATCTCCATACGAAGTCCTTGGCCCGAGCCTCAGTTATCTGAGCAATTGCTTCCGTCTCAACCCATTTGGTGAAGTAGCCGATGGCGACGGATAAAAACTTTCGCTGTCCTGTGGCAAGTGAAAACAGGCCGAGAATGTCCATTCCCCACTTGGCAAAGGGCCAGGTGGAGGAAACGGGGACCAGGCTGGCGGAGGGGAGCCTCTGAATACTAGAGTGTCTTTGGCATGGGTCACAAGTTCGGACGAGGTCATCAGCATCCTTTTGCATGGTGGGCCAATAGTAACCTTGATGCAGCACCTTGTGGCATAAAGACCGGCTCCCCAAATGGTTGCCGCAAATTCCTTCATGTACCTCCCGAAGGGCATAATCAGCTTCAGATGGGCGAAGGCATATGAGCAATAGCATAGAGAAGGACCGCTTGTAGAGCTGGTCATCAATCAGCACATAGTGGATGGCTTGCAGCTTTAGGTTTCTAGCTTCCCTTCGATCGGCCAGGAGCGATCCTTCTTTAAGATACTTCAGGATGGGGTCGAACCCTGATGGTTCGGCCTCAACTTGCATCACTCGGTCAGCTTCCGCAATACTGGGCCTCTCCAAAATCTCCAAATAAAATTTTCGCTCAGCGTCCATCGATTCGTAGTTGCCAGTCGAGATAATAGGTCAGCACGGATATTTTCGGATCTCAGAATCTGAATGATTTCAAATTTAGGGAAATGGGAGAGTAGGCTTCGAACCTCTTGGAGATATCGAACCATGTTCGACTCCCGGGCCTCAAACTCGCCCCGCACGTGATGAGCCACCAGCTGAGAGTCGGTGAAGGCGTTCAGTTTCTCCACCTTAAGGTCATGGGCGATTCGGAGCTCGGCTAGCAGAGCTTTATATTCGGCCTCGTTATTGGAGGCTGGGAAGGAGAAGCACACGCCATATTCAAAAGTTGCCCCCTCCGATCTGGTGAGGATTAGGCCGGCACCAGAGCAATGGACGTTGGATGACCCGTCGACATGGAGGAGCCACCGGGCGTCAGATTTTGGACGCTCGGGGGAGTTGGGAGTAGAGCCGTCCTCTGGGATAGTGCATTCGAGCAGGAAATCAGCCAGCACCTGAGCTTTGATGGCCAGACGAGGTTGAAACCGAATGTCGTGTTCACTTAGCTCAACGGCCCATTTGGTCATCCTTCCCGATGTCTCCGGACGATGGACTACCGCCTTGATGGGCTGATCGGTCAGGACTGTCATAGAATGTTCTTGGAAGTATGGGCTAAACTTTCGGACCGAGATTATCAAAGCCAACACCATCTTCTCAATCCGGGTATATCTCGTTTCCACATCTCGGAGCAGTTTGCTAACATAATAAATTGGCTTCTAGGTCTTATTTTCTTCTCTGACCAACACCGAGCCAATGGCACCTTTCGAGACCACCAGATACAGGAATAATGTTTCTCCAGGATTTGGATTGCTAAGGAGAGGGGGAGAGCCGAGGTACTTTTTGAGGTCTTCGAATGATTTTGACACTTGGAAGACCATTGAAAATTCTTAACCGACCGAAGAGTTTTGAAGAAAGGGAGGCATCTTTCGGCAGACCGAGCTACAAAGCAATTGAGGGCTGCTATTCTTCCAGTCAGGCACTGGACTTCTTTGATAGATGCTGGGGGCGCCATATGCTGAAGAGCCTGGATCTTCTAGGGGTTAGCTTCGATACCCCGTTGGGAAACCATAAAGCCAAGGAACTTCTCAGAATTAACGCCGAAGGCACACTTAGTTAGGTTGAGCTTCATCCGATATTTGCGGAGCGTTGCGAAGCTTTCTGAGAGATCCTCGATGTGCCGTGATGCTTCTTTGCTCTTGACCAGCATGTCGTCAACATAAACCTCCATGTTCTGGCCGATTTGCTCTTTGAAAACTTTGTTGACCAGCCTTTGGTAGGTGGAACCTGCAATTTTAAGACCAAAGGGCATAACACAGTAATAGTAAGTACCTCGGTCGGTTATGAAGGCGGTCTTCTCTTCATCTTCGGGGGCCATCCGGATCTGGTTGTAGCCCGAGTAGGCATCCATGAATGTCAGCATCTGATGATCCAAGGTGGCATCTACAAGTTGGTCAATTCGGGGGAGAGGGAAACTGTCCTTCGGACACGCTTTGTTGAGGTCGGTGAAGTCGATGCAAATCCATTACTTGCCGTTCGATTTCTTTACCATGACAATATTCGATAGCCAACTTGGGTAATTCACCTCCTGAATGAAGTTTGCCTTGACAACCATATCAACTCGCCTTTTAGTACTGACCCGATCTTTATAGTTCGATCGGGCCGGGCTTCGTCCAGCGGTACTTCTTCCAGTTCTTCGGCTGGTTCTCCTCGTTGCTCGGCAAAGTCCTCCCGAGCGTCCAGCCCATCAACTTCAGGCATCCTAGACTGAAGGCTAGTGACAAAACACTATCGAGCCATAGTTTGGCTTCCTTGGACAACACCGACTCCCCGCCCGATGGGGAACTTCATAGATAGGTGCGGAATGGAGACGACGGCTCTGAGGGACATCAGGCTGGGCCTCCCAAATATCGCATTGTAGGGCGACCGAAGCTTGGTCACCAGGAAGTCTATGTGAACAGTGGCCACAAGGGGCCATATTCCTGCCCGAACCATCAAAGTTACGACCCCTTCTGGGATGATAACATCGCCGATGAACCCCATCAAGGTGGAGTCCACGGCTTGGAGATTTTCCACAAGCAATTTCATCTTGGCGAACACATCGAGGTACAGAACATTTACAGAGCTTCCACTATCAACAAGAATCCGACTTACATCATAGTTATTTAAATTGAGAGATACAACTAACGCATCGTTATGCGGGAATTGTATCCCCCGAAAATCATCATCGGAGAAGGAGAGCTCACCCATTCGTGCTTTCTTCGGCGCCGAACCTTCATCATTCTTGAAGTTCGACGAACCACCGGCTTCTTCAATCACATTGATATGGCCGATCACGGGTGGATTTAGAGGAGGAGGAGGCTGCTAAAGCTCGAGCTGGCGATCACCCCCTTGTCCTGGTTCGGGTGCCCTCCTGAATTGGTTCAGTCGGCCCCGCTGGATTAGCCTCTCAATTTCGTTCTTCAACTGCCAGCATTCCTCGGTATCGTGGCCATGCTCCCGGTGATAGCGGCAGTACTTTATGGGGTCTCTTCGGGTTGGGTTCCCTCGGAGAGGAGCTGGTCGGGGGAGCTGGCGCTCTATCTCCATAAGGATCTGTGCCCTAGGAACAGTGAGCTGGGTGTATCGGTCAAACTGCCTAGGCGGGCTTCAGGAGCGATTTCTTGGTGGCGGTGGGGGAGCTCTTTGGCAACGAGGTGGGCTTGGCTGGCGGGTAGGTCGATGCCTGTCTGGGCCCTTAGATTCTTTCTTCTTTGCCAGCTCGGTGCGGGCAGCCCTCCGTGATTCTTCGACTCTGGCATATTTCTCTGCCAGGGCCATCATATCAGAGAGGTTCAGGGGGTAACTGACCTCCATCGCTAGGTAGAAATCGCTCTCCTTCAAAACTCCACTCGCTAGGGCGGACATAGCTACCTCATGATTAAGGTGGTCCACCTCCAGCATGGCCTTATTGAAGCGACCAAGGTAATTTCTCAAGGACTCCCCCTCTCTCTGCTTAACTTTAGAGAGGGAGTCGGATCTTCATCAGTGATGGTGGCTGCTGATGAACTGGCCGATAAAAAGATGACTTAGCTCGTCAAACGAATCAACAGAACCCGGTTTTAGAGCGTTGAACCAGGTTCGAGTGGACCCTCTAAGAATAGAGGGATAGGCGCGGCACAGGATCGCATCTGATGCTCCGTAAAACATCATGATCGATCGAAAATTGCTGAGGTGATCGTTGGGATCGGAGGAGCCGTGGTAGGGCTCGATAGCGGGTAGCTTAACATGGGAGGGAATCACTTCCTCCATGATCCCCTTGGAGAAGGGGATACCCTGCTCTTCCTTAGGCTGAGGCGGATGAGCTTGCTTGGCGGCGTTCAGCTCTTGACGCATCTCCCGGAGCTATCGGTGGATCTCCTCTTCAGACGTAAGAGGAGGGGCCGGGCGAGGAGAGCGCGGAAATGGCGTCGAATCATGGCGGGAGGACTTCGGAGAGAGGACTGGGCCCGCCGAGATCTGGGAAGATCCTTGTCGCAGCCCCCTTGCGGGATTGGTCTGGCCTCTTTGGGTCGGTGCGGGGGGTCCGCGGCTCCATGCGGACCAGAAGAAGAGGTGGCTGGAGAAAAAGGAGCTGCGGCCTCCTCAGGGAGGTGTGGAGCAGGGGCAGCTGTAAGGCACTCCTGAACCAGACGGGTCAGGGCTTGGACCTGCTGGACAGCGTGGTGAACTGGTCCTGGGTCACTGGGATAGCTGGCGGCGATGGGGTCTCAACTGGTGGCGACTGCGGTGCCACGCTACTCATCGGATCAGGTCTCTAGGAGGCGACATGATCCTGGGCTTCAGAAGTTGCTCTTCTCCGATTAGCCATTGGAGAGGTTCTCTTCCAGATCGAGATCCTTATCTCCTTTCTTCAAGTTTTAATGGGACTTGAGGCCCTTCCTCTAGCGCCAATCTGTTGCTGCTGAAATTCGTCCTCCGAATCGAGCGCGAAGGGGCTTCGAGACGGGCTTCCTCCTGGGCGGACCTGCAAGACAGTCCTCACGCGAGAAGGCGATGGGGGTGGCCCTCTGCGGAAGACCCTCGACGCTCAAGTCAGTGGAGATCAACAGTCGACAGAACTGAGGAGAAGGCTGAGTTTCCTCCAAGGGCTCCGAGCGGAGCGGCAATGGTGGAAGCAAAGGCAGAGAGAGGGAGAGAGAGAGAGTAAGCCAGTGCGCAAGGGGAGACCGCGTACCTCAGGGGATCTGGAGCTGTGGTATTTATAGAGGATCACCTGGTTGTTAGGGGGCATCGTGGGTCCGAAGGCTGTTGAGATTCGAATCCAGTCTGTTATAAGACCAGTAGGATTCGTATCCGATTAGTTAGAGGATCGATAGCTGGGAGAGCTTGTTAATGTCTCGAGATTTGGCGGGAGCATAGGCCCCAGGGCCCTAGGCCACTTTCAGATATGATTCCTGTTTTGAATCTTAAGGATTTAAGCTTTCCTGCGCTGAATTCCGCAGAGGGGGTTGATATCGCTCGGACTGGGCCGAGCTATCGGGACAGCTTGGCGGGCGAGGCCAAGAAGCGAGATAGCTCGGCTAGGGCCGAGAAACAAAATAGGTTGGCTGGAGGAGCCGGAAGGCGATAGTCGATAGCTCGGCTGGGGCCGAGAAATAAGATAGGTCGGCTGGAGGAGCCGGAAGGCGATAGACGATAGCTCGGCTGGGGCCGAGAAATAAGATAGGTCGGCTGGAGGAGCCGGAAAGCGACAGTCGATAGATCGGCTGGGGCCGAGAAGCAAGATAGGTTGTCTAGAGGAGCTGGAAGGCGACAGTCGATAGCTCGGCTGGGGCTGAGAAACAATATAGGTCGGCTGGAGGAGCCGAAAGGCGATAGACGATAGCTCGGCTGGGACCGAGAAATAAGATAGGTCGGCTGGAGGAGCCGGAAGGCGACAGTCGATAGCTCGGCTGGGGCGAGAAACAAGATAGGTTGGCTGGAGGAGCTGGAAGATGTGGTCCGCACCTCGAGAATCCCTGGCTCGGTGAGGGGCTAGGGCATTCCGATCTACCGAGGCTGACTCGTCCCTGGCGAATGTCGCACAGCGAGCAGAAATCGGGGCTAACCTTAACCGCGTACACGATTATTGACGCGTAACGATTTTACCCCTCAACACTTACCATGAATTATTAAAAGAACATTCTTTCTAACTGGAGCATCTAAAGGTCTACGTTGTGTATGTCCAAACCACCATAATTGATTTTCTCTTTTTTCCTTCAATTGGAGCTACTCCTATCATTTTTCTTATATATTTATTTCTAATTCTATCTTTTAAAGTTTTACCACATATCCATCTTAACATACGCATTTCTATTATACTTAATTTATTGACATGTTGTTTTAATATTGCCCAACACTCTATTTCATATAGCATAGCTGGCCTAATAGCAGTTTTATAGAATTTTTTTTTTCAATTTGAATTAGATGCGTCGATCATACAATACTCCCGAAGCACTCCACTTAATCCATCCTACTTTAACTCTATGATTCACATCTTTACCTATTTCATCTTTTTGTTGGATAATTAATTCCAAATACCTAAATTTTTCACTCCTTGATATCTCTTGGCTTATAATCTTCAATGTTTCTTCATTTGTATTTCTACTCCCAGTAAAATTGCATTTCATGTATTCCATTTTACCTCTACTAATCTCAAAACCTTTAAATTCTAAAGTCTCTCTCCAAATCTTTAGCTTAGCATTTACTCCAGATTTAGTTTCATCAATCAACACTATATCATCTGCAAATTGATAAGGATATACAATCAAGTTGAGAAAGTTAAGGGAGGAAATCAAGAGATTTTCACAAGGATATATAATCAAGTTGAGAAAGTCAAGGGAGGAAATCAAAGGATTTTCATATTTAAATTATTTGGCAGTTACTTTGATAAGGATAGACAATCAAGTTGAGAAAGTCAAGGGAGAAAATCAAGGGATTTTAACGCCAGTTACTCAGTTTAATTTGTTTCTTCTTTTCTTAGTAGTTTCTTTCTTTTGTACTCATATAATCTGTATATATATTGCCCATATCAAGAAGAATGATGAGATACATATTTCTTCATCCTATTATCTCCTTCATGGTATTAGAGCAGCGCAGCGGAAGCATGGTGGGCCCATAACCCATAGGTCTCAGGTTTGCTCTTTGATCTCCAGCAAGCCTCTCATCCCCCTAATTCCTATGGCTAATACCCAAGTCATCATCCTCAATGCCCAAGAACCTACAAAAGCTCGTCCATTCTTTGGTCGTTGCCAATGGTGCAGTACTCAAGGTCATGTAGTCTCCCGCTGTCCTCTCTTCCGATAATATTTTACGCATGCGCAACCACCTCCTTGTCCTAGCACCTCATTACAATATCGACCACCATCTCCAAGGCAAGCTCAAGCGAATGTTGCAACCACCATTCCCTCCAACACTACATGACTACTTGATAGTGGTGCCTCACATCATGTCACAACTGACCTCAGCAATCTTAACCTTCACAGTCCTTATGATGGCACAGATAAAATTATGGTCGGTGATGGCTCTGGACTCCTCATATCCCACACTGGTTCCACCTCTCTTACCACTCCCTCTCACTCCTTTACCCTATCTAATGTTTTATGTGTTCCCATCATGAAACGTAATCTTATTTCTATTTCTCAATTTTGCAAGTCCAACAATACATTAAGTTCTTACCCTCTTCTTTTCATGTGAAGGATCTTTGCACGGGGAAATCCTTGTGCAGGGTTGGACTAAGGATGGTGTGTATGAATGGCCGCTCTCCACCACTCAGTCACCTTTAATCGCCTTTTCCAGTGTCAAGACCACTTTGTTCGAGTGGCATCATAGGCTAGGTCATCCTTCTTTGTCAATCTTCAAAAATATTATATCTTCGTTTAATTTAGATGTCTCTCGTCCTTCTAATTTCAATTTTAATTATAATTCATGTCAATGCAATAAAAGTCATAAATTACCATTCTCTCCTTCTGCTCTCTCCACTTCTTCACTACTCGAAGTTATATTTACTGATATATGGACATCACCAGTCTACTCTGTTGATAACTTCAAATACTATGTTATCTTTGTCGACCATTTTACCAAATATATTTGGCTTTATCCCCTCAAACACAAATCTGACATGCATGATGTCTTTGTGCACTTCAAGGCCCTCGTCGAAAAATTCTTTAACCGTCCAATCATAACTCTCTATTCTGACAATGGGGGGAATATCAAGCTCTCAATTCATTCTTAACTATCAATGGGGTCTCCCATCTTACTTCTCCACCTCACACTCCTGAACATAATGGGTACTCTAAACGTCGTCATCGTCACATTGTCGAAACAGGTCTTTCTCTCCTTACCCATGCATCTATGCTTCTATCATATTGGCCTTTTGCCTTTTCTACTGCTATCTACCTCATCAATCGCCTTCCTATACCAACTTTAAACAACCTTTCACCATATCTCAAACTCTTTGGAACATCTCCCAACTACTCCAAACTTCAAAATTTTGGATGTCTCTGCTATCCTTGGCTTCGCCCATACACTTCCCACAAACTTGAGTCTCACTCCAAACCTTGCATCTTTGTCTGGTATTCCCCCACTCAAAGTGCCTATCTCTGTCTTGACACATCCACTGCTCGTCTATACACTTCTCGACATGTTCGCTTTGTTGAGTCCATTTTTTCTTTTGCCACTTCTAAAACTTCTCTTCCTTGTGCTACTCCATCCTCTGTTTCTGAGTGGTGCTCTATGACTTTACCAGTCGTGGCTACACCATCCTTGAATGCCGGGTCTGCTCCCCCACAAAATCTACCTACACCAGCGCCCGCCAATCATTCTAGTGAAACCAAGCGCGACCTTGCTAGTGACCCACCATCATCACCTCCTCACAATAAACCTAATCAACCTTTCGACCCCTCAGCCTCGCCTCGTGTTATAGTCACTCGCTCCAAATACAACATCCATAAACCAATTCAAAAGCTTAACCTTACTGCCCAACTCCAACTATCTACCCTTGAACCCACCACTATTACCCAAGCCCTCAAGGACCCTAAGTGGTGCCAAGCTATGTCTAAAGAGTTTGATGCTTTAATTCGTAATGGGACATGGGAACTAATGTCATTTCATCCCACACAAAATTTGGTTGGTTGTAAGTGGATATTTCGCACCAAATATCTACCTAATGGCTCTATTGAAAGGTACAAAGCTCGATTGGTTGCTATAGGCTTCCACCAACACCCTGGAGTTGACTACTCTGAAACCTTCAGTCCAGTCATCAAACCTGCCACACTTCGTCTTGTTCTCAGCCTTGCGGTCAGTCAGGGTTGGTCACTCAGACAACTTGATATCAACAATGCCTTCCTTCAGGAAACTCTCACTGAGGATGTGTTTATGTCTCAACCTCCGGGCTTCATTGATCGTGATCTTTCTCATCACGTTTGCAAGCTACGCAAGGCTATTTATGGTCTCAAGCAAGCTTTCCATGCTTGGTACCATGAGTTGCCAATTTCTTCTCCAATCTGGCTTCACCAATTCAGTTGCTGACACCTCCTTATTCATCTTCAACAATCGTTGCACCATTCTTTATCTTCTAGTCTATGTCGACGATATCATCATCACTGGGAATAATGCCGAAGCTACACAGGCCTTCATTCAGCAACTCTCTCAGCACTTCTTTCTCAAGGATCTTGGCCCCTTGACATACTTCCTTGGAGTGGAAGTCACCTCCCACAACAATGGTCTTTTCCTCAGTGAACGCAAATACATTGCTGATCTCCTTACTAGAACTCACATGACTGAAGCCAAGCCTGCTCCTACACCACTAGCAACCAGCCTGACTCTCACTTTACAGTCTGGGACCCCACTATCTGATCCGATCGCATATCGAACAATTGTTGAGAGTCTCCAATATCTCTCACTCACTCGGCCCGACGTTGCCTATACAGTGAACAAACTCTCTCAGTTTATGCATCAACCAACCAGTGACCACTGGAATGCGGTCAAGCGTCTACTGCGGTATCTTTGTGGCACCTTAGAGCACGGCATCACACTCCGTCAGACCACTCCACTAGCACTTCATGCCTTTTCAGACGCTGATTGGGCAGGTAACAAAGACGATTTCACCTCCACTAGTGCTTACATAGTCTATCTGGGTCACAATCCTATTTCTTGGAGCTCCAAGAAACAGCGTACTGTGGCTCGCTCTTCTACCGAGGCTGAGTACCGATCGGTGGCCTCCACAGCTGCTGAAATTCGATGGATTTGCTCTCTTCTTACAGAACTAGGTATCACTCTCCCCAACAACCAGTTATTTATTGTGATAATGTTGGTGCTACAAATCTTTGTTCCAATCCGATCTTCTACTCGCGCATGAAACATGACGCTCTCGACTATCACTTTATCCGAGAACAAGTTCAAAATGGTTTGCTTCAAGTGTCACACATCTCTGTAGCTGATCAACTTGCCGACGCTCTTACCAAACCTCTTGCTCGTTCTCAGTTTGACTCTCTCAAGGTCAAGATTGGACTTGCTCCACGGCCGTCCATCTTGCGGGGGCATGATAAGAATATACAATCAAGTTGAGAAAGTCAAGGAAGGAAATCAAAGGATTTTCACATTTGAATTATTTGGCAGTTACTTTGATAAGGATAGACAATTAAGTTGAGAAAGTCAAGGAAGAAAATCAAGGGATTTTAATGCTAATTACTCAGTTTAATTTGTTTCTTCTTTTCTTAGTAGTTTCTTTCTTTTGTGCTCATATAATATGTATATATATTGCCCATATCAAGAAGAATGATGAGATACATATTTCTTCATCCTATTATCTCCTTCACAAATAACATACATCATTGGTAACAATATTTTTAAAAAAATAATATTATCATAAAATTATATAAGTGAGACATGCATGAAGTTTTTGGTTTTTTTAAGTCATTAGCATTTGTAAAGCTTTTATGAAGCAAAATCATGTCTAAAAGTTACAATCATCTAGCACTCTAGCAATTATACATCCCACATGATCCAAGATACTTTTGACCTTCAAAATACAAAGAGCCAAAATAATTTTCGAGTGGAAGATTGTTTAGTTAAATATTGTCATAAAATCACATATCAAGACTTAATTTACAAGTAAAGAAGTTCGACCCATGGTGGAGACAGGCTTTTGTCATTGCATGAATTATCTCAGCGTATTTACTGACACAACACGGAAAATATTTCTTAGAAGTACATTTGCTTGCAATTTGCATAAGAATGCATGCATTGCATGTTAAATTGAAGGAGATAATCTACGATGAAAAATCATTTCGAAGTAAAACATCATTTACGTAGTTGGGATTCTTCTCATAGAACACATTTTTGAGAAAATACCTGAGATTTTTTTTAAAAAATTGTTTTGGCTTCCGAAAAATAATTTGTATTCAAAATCAGATACTAACTGCTAGTTTTGAGAGAAAATCTTCAGGGTCAGAGACTGACCATATGAAACCAGCTTCAAAGATGTTTTCTTAATTATATATATTAGAAGAAATTGTTTTTCT
Organism: Calamus simplicifolius; assembly: GCA_900491605.1. Classification (NCBI taxonomy): domain Eukaryota; kingdom Viridiplantae; phylum Streptophyta; class Magnoliopsida; order Arecales; family Arecaceae; genus Calamus; species Calamus simplicifolius. The sequence goes on from UESW01004784.1 coordinate 334,890, forward strand.
TTTAAATAACTTTTTTGGGTTCTCTCTTCTTTTTATTCATTCATAACAACAATCGATGTTGAGAGGCCTATCTGCACCCCTAGAAGAAAATATCAGGCTGGAACAAAGGATGGCAATGGAATAGATGGTATGCTTTACATCCTTGGCCCACTCTATGGCTTTTCGTTCTTCATGGGGAATCTTTAATTTCCCTCTCCCTTTTTTTTTCTAAAATTAGATGTTAATTTTAAATACACTATTATTATAAAAAGAAAAAATAAAGCCTAAAATTTATTATAAATTAGTAGATACTTAAAATACATTGAAAAGATCATATTCAAATGCCTTAATTCAATATTAAGAGGCAATAGTTAATAAAGACTCACATTTGCATAATTACATTATTTGTCATTAAAAGAAAATGATCAAGTTTTGAAAATAAATTTGGAGATGAGACTCCAGTCCCCATGCCCATCTTCAAATCCAATAGATTCTCAGAAGTTTTTTTTTTTATCCTTGTTTAATTCATCTAAACCCATCTTCACTAGTGTGGTTCATGGATCAGATTTTTTCATTTCTATTGAGCTCAAACTCAAGTTTTAAGGCTGAAATATTTTGAAAAGCCATTTTCAGGCCATTCCTTGGATAAATGAGGCAACTGGGCTAGGCTTGAACAAATTACCTTGAGGCATTTCAAGGCCAGGGTAGGCGCAAGAAAAGCTCTTTGTACATCGTGCATGGTGCAGAATGATTTTGGTATGATTGAGCTAAATTTTGGTATGGATCAATTCTAGCCCATTGACATATCTACAGTAGAAGAAAAAAAAAAAGGGAGACCATTACAGTATGCAACCAGACTCCCTCATTAAATACCAAGATATGCAACCAAACCCCTCTTTAATCTGATGGAGAGAAGCAAGGCATTCCTTCAGCGGGTGAGAGTATGGTCTAGATTTTTTTTTTTTTGCCCCCACATCAATGAATCATAAAACTAAGTTACGTCCTTCCATATATATAATTCTGGTCGGTTTCTTCTTCTTACTTTTCAAAGTATCACGAAAATAATCATGAAAAATTAAAGTTTTATAATTGTTGCTGCTGAAATCTGTCCTCCAGCTCGGGTACGATCGGGCTGCAGCGTGGGCTCCCTCCTGGGTGGACCTGCAAGACAGTCCTCATGCGAGAGGCATTGGGGGTGGCCCTCTGCGGAAGACCCTCCAACGCTCAAGTCAGTGGAGACCAGCAATCAACAAATATGGGGAGAAGGATCCCTGAGGAAGAGTTCCTCCGAGCTCTCATGGGAGCTTTTATGGCGGAGTGTGAGAGCTGTGAATGAAAAATGGGCGTAGAATAGCCGTACCTGAGAGGCTTGAGGGTGGTAGTATTTATAGGCGGTCACCTGACTTCTTGGACGTGCTCTGGATGACGTCTGAAAGTTGTTGGGATTCGTAACGGATTCGAATTAGGTTGTTACAGGGCCGGTAGGATCCGTATCTGGTTAGTTAGAGGATCGACGGCTGGGAGGCGGGGAGAGCTGGCCGATGGCTCGAGACTCAGTGGTTGCATGGTCCCTAGGCCACTATTATAGGTCATAGGCCACGTCTTGGCATGATTTCTTGTTTGGAATCTTATTCTGTTACAGTGAATTTGAACTCTCCCGCGCCAGATTCCGCAGAGGTCTGAAGTAGCT
>UESW01004784.1:342716-508466 GCA_900491605.1 Calamus simplicifolius
TTATTTTCTCATTAATTGTATGATTTTAGATCAGATCTAATGTTTTGATAAATTTAATATTTAAATCTTATCCGGTTATGTTGAACTCTTCAATTGGAACAAAAATCCGGATCTTTGGGTACCATATTAGAGCCGTTCATACATCCGGCCTTTACAGGTATGGCTGATATTCCTTCGGAGTGGCGGATCACCGAGTGCTAGCTTCTTACATAATCCTATGGTGAAGACGGTGCTACCAAGAAGACTCACAGAAACCACTCTCACCTTTGTTTCCTCTCATCCTGTGATTTACAAGGCTGCATTTCCTTCCTATTTATAAATGGAAGGAAGGAATAGAAGGGACGGTTAGATGAAAGAACACTCGGGATGCCTACGCCTTAAGATGTCGGAGATCAAATCTTCAAATTCAGTTTAAAATTTTTTTAAACATTTATCCCTGGGCAATCACCGTGTTTTAAAGAAAAAGACTATGAAAGTTTATTCGTACTTTTATTAGCGCGTAAACTAGATGGGGCGCATGTCCCTAAATATTCTCTCTCCTAGCACATGGATTCAAACCCCTACCTTAACATATTTTATATTAAACACTTATTTTATGGTTCAGAACCAAAAAATATTTTCACATGAGAAAACCAAACCAAAAAAATACCCGAGCGGTTAAGAGGAAAAACTTAAGATCTTCTGCACATACATCATATTTTTATATTTTACCGGATCCGTCTCCAAAGAACTTGATCTAAAACATTAATCGAATTAATGTAAGGATCAATGAATGTAAGAGGAGTTCAGCCCCTATTGCGTGTGATCTCATATGTTCCAACTTATCTGGTAGTGAAAATAATTTCTAATCAGCATTATGGTTATACCGAAACTCCTTTCGGTGAGTTGAAACAATTTTGACTCTACTCAAACTTGGAAGTAGGTTAGAAGAAGGAACCCTAAATAGAGTTGTCATGTAGTCTTTCCATTAAGAGCCCCGATAGGGTGCTAGGTCAAGGATAACTCGTCAAACCCTTAACACTGGTCATATGCAATATTTATTTACTTGAGTTCAACTTGTTATTACTCGTGAAAACTCTTTCTATTATCACAACTCTTTCTATTATCTATCACTTGTGTGGCACGGATTCATGAACATAGTCTCTTAAGCAGCATAGGATTTCTTCCTTTCTACTAGGACTGATAAATAGATCCCTAACGAATACTTTCTACTCTTATATTAAGATCATTACAGCCAACGTACATAACAAGGCCCTTGATGCCTAAGAGGTTCAAGGTAATATATAGTTAAACTACAATAATCCTAATGTGATTAGCCGAAGTAGACCACTTACTGACTTCTCGTATGGTCACGTTCGGTACTGATGTCTTACATCTACTAGCATTCTCGCTTTGGTTTCAAGGCGATCCATGCTCCAGTCTGATCGGATCGATCACATCCCTATGATTTGTCAATTAATTGGAAGCATTTTAGGAGTTATTCTATTATGATATGTCTCCAATTTTTATATGAAAAAATTTGTCCAATAAAATTTATTTATTAATGATGATGATTATGTACAAAAATAAATCTTGGATAAAATACAATGTGTAAGCCAACAATTGGTTTTTCAAGGCACTCATCTAACATGCTGAACTGAAATGCTGAACTGAAATATGGTTTTGTAGTTCATAATAGCCCATCGTGACTAATGTCATGGCACTCTTTATGACTTTTCTCTACAAATAGTTTTTATTTCATTCACTTCTAGGACTATATTTTTGGCCCCTTTTCATGACATTCTTTGCAGTGACACTTGTGGTTTTTTTAGGTTATGATGAGTTTGATTTGATACTGGACATCAAGCTCTGGATATCAAGTGTTAGACTTGTTTCTTTCTCATTTCATGCCTTGTTTCTTAGGGCGTAGCACATGAAACTAGAGATAGTTTTATATCTTAGGTCTTCTATTACATACAATAAATGCTTTGGATATCTTGCTAGAGTGATTTCATTGTCAGCTTATTGTTGCCTTGATAAGATAATGAACTAAAATGCTATTACCTCTGGTTCATGAATTTTAACAGGATCTGGGCATCCGGTGATCCTTAAGTGGTATATTTATTTTGTTTGCTATTGTCACTTCTGCTTTTGCGTGAAAAAGAAATGTTCCATTGTGTGAGATGCTTCTCTCATCAAACTACGAGGAATTCAGATATAGGCAGCAACTTTTTGGCATTGCTGGCCTTGCCTGATCTCAAGTTGCACCATTTTATCAATTGTGCGAACTGAAGATTCCAGTTGGTGATCAGGCGTTGTTAATGATCTGGCAAATGGAATGTTAGAAAAATCTGAAGCATGACTAGTTGTGATGCTGATTTTAGTTGTGAAAGTTGTACAGGTATTATCAATCAGAGTTTCGCTCTGTAATCTTTAGATTATACCAGAGGGCTTCTCATGTACTTGCACACAAAGTTACATAATGGTAATATATGTTTTCTTTTCTTTAGAGTTGCCATCTATGCTGGCAGAGATGAAATTGTTTTTGTTCACTGTACAATTGAAATAAAGCAAGGTTTTCCTAGATTATTCCTTGTTGTAATACATGATATATGGTTGAATTTTAACTGTTCCTCTGCCGAATCTTTAATAATTGATACAACTTCTAATTGCAAGAATCAAAAAATTCAATGGATCACTCATATCCTTAATGATCCAGCTTTTAATTTTTCAAGCCAATTAATGGAAACCCTGCTTTTCTGATAAATAGATACTGCTTAACCTTGTTTTCGATTTTCCAGAAAAAAAAAATCATAAGTTCCATGAAGTCTTACATATTTTCTGTTCTAGTTGATTCACAGTAGGATACTCTACTCTACTCTCTTCATAGGATGAACGGGACACAGCCCTTTAAATTACCTCCCTTTGGAGTCCTTACCTCCAGAATTGCTCTTGGTGATGGAAGAAACAAGGGAAAGCGAAGACTGTTTTGCCCAGCGCTTGATATCGTATGCCTTTTTGATAGCTTTCTTCTCCTTGCCCTGTAGCTTGGCTCCACTTTGTCTGTTCTTGGTAATGGCAATAGCGAGATCATTCGGGAACAAGGAACGCCACACAAATGCATGGAGGAGCGTCGAGACGAAAAGCAGCGACACCATGGTGGACGACATGAGAGAGAGGCTCAGTGCCAGCCCCTTGCTCAAGAAAGAGGGATCATCCTCGGCGTACTTGATGCTTGCCAGAGACGCCGTGGTCATGGGGAACGTGTAGGACCACCACGCCACCGAGAACCTACAAGAAGAAGAAGAACCGTACGTACGTCATGAATATATGGAATGAGTTCTCAGCAAGCAAGCGGATCGAAGCTTGAGGAGATCATCTCCTCCTCACCTGAATCCTCTGAAGAAATTGATGCGCACGACGAGGGAGATGTAGAGGAAGAGTGCGATGAAGTAGAAGGTTCGCGACACGGCGTCGAATTGGCCATAGATGGCGCCCCATGCGATGCTCGCTGCCGACGGCGTCGCAATGAACATGGAGTACACTGGGTGCAGCTCCATGGGCAAGGCCTCGCTGGTAGGCAGCCTCTGGTACAAGGTCACAAACACGACCAGATAGTGTGCCAGCCCGATCGCCCAGAGGAACTTGCCAGCTTCCACCCACCCCACCTTGGCTGCGAGGATGGCGCCTACGAAGTTGCCGACCACGGACAGGTGGGAAGATGGGTTGGCCACCTTGCACAGCCGGCGCTTCCCTCCGGAAAGCCACTGCCCGTATATCTTGATCTCCAGGAGGAATACCGGAGTGATGAAGGCGCACCAAATGGCGGGATGGAGCTTGTTCGGTGCCAACACCGGAGGGGCTCCGATCGCCAGGAACATGCAGGCAATCCAGGGGGCGAAGAAGAAGTTGACTCGGACCGGGTGGAAGTACTCGCGCCGGATGGCCTCGAAGTAGAAGGCGCACTTGACGACGTAGGTGACGGAGACGGAGACGAGGACGGCGAGTGCAAGGAACCACAGAGCAAGGTTGATGTTGGGGCTCACGTCGAGGAACTTCATGGCGTGGCTCGAGGCGAGAGCTCCCCATAGGATGGCCTGGCTGCCGAGGCCCAGACACATACCAAAACATCCGATTGGAAAGCGGAGGAGGAACGGCCACACCTCGTCTTTGGGAAGTAAGATGTCCTCGGAGTCCTGTACGTACGTCAGCTCAATTCATTGCCAGCTGGTAAACTAGCTGCTAGATGCCAGAAAGCGGTGGCTGAAGAGATAATTATTAAGCAGATGACACCTGGTGTTTAATTACTCACCCTGACTTGGTCGAGCTCAGGCCCTCGAAGGGCGGCAAAGTATCTTCCTGCCGGGACGCTCTCGTTAACCGGGTCATCTGGCCCGGCTCCGGCGACGCCTTCCAAGTTGTGGAGATCGAGCTCGCCCTCCCTTCTCACCGGAAGCAACGAGTTCTGCTTGGTGAGTGTGGACTTTGTTCGGAAGATTCTGAAGTCCCCTTTCCGAGCACCGGTCTCCATACCACCACCGCCGACGCCGTCTCTGAGACCACCTAGGCTCTTCCCACTCCGCGGCAGAGCCTTCGGTTCCTGCTTTCCATTGCTGCCGCTGCTGCTGCTACCCTTGGACCCCTTTTCCATGGTGAGCGCTGCGACGCCGGTCTCAAGTGAGAACTGCCGAGTGAAACTCCTGTGGGCTTGTGGCTTTCTCTCTCCACCTCCTCCGCCTTGAAACTTGACAGGCGGCCCGTTTGTCGCTTGATTTCCGAGATTGTGGCGGCTGCTGCCGTCATTGTCGTCGACGACCGGGTGGATGTCGGAGTTGCTGGCGAGAGAGGCAGAGCCGCTCGTCATGCCTGTTTGAGGATCTGGGAAGCAGTGGAAAAAAATAAATGGCGAGAGATTTTATAGGGAGAGGTGGGACGTGGTGTTGCCATGCCAACTCGTGATCTTGTACGTATGCATGCATTAAGAGCCAAGACTTCTGTGCTGCTATGTATTGGCTGTGGCTCTGGGTGGTTGGTCGATGCGTGCGGAATGATGGGAGCCATAGCTTTTTGTAGAAGAGGAGGCGGCCCTGTCACGGGACGGGACGGAGTTCGTGGAGTCGCGTGTGGTGGAGAAAGAGGAGGAGGTGAGAGATTTCATCGTTGAATTCCCACCGCGACACGGAGGTGTTGACCACCCTCTTCACGGACTTGCTGAGCATCGGAGGCTAAAGGCCTGTAAAAGTTTTGATTCATTGACTGCATTATGTAAGAGGTTTCCAATTCCAGTTAGCCATTCTGGCTTGTTCCACACACATGCAGGGATTAGGAGATGGGCTGATTTAGTAAATAAAAAGACGAGACCAGGTCCCATGATTTGGGTTGGGTCCTGTCGTGCGAACATGCAAGCTGGCTGGCTAGCTTGCTTGGATTGGACTGCCGTCGCGGGCAGACCTCTGCACTGAATAGTCTATGAGGCTGGTTGTAGCCCAGGCCAACTTTGCCCCGGATGGCAGTGCGGCTGGACCTACCCAGTCCACGGGTGCTGGGCATCAGGAGGCTCTCGGCCGTGCGCCTTCCCGGAGGGACAATCGAAGAAGGCTGCCACGATCTTGGCAGAAGGTGGGGAATTTCTAAATACACCGCAAAAAATCCTCTCCATACCCTTTATATATTAAAAAAATAAAATAAACTACTCTTAAAACCTTCTCTCATTTTTTTTCTCTCTCCACGGCCCTCTCCCTCACCCCACCCGGCCGACTCCCAGTCCCCTAATCACCATCTCTTCCGCTCTCCCCTCCCCTCCCCCACCCCACTGCATCATCTCCTCCCCTCCCCTAGCCATCTCTTTTACACCCCCAATATCGACTCCTCTTTCTTTCCTAGCCTTCGTCTTCTCTTACCCTTCTGTTTCGATCTGTTGGGCCGAACAAAGAGCTTCTGTTCGATCAAATAGGGTCGAATAAAAGTCGTCAGGCCAAGAGAGACCTCTTACCCTTTTGTTTCGATTTGTTGGGCCGAACAGAGGGCCTCTATTCGATCAAACAGGATCGAACAGAAGCCGTCTGTTTGGCCTAAATAGGTCAGGCCGAACAAAAGGTCTCTGTTCGATCCATCAGAACCGAACGAAAAACTTTAGTTCGATCCTGATAGACCGAACAAAGAAAGTAAGGGAGAGAGGGCCGGGGGCTAGAGTGGCCGGAGCTGAGGAGGAAAGTCGATGCGGAGAGGGCCAGAGCGATCGGAACTGAAGAGGGAAGTCGGTGCGGGGGAGCCAGAGCGGCCGAGTGGGGTGAGAGAGAGGGGTGCGAAGAGAAAAAAATGAATGGGGGGAGGGATTTAAGGGTAGTTTAGGAATATTATTTTTTAAAAAAAAATTGAAGGGTGGGGGGGGGGTGTGGAGAGTAATTTTTGCGATGTATTTAGAAATTCCTTGGAAGGTGGGGAATGCGGTGGGGGAAGCTTAGAGCTAAACGATGCATTGTTAGTTTCATCATGGGGTACGGAGACCACACAAGCTACTCCGGTGCAGCTCGCTTACGGTCTGAGGTTGGACGAAATGGGAAGGAGCGCATTCCAGACCTTTTGACTCAGCCTCCAACTGGGCAGTGACTCATTCAGCGCACGAAAGGAGTGTCACTGGGCTTTCAATCGGCACGTGCAAGCACTCCCTATGACCACTAGGTCCTTGAGTTTACTGGTGATGGCGTTAGAAGGTCCCTCTCCTAACTAGCCTAGAACCCCCAACAATGAAATAAAAACCCCAAACCAAATCAAACACAAGATATACTGGAAGCAAAGCCTTCCCAACCAAAAACTTTCCACTAAGTAACTTTGAATATAATGAGATTGCCCGTAGGCCAAACACTTCTCTCTGTCCCTTACAAAGATCATTCAATGTGCCCGCCCCAACCTCACTTAAAAAAAATACGAAACTGACCTTGGCGCTTTGCACCCGTGCACCTCCTACGCGTACCAGCCTAGTCCCGTCCACGTCCAAGCCCGCTTGGCCTATACCTCTGCACTGACTTGATCTCTTAACCTTCTGTTTCGGTCTGTTGGGCCGAACAGAGAGCTTCTGTTCGATGAAACAGGGTCGAATAAAAGTCGTCTGTTCGGCCTGGATAGGTCAGGCCAAGCAGAGACCTCTTACCTTTCTGTTTTGATTTGTTGGGCCGAACAGAGGGCCTCTATTCGATCAAACAGGATCGAACAGAAGCCGTCTGTTTGGCCTGAATAGGTCAGGCCGAGCAAAAGGTCTCTGTTCGACCCATCAGAACCGAACGAAAAGCTTTCGTTCGATCCTGATAGACCGAACAAAGAAAGTAAGGGAGAGAGGGCCGGGGGCTAGAGTGGCTGGAGCTGAGGAGGAAAGTCGATGCGGAGAGGGCTAGAGCGATCGGAACTGAAGAGGAAAGTCGGTGCGGGGGAGCCAGAGCGGCCGAGTGGGGCGAGAGAGAGGGGTGTGAAGAGAAAAAATGAATGGGGGAAGGGATTTAAGGGTAGTTTAGGAATATTATTTTTTTAAAAAAATTGAAGGGTGGGGGGGGGTGTGTGGAGAGTAATTTTTGCGATGTATTTAGAAATTCCTTGGAAGGTGGGAATGCGGTGGGGAAGCTTAGAGCCAAACGATGCATTGTTAGTTTCATCATGGGGTACGGAGACCACACAAGCTACTCCGGTGCAGCTCGCTTACGGTTTGAGGTTGGACGAAATGGGAAGGAGCGCATTCCAGACCTTTTGACTTAGCCTCCAACTGGGCAGTGACTCATTCAGCGCACGAAAGGAGTGTCACTGGGCTTTCAATCGGCAATTGCAAGCACTCCCTATGGCCACTAGGTCCTTGCGTTTACTGGTGATGGCGTTAGAAGGTCCCTCTCCTAACTAGCCTAGAACCCCCAACAATGAAATAAAAACCCCAAACCAAATCAAACACAAGATATACTGTAAGCAAAGCCTTCCCAACCAAAAACTTTCCACTAAGTAACTTTGAATATAATGAGATTGCCCGTAGGCCAAATACTTCTCTCTGTCCCTTACAAAGATCACTCAATGTGCCCGCCCCAACCTCACTTAAAAAAAATACGAAACTGACCTTGGCGCTTTGCACCCGTGCACCTCCTACGCGTACCAGCCTAGTCCCGTCCACGTCCAAGCCCGCTTGGCCTATACCTCTGCACTGACTTGATCTCTTAACCTTCTGTTTCGGTCTGTTGGGCCGAACAATTAGCTTCTGTTCGATCAAACAGGGTCGAATAAAAGTTGTCTGTTCGGCCTGGATAGGTCAGGCCAAGCAGAGACCTCTTACCCTTCTGTTTCGATTTGTTGGGCCGAACAGAGGGCCTCTATTCGATCAAACAGGATCGAATAGAAGCTGTCTGTTTGGCCTGAATAGGTCAGGCCGAACAAAAGGTCTCTGTTCGACCCATCAGAACCGAACGAAAAGCTTTCGTTCGATCCTGATAGACCGAACAAAGAAAGTAAGGGAGAGAGGGCCGGGGGCTAGAGTGGCCGGAGCTGAGGAGGAAAGTCGATGCGGAGAGGGCCAGAGCGATCGGAACTAAAGAGGGAAGTCGATGCGGGGGAGCCAGAGCGGCCGAGTGGGGCGAGAGAGAGGGGTGTGAAGAGAAAAAAATGAATGGGGGGAGGGATTTAAGGGTAGTTTAGAAATATTATTTTTTTAAAAAAAATTGAAGGGTGGGGGGGGTGTGGAGAGTAATTTTTGCGATGTATTTAGAAATTCCTCGGAAGGTGGGGAATGCGGTGGGGGAAGCTTAGAGCCAAATGATGCATTGTTAGTTTCATCATGGGTACGGAGACCACACAAGCTACTCCGATGCAGCTTGCTTACGGTCTGAGGTTGGACGAAATGGGAAGGAGCGCATTCCAGACCTTTTGACTCAGCCTCCAACTGGGCAGTGACTCATTCAGCGCACGAAAGGAGTGTCACTGGGCTTTCAATCGGCATGTGCAAGCACTCCCTATGGCCACTAGGTCCTTGCGTTTACTGGTGATGGCGTTAGAAGGTCCCTCTCCTAACTAGCCTAGAACCCCCAACAATGAAATAAAAACCCCAAACCAAATCAAACACAAGATATACTGGAAGCAAAGCCTTCCCAACCAAAAACTTTCCACTAAGTAACTTTGAATATAATGAGATTGCCCGTAGGCCAAACACTTCTCTCTGTCCCTTACAACTCAATGTGCCCGCCCCAACCTCACTTAAAAAAAATACGAAACTAACCTTGGCGCTTTACACCCGTGCACCTCCTACGCGTACCAGCCTAGTCTCATCCACGTCCAAGCCCGCTTGGCCTATACCTCTGCACTGACTTGATCTCTTACCCTTCTATTTCGGTATGTTGGGCCGAACAGAGAGCTTCTGTTCGATCAAACAGGGTCGAATAAAAGTCGTCTGTTCAGCCTGGATAGGTCAGGCCAAGCAAAGACCTCTTACCCTTCTGTTTCAATTTGTTGGGCCGAACAGAGGGCCTCTATTCGATCAAACAGGATCGAACAGAAGCCGTCTGTTTGGCCTGAATAGGTCAGGCCGAATAAAAGGTCTCTGTTCGACCCATTAGAACCGAACGAAAAGCTTTCATTCGATCCTGATAGACCGAACAAAGAAAGTAAGGGAGAGAGGGCCGGGGGCTAGAGTGGCCGGAGCTGAGGAGGAAAGTCAATGCGGAGAGGGCCAGAGCGATCGAAACTGAAGAGGGAAGTCGGTGCGGGGGAGCCAGAGCGGCCGAATGGGGCGAGAGAGAGGGGTGTGAAGAGAAAAAAATGAATGGGGGGAGGGATTTAAGGGTAGTTTAGGAATATTATTTTTTTAAAAAAAATTGAAGGGTGTGGGGGGGGGTGTGGAGAGTAATTTTTGCGATGTATTTAGAAATTCCTCGGAAGGTGGGGAATGCGGTGGGGGAAGCTTAGAGCCAAACGATGCATTGTTAGTTTCATCATGGGGTACGGAGACCACACAAGCTACTCCGGTGCAGCTCGCTTACGGTCTGAGGTTGGACGAAATGAGAAGGAGCGCATTCCAGACCTTTTGACTCAGCCTCCAATTGGGCAGTGACTCATTCAGCGCACGAAAGGAGTGTCACTGGGCTTTCAATCAGCACGTGCAAGCACTCCCTATGGCCACTAGGTCCTTGCGTTTACTGGTGATGGCGTTAGAAGGTCCCTCTCCTAACTAGCCTAGACCCCCAACAATGAAATAAAAACCCCAAACCAAATCAAACAAAAGATATACTGGAAGCAAAGCCTTCCCAACCAAAAACTTTCCACTAAGTAACTTTGAATATAATGAGATTGCCCGTAGGCCAAACACTTCTCTCTGTCCCTTACAAAGATCACTCAATGTGCCTGCCCCAACCTCACTTAAAAAAAATATGAAACTGACCTTGGCGCTTTGCACCCGTGCACCTCCTACGCGTACCAACCTAGTCCTGTCCACGTCCAAGCCCGCTTGGCTTATACCTCTGCACTGACTTGATCTCTTACCCTTCTGTTTCGGTCTGTTGGGCCGAACAGAGAGCTTCTGTTCGATCAAACAGGGTCGAATAAAAGTCGTATGTTCGGCCTGGATAGGTCAGGCCAAGCAGAGACCTCTTACCCTTCTGTTTCGATATGTTGGGCCGAACAGAGGGCCTCTATTCGATCAAACAGGATCGAACAGAAGCCGTCTGTTTGGCCTGAATAGGTCAGGCCGAACAAAAGGTCTCTGTTCGACCCATCAGAACCGAACGAAAAGCTTTCGTTCGATCCTAATAGACCGAACAAAGAAAGTAAGGGAGAGAGGGCCGGGGGCTAGAGTGGCCAGAGCTGAGGAGGAAAGTCGATGCGGAGAGGGCCAGAGCGATCGGAACTGAAGAGGGAAGTCGTTGCAAGGGAGCCAGAGCGGCCGAGTGGGGCGAGAGAGAGGGGTGTGAAGAGAAAAAAATGAATGGGGGGAGGGATTTAAGGGTAGTTTAGGAATATTATTTATTTAAAAAATTGAAGGGTGGGGGGGGGGGTGTGGAGAGTAATTTTTTGCGATGTATTTAGAAATTCCTCGGAAGGTGGGGAATGCGGTGGGGGAAGCTTAGAGCCAAACGATGCATTGTTAGTTTCATCATGGGGTATGGAGACCACACAGCTACTCCGGTGCAGCTCGCTTACGGTCTGAGGTTGGACGAAATGGGAAGGAGCGCATTCCAGACCTTTTGACTCAGCCTCCAACTGGGCAGTGACTCATTCAGCGCACGAAAGGAGTGTCACTGGGCTTTCAATCGGCACGTGCAAGCACTCCCTATGGCCACTAGGTCCTTGCGTTTACTGGTGATGGCGTTAGAATGTCCCTCTCCTAACTAGCCTAAAACCCCCAACAATGAAATAAAAACCCCAAACCAAATCAAACACAAGATATACTGGAAGCAAAGCCTTTACAACCAAAAACTTTCCACTAAGTAACTTTGAATAATGAGATTGCCTGTAGGCCAAACACTTCTCTCTGTCCCTTACAAAGATCACTCAATGTGCCCGCCCCAACCTTACTTAAAAAATACGAAACTGACCTTGGCGCTTTGCACCCATGCACCTCCTACGCGTACCAGCCTAGTCCCGTCCACGTCCAAGCCCGCTTGGCCTATACCTCTGCACTGACTTGATCTTCGCTGGTCAAGCTGTATGATCCACTGAATTTTTCCTATGAAGACCCTCTACCTTTCTTTATAGGTGGAAAGATCGCTGCCATTCCGCGTTGAAGCCGTGTGGAAATCCACGTGAAATCATCGCCTCAAAGTCCTCTCCAAGTGTGCCTCCTTCTTGGCCATTGGATGGCTTGATGGAGGGCCAAGATCACTCCAATGCACCACTCAAAGCACGACCTCAAAGCCTCCAAGAAAATACGGCAATATGCAAGGCTGGCTGGACGAATCTGTCCATGCTCGCTGCCAGGCTGGCGGCCAGCCTGGATGCACGCCCGCCTGGGCCACGCGCTCGCGCACTTGGTTGGGCTGCGCGCGCTCACATCCTCCGCCTGAGCCAGGCGGTGACAATCCTCTCCCCGCTGAAGTCTCGACGCCCTCGTCAAGCCATGCCGGACTCGATACTGCCGCGCCGTGCGCCTTCCTGGTGCATCTCGCTGCCGCACACCTTGACCCTCCTAGCCAAAGTCTCTCGGGTCCCATGTGGCTGCCTGCCATGTGTACCCACTGATGCCTCCCCGGTTGGATAGCCCTCTCGCCGAACCATCTTGCCTGCTGCCTCCTGCTGCAGGCTGACATGCCTAAATCTGTTGCGATGCGCCACTCCAGTGCCTACATGCGCCGCCGTCTAGGCGCGAGGTCGCCGCACAACCTCAAATCTGGTAGTGGGGTGCTATGCCCCAACCCTTTGCCGTCTTGCCTCGCCCCTCTGCTGGCACGAAACAAGGAAGTCTACATCTTCATATCAGGATGCCTCCGCGATGAGGCATAACCTCGGCCTTGGCATTGATGAAGAAATCTATGCCTAACACCATGTCGAGATTGTCAAGTGGCAAAACCTTCATCCTACAGCGCCCTCGCCATGAGCCCACCTCTAATGTGGCTTCTGCTTGGCCCAAAGACTCCATCTCCTCGGAGTTTACGAGCTTCACCTGATAAGGCTTAGAAAGTGCTCCTAGTCCCAATTTGTGTGCCGCTCCCCAGCTCATGAAACTATGCGTCACGCTGGTATCAACCAAGGCCCGTACTGTCCTCCCATTGACCTGAGCCCTTACATGCATCAGACCTTAGCTTTGCTCCATCGCGGTCAAGGTTCTGATTGTTATTAGTGGGGATAACCTCACTATTGGCCCTTCCTCTGAACTCTCAGATGCCTTGTCTTCTTGGTTAGTAATGGCGGCTACTGTCGTCACTTTCCTTGGACACTTCTATACCAGATGCGGTCCTCCGCATATGAAGCATTCGGTAAAATTTGCCCGTGCCTTCGGTTTTGCTGCTACATGTGCTGACACATCCTCTTTCTTGCCTGCTCGACCCAGCGATGGTGATGCACTCTTGTGCTTATCCTTGCCCTGGCCACCGCTACCCAAAGTCATACTGTTGCGAAAGTCCATCGTCTCTGCTGCTGCGAAGGCTGAAGGAATATCCCTCACCTCCTTTCTGTGAAGCTCGGCCTGTGCCCACCCTTGTCGGCCTACGAGAAAGTTAAAAAGCTTATCCTCCTCTGACTTGTTGGATACCTCTAAAAGTAGCATGCTGAACTGCGCCACGTACTCCCGGATGCTCCCTATTTGCCGCAGCTTTCATAGATTCTTCCGAGCAAGCCAACCCGCGTTGCTCGGCAGGAACTGACCCTTCAGCTTCCTCTTGAAGATCTCCCAAACCTCAATCCTGGGATGCCCCACACAGTCATCCTCTGCCGTCCTGGTTCTCCACCAGAGTTTGGCGTTACCTTCCAGATACGTTGAGGCCTGATCACCTGATCGACTGCTGGGATCTTCGCCGCACGGAAGTAGACTTTCATATTCCATATGAAGTTCTCAATCTCCGTCGCGCTCTTGACTCCGCCAAAGGCCTTAGGCTCCCGGACCTTCGCTTCCTTTACCGGAGTGCCGACCATGTTAACTGGACTCCGTGCCTCCTGCTTTTGTCGGATCAACTCCTCCTCCAAAGCATGCATCCGAAGCTCCAATCTCTCCTCCATAGCCAGATCTGATCATTGTTGTTGAACATTTTGATATTCAAGGTCACGAATTAGCCTCTCGTGCATCTCCATCAGCTGATTGTGTGAAATCCGCAACTCATCAACTGCAGGCTCAACTCCGTACATATAGCTACCAAATTCATGGTTGATCCATCTCCTGGATCTCCTACAATCCCCTTCAAACGGATCACACGATCAGTAGTCATCACTATATCTTGTGTTTGGAACTCGCTTCAAACGGGGCTCTGATTCTAATTGTCACCAGGCTTTCGATCGGCACGTGCAAGCGCTCCCTATGGCCACTAGATCCTTGCATTTACCGGTGATGGCATTAGAAGATCCCTCTCCTAACTAGCCTAGACCCCCCCCCCCCCCCCAATAATGAAATAAAAACCCCAAACCAAGTCAAACACAAGATATATAGGAAGCAAAACCTTCCCAACCAAAGAACTTTTCACTAAGTAACTTTGGATATAATGAGATTGCCCGTAGGTCAAACACTTCTCTTTATCCCTTACAAAGATTACTCAATGTGCTCGCCCCAACCTCACTTAAAAAAAACATGAAACTGACCTTGGCGCCTTGCACCCGTACACCTCCTATGCGTACCGGCCTAGTCTTGTCCGCATCCAAGCCTGCCTGGCCTAGACCTTTGCACTGACTTGATCTTCGCTAGTCAAGCCGTATGATCCACTGAATTTTCCCTATGAAAACCCTCTGCCTTTCTTTATAGGTGGAAAAATCATTGCCATTTCGTGTTGAAGCCGTGTGAAAATCCACATGAAATCACTGCCTCAAAGTCCTCTCCAAGTGTGCCTTCTTTTGGCCGTTGGATGGCTTGATGGAGGGCCAAGATCACTCCAAATGCACCGCCCAAAGCACCGTCTCAAAGCCTCCAAGAAAATACGGCAATTTGCAAGGCTGGCTGGGCAAATCTATGCATGCCCGTTGCTAGGCTCCCCGATCTGGGCCGCGCGGCCGCCTGGGCCGTGCACGCTTGCATCCCCCGCTTGGGTCAGGCGGTGACAGGAGACTCAAAGAGAGGGCTCGACGGCTATGTGGGCCTTGTGGGTTCTTCAATTCCCCGATCCTTACACCCTTTGTTTCATTTTTCACAAATAACCCCAATAATAATAATAATAATAATAATAATAATAATAATAATAAGTTATGGCTACTATAATCACGGAAGCTTCTATTTATACAAAAAAAATTTCTCTCTATACCCCAAATTTTTTTAAAAAAAATTAATTTTCTAAACTATCCTTAAAACCCTTGCCTCCCCTTCCTCCTCCTCCGTTCGCTCTAGCGCCCCCGTTTCCTTCAACGGCACCCAGCCGGCTTCCGTCCCCTTCCCCCGTTCACTCCGGCGCTACCGTTCCCTTCAACGGCCTCCCGACTTCCCTCCCTTCCTCGTTCGCTTCGACGCCCCCTTCCTTCCCGGCTTCCCTTGATCGGGGAAGAGAAGGGGGGAACCGAAGCGACTAGGCCAAAGAGGAAAGTTGGTGCCCAGAGAGGAGGGGAAGGCTATCGGAGCGAACAAGGTAGAAGGGAGGCGCTGGAGCGAATGGAGAGGGAGAGAGAGGGGAAGAGGGAAAGAGAGGGTTTTAAGGATAGTTTAAAAAATTAATTTTTTTAAAAAAAATTGGGGGTATAGAGAGTAATTTTTGCAGTGTAAATGGAAGCTCTATGCAATCACCCTCACCTCGTTATTTCATTTTTTTTTTTTTTTTTGGACAAATAAACCATCCAGTTACTATGAGGCCTTAAAGAAAACATGCAACCAGCATCATCCAAACTGTTTCGGTTGATTGAATACAATAACATAGCTACATCAATAACAGTCAAAAATTGACGGGTGAAACCAGACACATATACTAATAAATTATCTAAAACAAACAAAGAAAAGGTTTTAAGTCTATTCACTCTCCAGCATCTCTCTATGAACATGCATACAAGAGGTGCTGCAATATTTGTAATGGTACCTGTGGAATGGAACTTTCCCAGCCAAGGAAGCATTGCAACACGAGCAAGTAACATCGCTCGCTCCACTTTTTTGCTCCGAGCGGAGCGGTGGTGCTGCCGTCATGCTAGATCCAGTTTTGGAATCCGAGCTGCTCGGTGATGCTACCGTTGTGTTGGCCAGACTAGTATTAAGAGCTGCTATTCTCCTCTCTGCTGCAGCTGCTCTCTTCTCTCTCTCTGCTGCCAGTGCCCTTTTCTGCTCTTCCTGAAAACCAACACATTCAAAGCTTAGATTGGTAACAAAGTTCACCAATATTTTAAATAATGGGCAGATTTCATTATATCTTTAGCATGGTCTGACCTCCTTGGAAATGTTCGTGGCCTCGGATCGTGGCTGATGCTTGAGGGATGAAACCGGGGCAGCAGCCTGACCATGAGAAAAATTTGTTGGAAGACTTTGAGATGGGCTTCCTGGGCCTGCAGTTGAAATGGCAACAAGCAAACAATCAAACAAGGAAAAAAAATAGCAATCAATCACTGTGTCATTTTCATGGACTCTAGTTTGTTATTGATATTTATCTCGCTCAGCCTTGCATCACTTGGGAGGATAGCCATTGATGCCCATACACTATGATGAACTAGCAATCTGAGCGAAAAGGACGTAGAAACACTAAAATACTTCTCCGAAAAAAAATGAGGATGTATAAAAGATGAAGCAACATCGCCAGTAACCAATGAGTTGCAGCTTATATTTAATATGAATTATCACTATGGAAGTAAAAGAGACCTTTGCCTTTTCTTTTGCTTTCCGCAGTTTCTTCAACTCTTTTGCTTTGGCCTTCCTCTTGGCATCCTTCTCTGCCTGCATATCCATTTAACCGGATTTAGATTTCTTCATAGGAAAATAAAAGGTAGTGGCCTTCCTCTTGTGCATGATACATGTTTTTGAAGATCATCAAACTAACAGAACTAACAGTCGAACATCCTTGCATGACAACAGATAGGTTACTTATCAGAATGCTATGCAAATTTTAGGAAGATTAAGGTTATATCCACCATTTTATTCATTAGCATGCTTACACACACACACGCACAAAAAAAAAAAAAAAAAAAAAGAAAAGGGACGTTACCGTAGAGAAAATAAGTTATCAAGAATATCGTACAGTATAGACTATTTGGTCAACGGAATGGAACCTTGAAAATACCTGTTTTGCCGCCTGAGATTCTTCCATTTCCTTTGTCAATGGACTGGGCACATTTGCAGCATGCCAATCCCACTTATCAAGGTTCCAAGCCATGAATCTTCTAAAAGTGTTTCTGACTTCCTTCTCTGTTGCCAACATATATGGGGTCCGACCTCTTTCATCTTTAATGCAAGGATCCAAACCTTGTTCAAGAAGCTCCAGGGTTCGTTGAGCATCACCAGATTTTGCTGCCTCATGGAGGGGGGTCGACTCATTTCCATTAGATGATGGACTTACAATGTCACATTGAGCTGGCAAACATTCAACAACTGAATTTGATTCAGAAAAGGTTTCCTTGATTTCCGACTGCTTTCCTGACTGGGCTTCATCTGATTGTTGCTTGCTGCTACAATGATCGCCAAAACATGAAGTTAAGTCTTCCTCTGGACTGGATTTCTCATCCACCTCATAGGCCATATTTGCCAAATGGTAATATACTCGTTTGGCTTCTTTCAAGGTGGGCCTATGGACTGTCAAAGGGACATGCCTACAACTCTGAGATCCAAACTGAGGCTTCTCAACATCGAAAAGGATCTGACGGCTTTTTGATGGAGCATAAACAAAAATGCATTTAGAGGAATCAATGTATGGTTTCCAAGTCACAAGCAACTCTTGAATTTCCTGCAGGAACAAAGTTTGCAGTTTAACTCATGATGAAGCACGGACAAAAGGGACTAGCACTATATCAAGATGACAGTTGCAGTTTCTATGATGGTCACTACTTGAGTAATAGCAGATGCTAAGAATCATGAAGCATAAAAAAAAACTGGATTTGGATTGATCATAGAAGAATGAACATTAACTAGCAGAAGCTATCTAATCATTCATGACTGATTAATCATAGTTACCTCAAATAATTGCATTTTACCAATTGTGCGTGCTAGATAAAAATCAGAATACAGTAAACAAGGATGAAAAATCAAAAATTGATTATGTTATGGCACCTTCTTAAGTGCAGCTTCATTATACCGGCGAAGAGATGAACCAGCTGAATTTGCAGCTTTTCCCATTGCATCCTTGGCAGATTGTTTCTTGCCAGCTCTTGCCCTAACAACATACCTGCAGATTGAGAGCAGAAGCTTAAGTGGAACTCAAGAAACACGAAATAAATGAACTGTCTCAAAAAAAAAAAAAAATCAAAATGCTAACAACTGTTCAAACAAAGGTTCCAAATATCAATGGTGACCTATACCTGCATGTATATATAAGCAGGAATCTTAGACTTAAATAACAATCGAGTCTGTGAATATAAACAATAAGAACTGCATTTGTTGCGGTTCTAGGACACTCACTCCCATCAATGTATAACTAGACATTAAGCTTAAATCTAATGAATAATGTCACAGATGAAATGATAAATGATAGAGAACCTAAGAAAACCAAAACAATTTCACAAACATAAAGGGTTTTACATTATGAAGATGGGAAACAAAAAATGTCAACTAATTTCTAAATAAATTGATCCACATTGTCTATGTTAAGCTCATAAGACAAAGAGCTTGGAACAACCAAACTGGGCATAAGTCAACAAAGATAGCATAACTGGGCTACATGTTCATCATGCTTTAATGCTGGGTTTCATATTTTTACATGAGGTAGAAGCACAAACTAAAATATGATGATGGTTGAAAAAAGAAATACAACAAATCTTTCAAAGGGTAACATCATCAATTAAAATGGATATATAAAGGCAATGATAAGCCCTTCATGGGTCCTTTGTACATGTTTCTTCAAATTCAGGTCTCTCCAGTTACGTTAGTATCATAATTACTGAATATTTACATGAATCAAGATTGAGATTGAAGAAAGGAAGTTTTCAAATCACTGACTCAGGCCCATTGTCGAATCCTACTCAGCAGAATATAGAGGTATTTATGGCAGAATAGCTTGATCTGGTTTATTGAAAGATCAAACATCCTTGTCCCACAAAGGTTATGGTATTTTGTTTATAATGGTATTCTTTTATTCCCTCATTATTCTTTTCCCCCTACTTTCCCTTTAATTATATCTTACCTTAGACAAGTTATACGAGACATTGCAGTTATTTTCTTTGCTTTTAACAAAGGTTATTGTCTTTTTTTATAATGGTATTCTTTTATTCCCTCATTATCTTTTCCCCCTACTAAGCAACATTATGATGAATGACAACATAAAACTCTGCCTAGGTAAAAAGTTTTATACATAGCTGGTCCTAAGCCCAAATAAAAAAAGATTGCAGTAGGTTGACAGCAAGCATCAAACTATAGTAACACCTTATGAAAACATTGCAGCATAATAAATATTTTATACATCATATGTTGCAACCTGTGTGCTGTCATTTATTTAATTGTAACATCAAGAAGTTTTCCACCAACCTGTGAAATGTTTTATGGGCTATGACAGACTTCCCATCAAAAACACATCCAGCAAAGTGTCCACCACTTACTAGCAACACAATCCTTAAGTGTGTTTTATCTCGAGGTTCACAGACCAAACCTTTCAATCTTTCTATCAACTTGTCCTCCTCTACATTTGATGTATATCCAGCATTTCCCATATGGACTGACTGATTATTCCCAAACTGAAGATCCTCAGATTCATCCAAAAGCAAACACCTCCAAACAGAAACCGTATCTCCTGAATGAAGATGGAAATATAATCTTGGTCCAACCCCATCTCTTCCTTTCTCTGTTATGTCAGTGTTTGGCATGGACCCATCTTCAAACTCATCTTCTGATCCCGATATACTAGATACATCAAGGTCTTCAAATAAAGAATCACTATCGAACTCACCAAAATCCTCTTCTTTAACAGTATTCTTACCAGCTACGCTCAGCTTAACCTACAACAAACAATGAAAATAAGTAGATTGTACCAAGAATAAATTAGTGTTATTGGAATCTGCCAGAAAAGAAGGAAATCAAACTGCCAACAAAATATACATATGCACAAATTATATCATATAGCTTCAAAAAGAAAACTGGTAGAAATGTAGAATACAGAAACAAAGTTTTGTACAAATAATTATTCAAAGAAATTTTAAGAAAATAAGAACAATCACCTTATTTTAAAAGCAGAATGCATGTGTCAGACATTCAAGAAGAAACTTAGTTAGGAAGTCAGAAGAGCTCCATTACAGTCTCAAAAGAATAAAATGGGAGGTATCAGATTAGTTCGTCTCCAGCAGAGCAAGTTTGCATTTAAGGACTTTTATGTAATCTCAGCATCATTGCAGAATAATCACAATGCCCTGGAGGTAAACTAAAAGCTCTTGGTGATCAAGGTGGCAAAAAACTATAGGCATTGTTTTACAAATATAGCCAATTTTACTAGAATTAAATAAAAGTAAATGATGGAAACTAGTTTCTGCAACATATGAGTAATATAGAGGGTGATCTGACAGCTCATGACCAATTTCAAGGATATTTAGGAAATTTTCTTGGAGACATCTCAACCATAGTATAAAGTCAGTTATAGTAAAGCCATTTATAATAAAATCATTTATGCTATGGCTGATCAATTAGACAGAGTCTTTTATGTCTTGAGTAATGGTAAAGTGGCCCTATCTTGCACTATGACCCTGCAAATTTGAAATCAGGTTTCTTATGAGATTTTGAGATAAATAAAGTTGATTTTATAGAAGAAAAAGAAAATGAAGAAAAGAACAAGTCTAAACAGTGACCAAAAAGAGAATCCTCAAACATATATATTCACAAATAATAAAATTAACAAATGATGAAAGAGGAAATTCATGGATTTCGTTAGTTCTATTAATGACCTAACTTCTTTCACGTTTCTGATTTGACCGTGAAACCATCCTGCCATATCTTAGGTCATCAGTATTACTAAAAGTACTAGGTGCACTTAAACGCAAAGAGCTCTTGAAACTTAGATGTAATGTATAAAGCACAAGCATATGCCCAAGCAAAATGAAATGCATATTTTTAAAATAAATAAATTAATCTATATAAGTAAATTTTATAATATGTAATAAATAAAAGTTTTAAAAAATAATATAATAATATATTTAACTTATTATCTCAATAGAAAGCCTCATCTTTCTCAAATGATAGCATAATTTTTTATATTCCATCCTCATAGCTTTTAATTTTTAGTTTTTTTATAAGGTAAGAAAAATAAATATATATATGATGGTACATCATAAAGTCAACATAGTCTAATAGATATAATAGATTTTAAAAAATAATACAAATATAGCTTATAAAAAAAAGTGTCTTTCTTGCGTCTCAAATTAAATTAGAAGCGCCCGCTTTTTTCATCTTATGTGTGCCAAGATAAAGGCACATCTCCTAAAGTATATTTAAATATGCCTTTCGCCTTACATGCATCTTGAGATATAAAACATACCAAACCCTTGTTGCCTTACACCTTGTGCTTTAGGCGCACCTTTGACAACACTGTAGGTCACATATTGATCCTCCCTTCACTATATAGAGAACTCCATGAAAGTGATGGGAGGTGTATCACTTATGCAAGTAATGAAGATTCCTGTAATGCATATCCTATTATCTTATTGCTAGGAGTCTAACCTTGATCTCTTCATCAGTGCTTGACCAAACTTTAAACCACAACAACACAGTAAAGTGAAGCCTATAACACTGAAGATGCAATCTCAAACTCAGACTGAAATCAAATAATAAATATGTCAGATAGATGGTCGTACATTTCTTTATGCCTTTGAAAAGGCACCTAACTAATTTTGACAGAAGAATTGAACATTATATCATATCTAACATTTGAAATAGATTTCCAATTTTAGGGGAACTGGGATAGCAGGGGGAAACAGAGAATTTGGTTGCACAGACACACTCCAACGCTGAATAAGGTAATTTGTATCATTCAAAAGCAATCAAGGGCTAACATGGCATGCATATGATACCATCTCATGGAGCTTCTTAAAATGAACATAGGAAGACAAGAACAAGCTTGAAAAAGATATGCAATCGACACACTAAGATATTGCTAGAACTTCTCCATCTGTCCACACTGAAACCTGTTAATCCTGAATGTAGACATGATTTAACACTAAAATCAAGCATTCTAAAAAAGCCTAAAGAAACATGTTTGTTGCCCGTTGAAGGTCCAAAATATGTGCATCGATTTCATCAAGAAGCTGACACAATTCTTTGAAGATCACACAAATATTCTTGGAGGCAAGTGAAATACATAATAGATATCAAGCTTGCCTAAATTATATTTACCTTATGAATCAGATCGATATGGGTCATATGATATGGAGACAAACTAACGCCAAAGTTAACTCCTTGTATCATGGCACTGGCCATATGGAAGTATATCCATAAGTTACACTCAAATTTAGAACAATACTTCTACTGCATTCACTTCCACCAAATCGATTTCAACATGAAACCATTCAATTCAGCTTTCAAATTCTACCAATGTATCTCAAAAACTTCATATTGGTGTTGTACTTTTGTTCATACAACAGGTTATACTCTAACAATGGCATCATGGAGATAACTCAAGAAACAACTAGAGGTGTTCCTTGAAGGTCAGCTTCACATCCCAGGGCACATCCAAAGACCCACAGGCTTAAGGTAATGATTCACCTGCTTCAAAAGAACTTCTCACGGTTCTGGTTCTTTCAAAAATCCAAGAAAAACAATCTCATGCACTTGCAAGTATTGCCTCCCTCTGCACTAATGCAGGGGCATTGCCAAGGAACACTGCAATAATACAGAAGTGAGTGCTAATCTGACAGAGCTCCACTAAAGAAACATAAGTAGTGGTTGATCACAGACCGCAACAGTTTTGTTGGAGAAGTGTTAGGATTAGGCGTGGGCAGCATGACAGGTCCCAGCTGGCCTTAGATATAAACAAAAACATGAATAATTGAAGTCTCTTCTGTTTACTTGCATCAAGAAGCAAAACAAACAAGTTTATACCAATTTATATAAACATGCGCACACACGCACGCACATGGGCACGTGCATAGATAAATGATTTTGTATACAAGAAACATATATATTAAATTATTTTTATCCACCTTAAACTTATTCATCATTGTTTAACAGACATCATTTCTAACATCTAGGTGTAGTTCTTTCTTCTAGGAACATCTGATCAACGAAATTGAACCCTTTTTCTTTAATATGCTATAGTTAACAAGAAACTTTAATAAAATTAATAATTTGTCCTAAACTGTGCAACATGCCAGTAATTGTCTTTAATATAATTAACTTCAATAATGCTTGATTTTTCCGGTTAAAGTATGGTACAGGATAGATATGTAACTCTAACAAACGAACTTTCCCCGGCAAAAAATGCCCATCGTTTGTAGTTCACTTTTTCTTGTTTCTGTGTTTAAGGAGAATCATCCAAGTCTTCATTACATGTCAATTTCAAGATAACAGATTAAAATTTGAACAATTGTCCCATAAGATATAATAATAAACATCCGTCATTAATTACACTATGATTCTGCCTTCATGTTTTCACGAAATAGCAAATAGCCCCACCTAATCTAATCTTTAAGCCACTCTTGGTTCCCTCTGTACTTACCCGCTCTGTGAGAAAAACCTCTCTACCTAGTAGCAAAGAGGAAAAAAGGAGCAATCTTTTAAAGAAATAATTGATTCAGCTTCGTCCTATAATTCCAATCGGAGAGAGAGAGAGAGCGCGCGCTTACGTTGAGGCGGTGCAGGTCGGACTTGAAGTGGGATCGCTGGTCCTGGAGAGAATCGAACTCGGCCTTGCAGATGTTGCACGTCCACCTCGACGCCGCCTCTTTGCCCCTCTCCCCCGGCTCCCTCAAATGGACCTCTACCTCGCCTCCCTTGCCCTCGCTACTTTCGCTCGGGGAGGCGCCACCGAGCTCTGACGGCGGCGGAGGGGAAGGCGGGAGGCGAGGAAGGCGGGAGCGGAGGAGCCGGCAGGAATCGAAGAAATCGGGGGGAAGGTCGAAGACGGAGCGGGATTTGGGTTCCGCCCTGCTCCGCTCGCTCGCCGCCATCAAATCCAACAGCGACGGCCTCGGAACTCTCTCGGTGCTCGCCGCTTATTAACGGGCGTGCAGAGGCTTTTATATGGTTCCTTGCCGTCGATGGAGAGGTGATGGGATCCATCATCCATCGGCTAAGAACAGGGAGCCTCAAGTCCCTTGCAAAAAGAAAAGACCATCATAAATTAAATTTAATAGCTGCAGTCTTGAGACTTTAATTTTGATATTTAATTATTAACAAAAATTATAAAAACTGTAAGATGAGATCAAGGTTCTCGAGTTCTCGATTGATATCAGCACATTGAATTGAGAGAGATGAAATTTGGTTATAACAAATATTAATTAATATTTTTTTAATTTTCATTAGATTAATTTAATGTTTTAAATTTTAGATTTTTAAGTCCACTTTGTATGAGAGGTTACAATTATAATGGGGCAATGTAATCTTTGTTGTTTATATATATATATATATATATAATAGGAGTTTACAAATAACATCTTATATCATACATATCTATCTTCTCTTTTTTTTTCTTTTTTTCTTTTTTTTCAGAGACAAACATCCGGTGATTGTTGTTTCACCACAGTTACAAAAAAGAAAAAAAGAAAAAAAAAACTTTTCTTTATGAATTACACCAAAGAATATAATAATTTTGAAGGATATATTATGGGAATGTCGAGGATGCTAGAATTGTGCGGGGAAAATAAAATAGATTCATAGGCCTTAACAAAAGTTACAAGCTTTGGAAGCCTTCTATTATTCTCCGGGTTTAGCTATTTATCTAGAAGCTTATGTGGGACTGTCTCCAACCTGTATTTTTCTCTTTCGAAGAGGTCTACTTATCCAGCCGATCTATCCTTTATGTAGTCTGAAGGAGGAATCATTGATCATGTATCTTCACCTGCCCTAGACCTAGATGGGTCTGGCATATGATTGGCTATTTTTAGACAGGATGGCTCCTTGCGCTCCTCTTTCCTTCTTGATCTCCGAGGGGTTCTCAGCAAAAAAAGGTCTTTGGGCTGCCACGGCATATCAAATTTGGCTGTTCAGGAACCAGCTCATTTTCTCTGATGGCGCTATTTCTCCTCACAAGATTGTGAGGAAGATTAGATTGTTGGTGGCAGACTGTGCCCGTGTTGGTTCTGACGACTCTGGCCTCTAGGGATCCCCTGCTGCTTCGGCAGTAAACTGGCATACGATTTTCATCTCCTTGGAGCCCCCCTCTAGGGTTTGTCAAAATCAACTTTGACGGGAGTGTTCATGGTAGAACTGCTGGTTCTGCTTTTATTATCCGTGGTCCTCATGGTGACTTATTGGCTGCAGAAGGTTTTGTTACTCTTGACTCCTCAGTTTCCATGACCGAGCTTTATGCGGTCTGGGCGGGTATTTCTTATGCCGCTCGATCTTCATGCTCAGAGGCTCTTCATTGAGGGTGATTCCATGTCGGTCATTTCTTGGCTGAAGAAGGAGAATTGCCCTCCTGGCTTTACTAATCCGATTCTCTTGGATATTTGGACTATGCTGCGGGAGATGGATTGTGCCCAGATTCGCCATATTTACCGTGAAGCCAATTCGGCGGTGAATTGGTGGCTACTTCTATGGCTCAATATGCTGGATCATGGACTTGGAGGCCGGACGATCTCTGCCTTCTCTTTTGCAGCAAATTTTGTATTCATATCTATATGGGTTGATTCGCACTAGACTAGTGTGATCGCCCGTCTGTACCAAAAAAAAAAGTTACAAGCCATTTTGCTTGCATTATGAAACGAAAAGTTTTATTGTCATACTAATTATGCTGAAACCTTGGAAGAAGCACTCGTGGCTATGTTCCTTGACCCTCTATTTTGAAGAATGCATTCAAAAGAATCTGGTCTCTAACGGATAAAAATCTAAGGATATTTTTTCTAAAAAATAAAATGTTATTAAGAATCCTTGCAATCCGAAACTTGAATGATCAAATCTTTTTTTTGGTACAAGCGGATGATCACACCAATTTAGGATGAGTCAAATCCGATATATCAGAGTACAAAATTTGAGTCAAAACAGTAGGGCAAGGATCTCCTGCTTTCAACTCCAAAATCCAGAGTGGGCAGCCACTCTGGCGCGATCCAGTCGGCCGCAGAATTTGCTTCTCGATATATTTGCCGAATCAGAGTACTCTGAACCCCCTGCAGGGTAGACCGAATATCAAGAGTCAAGGGGTTGAAAGGCATACTATCACTGGATCCTGTTGGAGCCAGTGGATAACTGTGATAGAATCCCTCCCAATAATAAGGCACCGGGCGCCCAGAACACGGATAGCACAGGAAATGCCCGCCCAAGCAGCAGACAATTCAGCCAGGGGCACCGATGAATCAAGGAGGCCAAAACCGCCAGCAGCCAGCAACTCTCCGTTCGGCCCTCGAATCACAAAACCTGCCCCAGCAGATCTACCCCGAACACTACCATCAAAGTTGATTTTGACAAACCCTGAAGGTGGGGGCTCTCAGGAGATAAAGACCGTCCGCCGGTGCGCTGCCAAGGCAGCATGGGAGCTCCAGTGACCAGGGCTGTCAGAATCAAAAACCATGTGATGGAAGGTATACTCAGTCGTAGAAGAGAAAGCAGTCCTGACGATCGACGGGATGGAGTCATTGCATCAGTGAAGACAAGCTGATTACGGGATAACCAGATATGGATAGCCATATAAGCCCTCATGGTAACCACTGATGGGAACCCCTAACAAAATCCCACCTGAGTAAACCCAGAAAGGAGCTGCAGGGAGAAGGAGAACCAATGTCCCAAGGCCGGTCATCAACAGCTGCCATAACCTCCTGGCTCTAGAGCAAATGAAGATAGCATGGTCAACCGTCTCCACATCAAGGCCACATAACGAGCAAATGGCCTGAATGCTCAACCCACGCTGGAGAGAAGAGAACATGTGGGAAGGCAGTTCTGAGCCATCTTCCAAATAAATAGACGGACCCTGGGTTAAATAGGGAGATGCCAGATCCAATCCACATCCAGCACCTGCTGGACTTGTGGCCGATAAATCCTCAAAAGATCCCTGATCGGAGCCCGGGTCAAACAAAATCTCTTCCACACCCTGTGTCAGAGATATGGCCCGACATAAGAGGAATGGCTAGAATACGGCGATAGAGCTCATCTCCAAAAAGACTAGAGAGTAAAGAGGTACTCCAAGCTGAACAGTCCTGGATGATCAAGTCAGACACTCGCATACCACAAGGAATGGAAGTACTGACAAAGGTGGACCACCGAGAAAGGGGGAGGTCTGCAATCCAAGTATCCCGAACAACATCCACAGAAGCACCATCGCCAATTAGCCATGAGATGTTGTTGAGAATGTCAGAGCATGCCGACAGACCTCTCTCCAAAAGAAGGAAAGCCCACGACTAGATAGAGGATCAACAGAGGAAGACCATTCACCATATTTAGCATGCATAAAAGAACTCCACATACAGTGCGGATCTAGCAAAAACCGAGTAGCATGCCTAGCTATCAAAGCCTCCCTCCTCACAGTAAGGGACTGAATCCTTAATCCTCCTCAGAAAGTGGTAGACAGACACTGTCCCAACTGACAAGGTGAATACCATGCCCATCCTACATCGAGGCCCAGAGAAAGTTCCTGAAATATCTCTCAATTTTCCGCAAACACACAGAGGAATAGCCGCATTAGACAACAGATAGAGAGGAAGCGATGATAGCACAGATCTCAATATAGTGATCCTCGCCATCATAGACAGACCAGTAACCTGCCATCCATCCAACCGATCACGGACTCGTCTCATAAGATCACTGAAATCAACACTCCGTGGCCTTCTCCCAGTAATAGGAATCCCTAGATATGTGATCCGGTCTGCCAAAACAGAGATACCCATGATTTGCGATATAGCGCCTTTCAGAGAATGAGACGTCGAGGGACTAAAGTAGATCAAGATTTGGTCGGATTCACTTTCTGACCAGAGGCCCAACAATAAGACTGAAGAATATAGGCAAAAATGGTAGCATTCTGAAGCTTGTCCCAGAAGAATACTATCATCTGCAAACATCAGGTGGGATAGCGAAGGACCACTGGGTCTTGCCCTATAGGGAATAAGAGAATAGTCCACTTGTGCCTGAGATAGAGCACTCGATAAAGCATCCGTAGAGAGGATGAACAGAAACGGAGAGAGGGGGCATCCCTGCCTCAAGCCAACCTCAGAATGAAAGAAATTAGTCTGACCCCCATTTACATAGATAGAAAAAGACGGGCAGTAAACACAGGCCATGATCCAATCAATAAAAAGGTCCGTAAACCCAAACATATCAAGAGTGCGCCGCAGGAAATCCCAGCTCAGTCTATCATAAGCACGCTCCATGTACCGCTTAACGGCCATGAGCGCATTCCGACCAAAAGCATACTGAAGATCGTGCATGAATTCCTGAGCCAGTAAGGCATTATCAATGATGCTACGCCCTTTGAGGAATGCCTCTTGCTCCGGAGAGATAAGCCGAGGTATCACCAATCGCATCCGAGATACTAAGAGCTGCGCACAAACCTTATATAAGGTAGTGCAAAGACTGATAGGCCGGTAGTGTAGGGACTGGTAGCGTCCGGGCATTTAGGAATCAGCATAACAAAAGTCCGATTCCACTCAGGGGGAATGGCTTTGGACTAAAACACCAGCTGAATGGCCTGCAAAACATCCTGACCCAAAATGCTCCAATAATGATGGAAAGAAAAATGGTGGGAAACCGTCAGGCCCCGGGGCCTTATCCATACCAAGATCCCATAAAGCCCTCCGAATATCCTCCACCAAAATGGGTCTAACTAGAAAGGTCATTCTCCAAGTCGGAGACCCTATTAGGGATCAGAACAGGGTAGACAGTAACCTCAGTCCACCGAGATAGGAAGAAATAAAAATCCAATCCCTAATCACCTGATCATCCTCATGAACACGGCCCTCCTCATCAGCAATACGCCTGATATGGTTCGCCGCTCGGCACTTAAGAGTAGCATGATGAAAGAATCTCGTGTTACAGTCCCCCTCTTTGATCCACTGGATCCTAGACCTTTGCTTCCAAAACATCTCCTGCTATCGAAGGAGAGAGTGATGGATCGACAGAGTCGAGCGGAGGGACGATAAATCAGACTCAATAAGAAAACCCTCATGATTCTCTTTGGCCTGAAGTGAAGCAATAACAGCTTCAACTTGCCTCACAATATCACCACCTCCCTGCGATTCCAACTGGACAGTTTGCATCTGGCAAGAGCTAGGCGCCTTGATAATCGATATATAGCACTCCTCTAACAGGCATGCGCCAGACCTCGGAGATGATAGCCCTAGCAGATGAATAAGAAGTCCAAAATGACTCAAATCTGAACTGCCTCCTCCACTGTAACCCCTCATCAGTGGAAATCAGAAGAGGGCAATGATCCAGGCAATTCGGGATAAGTGGGTCACATAAGTAGAGGGAAAGCACTGAAGCCAATTAGAAGTCGCCAAGGCCCTATCCAACCTTTCCCACACTCTGGCAGAGCCCAATCGATTGTTACACCATATGAACTGGGAACCCTGGAATCCAAGATCTAAAAGGTCAGCATTAGATATAAAGGTCCAAATTCCGCTATACCCATTAAATCAGCTAATGCCTGCCCCCTTTCTTCTCATGGGCCCCACAATACTATTGAAATCGCCTGCAATAAGTGAAGGAAATCCCTGAGCTAGTAAAGAGCAAATCTCACCCCATAGCACCCTGCGTTCCCAAAAATTGATGCTGGCATAAACACCCGATAGCATCCACGGGATGGAGGTCCCCTCAGAAATAACAGCAGCAACTTGCTGACCACAGCAGTGAAAGGCATCAACTCTAATCCTATCGTACCTCCAAAGCACCATAATGCCTCCAGAAAGACCGACCGACTCAACAGCATAAGAAACCCAGGTTCTAGAAATCAGTCTCCAAAAATAAGCAAGACTATCCCCAGACAACCGTGTTTCCACAAGGACACAAATGTCAAAGCTATGAAGCTACATAAGCCTCCCAAAAGAGGAGCGAAATGAAGGTTTCATTGCTCCTCTTACATTCCATACAAGAATCTTCATCCTGATGCATGCATGGGGAGGGACCCGTCCCTGTCCCCCGGCAGCATCTCATCACAGTGATCGCTGACGATAGTGGAACACCACAGGATCCAAACCTCTGGAGTCCTCAGACTGGAAAGAATCCGACACCACCCTTGTCCCAGTAATCTGAATGGCCTATTTCAATTGGTGGACAGCAGCCTCATGCTCATCGCCCTCCACCCTTGCCAGCTGAGTAATTCCAGTCATGCTCTGAGGTTTCTTGGAACCCCGTTGTGGCAGAGTACCAGACCCACGGCCAGAGTTAACAGAAGCTGAAAAGGTAAAGGATACCGGCTCCTTGCCTTTGTCAGTGTGGGTTGCCTTCCCACTAGCTCTTGAAGGCTTAGAAAGCACTCGCGGGGCACTAGTCTCCACCGGTCGGGCCCTCTTTGCTAGGCCCAAGTCAAATCCTTACGAGCTCAGAGCATTCAGCCAGCTGCTCTACATTCAATGCAGAGAATGGATTGACATCCAAAGACCCTAACTCCTTAAAATTCAGCAAATAAGTCTCTGCTTGAGACTTAGCTACAGTAATCGGCACAGGAAAAAAATGGCACGCTGGCACTGAACCAGAACCATTCACTGATCCTCCCTTCCCCATCTCCGGCACCAGCGATGATGAAGGGGAAGACCATCCCTCTGCCGGAACCTTATCCAACTGGGTAGACCGCCCAATGACCGGAACTTTGCCCGACTGCCGGCGAGCCACCCGCTTTGGGAAAAGCCAAGCTGACGTCGAACCCGAAGCCGGATTGGTCACCCCCGATCCAAGCGTCCTGGAATCCGAAGCCGGCTCTGGGATGATCTCCTCTGGCGAATCGCGGCCATCCACAGGCCGAAAGTAGGGCCGCTTGAAGAGGGGGTTTGCTCCAGCTCCAAGGAGTAGATCCCACCCAAATGCAGCGACCCACAGGATTTACAGATCCCTTCAACATTCTCATAGCAAAATTACTGCCAAAATGGGGTCTTGCTGCCCTGCACCCTCACCCCCGGCTAGAGTGGTTTGGTCAGGTCGACGGACACAGGCGCGAGCATAACCACCTCTGTTCTTCTTCTTAGTGGCTTCATCAACTAATTTGAACTCCCTTGCCGCCGAGAGAATGGAGGATAGTATCTCCTCTGTCCAGAACTCCAAAGGCAACAATGGCAGACGGATCCACAGCAAGGCGTTGAGAACAGAGAACGCCGCGGAACAAACTCCGCTTACCACTCCATGGTGGCAATCGGTTGGCCATTCGCCACCCATGGCCTTCCCAAAACAAAATCCCTATCATGGGCATCCAAAAAATGGAAGATGTAGTGCTGATGAGCCAGAGAGACAGCTTCAATCTCTCCGATAACTCCAGCACGATGAAATTCACGGATCAATACCTCCGCGGCACCCAGCGGGATAAGCTCCGAGCAATGATCGACCTAGTTGCCCAACCATCCGCTTCAAACTCCAGAGATTGAGAGGGGACCTGAATGATCTCCGGGAAGAGCCGTTCGAGCTCAGCAATCTCCGCCGATGAGGAGCAGATGAAACCCATTCAAAGCGGCTGGCATGAGAGCCGCTCCACTGTCTTCCACCCATCGGAACACCATCAGACCCAACCAGAGGCGAAGCAAAGGAAGAAGCCATCAGTTTATCACAGCTGATTGGAAGCAGAGCATGGATCACCGGAAGAACAGAGCCTCAGAACCTCGGAAGCACGAATCGTAAAGCACCGAAAGAACAGATAAACTGTAGCAGTCGCCTGGGAACATTGTAGCAATCTGCGAAGCAAAATAACCGCGATCCTGACATAGGTGGTGATGGGATCAAGGCGATGACCGTTTAACTCATCCTGACACAGGCGGTGACGAGATCAAGGCGGTGACGAGATCTGATAAAGAAACTTGGAACTTATTCCATCGCTCAAACCTTTAGGTAGTGTTTGAAATAGGGGATAAGAGGGGATATCCCCTCTTATTCCCAAAAGCCATAACTATAAGGGATAGATAGGAATAAAGTTAACCAAAGGGATAATCCATGTTAACCATGGTTAACCATGGGATATCCCCTCAATTTATTCCCTAGAGAATGCAGGAATAGCTGGTTATCCCTCCAAATAAAAGTAAAAAAAAGTTATCCTATGGATTTACCTT
The DNA here is from genome assembly GCA_900491605.1 of Calamus simplicifolius. Lineage (NCBI taxonomy): Eukaryota > Viridiplantae > Streptophyta > Magnoliopsida > Arecales > Arecaceae > Calamus > Calamus simplicifolius. Next base: position 374,769 of record UESW01004784.1, read on the forward strand.
TTTGTATTTGATATGATCAATAGAATAGTTAAGGAATATCCCTAAGGATAGCCAGGGAAAAAACTCTATCCCGTATACTTATCCATAGATAATATTTTTTCTATCAAATACTACCTTAATCTCTCAGTGATCAAATCTTTTAGTCTCGTGCATTTAACATGTGGTACAATGCCTAAGACAAGGAGAAAACAATTGGGTTGAAAATTATGTTTGACACCAGCTAACGATCCCAAATCAAGCTGCGAGGACTGAGTTGGTACATTAGGGGATAGAAAGGATGAAAAAATCTTTGCACATTATTTTTGATGCAGCATGACGCGGTGGTTAATCCACATGTGAGCCCACACCGCAAGATCTACCTGTGAGTCTTACATCGCTAACGCATGGATTTATGCACGAGCGAATCATCATGCTCGGTGCTGTTGGAGTTTAAGAGAACAACTATGAAAATCCTTGTTGAATAAGAACTTAGCTTACACATTCTGTTTGCCATCAATTGGAATGGTACAATGGTTAACACAGTGCTTCTTGATTCCCAGACCTTTGGTTTGAATACGAAGTAAGATCAACCTGGAGCGTTGATAGCACACCTGCTGCACCGGAATGATGTACAAAAATTTTTTTAGAAAAGAAAGAATATGAAAGAGTTTTAAAAACATAACGTTTTGTGAGGGTTCAAAAATAATAAAATATATAAAAAGAAGCTCACAATCACGTATCTAATTAAAATATTAGTGTACTTGTTACAATGGATTGCTCTCCGATTCCATTCTAAAACTGAATTGATTCGGAAGGATCACCTAACTTATTGGAGACTATTCTAGTGATTTTTGGTAGAATTGAATAATTTTGAAAGCAAGATTGATTACATCAAGACTCAATTGTGAGACACAAGATTTAATCTTGGATGACATTTGATAATGCAACAGAAAGTGTTAAGAACCAAGATTAAGCTTCTCTCCAAATCCATTTTTTTTACAATATTTTTATTTAAAAAATTAGTGTAATGAAAAGAAACTCTAAATTAAAAAAAGAGTAGGCCTCACTAATATATAGAGATAGGGCTTGTATCATAATTTTTTTACATGTGAAGAAGAATGAAAATAGAAAAAAAGATTTTACCCTACTTTCTAACCAATTCTTCATTTTTAACTGAAAGAAGAATCAAACTTAGATTCGTAAAAAATTGGATCTCACCAATATAAAATAAGACTTTGTATATTAATTTTAATCATTATTAACAAAAGTAATGAGGAATAAATTTTACTTTTGTTAATTTTCTATTTTTTAATGTTCTTTGAACATATTTGAGTTGGGCAGGTTAATAACTTTTTTTGTTACTCAAATGTTGAATAATGGGGTGATTTGGAAATGATTCAACTATAGAATTCAATTATAAGTTAAAAATAATAAAGATTGACTTGAGGCTGCTCTTGCTGTTTCATGTCATGAATGAATAGTGATGTATGATCGTCTGACCCCTATATATTGAATGGTACGTAAACGAAATTAAAATTATAAGTAGAACTGCCTTACGTGTCTTCAGAGAGGAAGCCGTTAAGTGGCAATGGACCACATTGAGCTGCATGAGTCGCACTGAAAAAACTACTAATATAAACCTAGCATGTTTATTAAATAGGCCTAAAATTTAAAATCTTGCTCCAACTTGTTTATTAAACAAGTAAAATGTTTCATATATTAACTAGGTTAAATTATATGACATATGTAGTAACAAATATAATAAGTCTTAAACTAGTGTTAAATGAGTTTGACCGCAGTAATGTTAACCCAATCCAATTATAAAACTGATTGAAATTAGTTAAACAAGTTAGGCTGTGTTTGATATAGGGAATAATATCCCTCTTATCTCCAAAAGCTATAATTGAAGGGGATTTTTCTGAAAAAGTTTAACGAGGATAACCCATGTTTAATCATTGGTTATCCCCTGAACTTATTCCTTAGGGAACCCAGGAATAGCTCGTTATTCCCCAGCTATCCCTTGAGGGCATAGTTGTCAATAAAAAAATTTATTTTGTCCTAGTCGTGTTCTTTCCGCTTGTTCCTTCCATCCGAGCTGCCCTCTTCCCAATCTCCCCTCCCGCTTCCGATCTTTCACTCCCGTCTCCCGATTTTCAAATCTTCAAATCTTTTGATCTCGGCCGAGTGGCCCGTGGACGGCCATTCCGCTCCTCCGTCGCTATAGAATGGCTACGGTGATTCCATGGTGACTCCGACGGCGGGGATTCGGCAGATGAGGAGCATTAGTTTCTACTCAGATCTCAGGCAGGAGGCGGTGGATGCATGGGGTGGCACCACTGAGGCATGGCGGTTCTTCGACGACATTCAGCTCTATCACCGTGCCCGAAGATCGAAGGTGGAGGCAAAAACGATAACGCTGGGCACCGGCGAAGGGTGGCGATTCTCCGACGACGTCCAGCTGCACCACCGAGGGAGGAGATTAGAGAACAACAACCGAAAATGGGAGAGAACGCCAAAAAGGAGAGTCGAAGACCATCCCGGTGGATACGTTTGTTCTCCGGAAGAGCCCATCGAGATCCCGATCTTCGACCAATGCCCCTGCTTCTCCTCAAAGTCCGCCAGCGCCATCGTCGCCCCCACCCTCATCGGTCTTCTACCAGTTATTCTCTCCCAGGAAAGGGGGGAGTAAGAGTCGAAAGATCCACTCGATGCCGCCTTCTCTTCCTCCACCGATGCCACCATAACCTACTACTCTGAAACGACGATCACAGATGCACGCCTCCGCCCCTCCTCCGCCACCACCTCTGCATCCGATCGACAAATCTAGTAAGGAGGCCTCTTGCTTACCACTAGCCCTCCAACAGGTAAATCTTTACGATAAGAGAGAAAATACCTCAGCCCATCCTTCAAATCGATCACCAGGAGCGAGAGCGACAACCTCGCTGGCGTCTCCACCAGAACGCAACTCGTCGGGGTTGTCACCGACTGCATAGGAGATGCAGCATTTGGACTTCACCAAGGCATCGTAGAATGAATCGGGGAGCTTCGTTCTGTGATCAATTTCTGGACCGTTTGATCCGGACCATTTGATCTAAAATCAAATAGTTCAAATCAATTGTTGAATTAAAATTTGTAAGGATAGTTTGGGATTTAATTAAAAAATTTTGGGAAATATTCCAACCTATCCTTCCAATCAAATACAATTAGAAGGGATGAGAAAAAATGATCTTCTGGATTCAGATTTTTGCATTTGGTATGTTCAAAGGGATAGCCCGGGGATATTCCTACAAATATCCCCTGAAAAAACTCTATCATGTACACTTATCCAGGAATAAAATTTTTTCTATCAAACACTACCTTAGTATTCTAAACTCAAACCCAGCCCATTAAATAAATGGATTGAGTTGGCTCAGCCATTTATGACTCAAATTTATTTATGGGAAATACCAATATATTTACCTTGAAAAGAGTCAAGGGTAGGGCTGGATCAAGGTGGGCTTGAGCGAGTTCAAGGCCCATCAAGTTAGCCTAATGAAAAAATCTTGCTGCACTAGCCTCAGTGATTGATGCGCACCGTGTGCATGCGCATGCTAAGAATAAAATCGTTCTTTTTGTTTTGGCATCCACGCGCATGCGGCATGCGCTAATCATCAAGCACGGTGCAGCTCTTGCTGTTGCATTGTCCCCGATGCAACAAGATTTTTTCTAGCCTGACTTCAAATTGAGTTATAAGCCCAGCTTAAATTAATTCAGATTAGGTTTGAGCTTAAAATCAAAACTAAAAAAAAAAAAAAACGAGCTAGAGTTGGACCATTACTTAATTTGACTCAAACCAGCATGAAGTTCAAACTTGAAGCATTGGCCCTCAATCAAACTTGAATTTAGTCTTAAGTATAATTCCAAACCTTAAAATATGGTAAACCTTTTAATTTTTATATTAAATTTTTTATCAATTATATAATGATAGCTCTCCATATTATACCAAATTTTAGATGTTATTTATTTTTATAAATATTAAAAAACTAAAAATTAATTCTAACAACTTAATTTTTAACTCAAATGGATTGTTATATATTGGCCCAATTGGAATTTAAGTCAAGCTTGAGCTTGGACTTGGGTCTAATCTTGGGGGCAAAAAAATCTAGCCTAAGCCCAAAGAAAATTTTTGAGCTTGGGTTAGGATAGGGCATATGGCTTGACCCACTTCTAACCCTAGCCAAAGGGCTTAAACAATGTGTAGCATCCAATATTAGATTATTCGCCACTAATATTATTTTTTAAAAAAAGAGATATCCATTCCCATTTCATTAAGTAAATGGAGTCCTTACATGAGTAATTAAATATATAAAATCATGTATTTGATTGGATCTCGATCATGAGTGTTGTCCACATATTATCAAACTTGATTAGGGATAGCAATGGCCCGAGGACAGCCTCTATCGATCATCGTTCTCATTAGCGAAACCTCTCCGCTTTTCGTCCCGTTAAGCAGTTATAATTAACGGAGCAGGAACGGATATATCCGATCGGACAAATGGGTACCGTTTGATTGTTTACATTAAAAAAAATAAAATTATTTCATTAAATTTTTTAAAAATACTAATAAAAGTTTTGGCTTTGATGTTCAGTAATTGCATGAAAGAAAAGAACCGAAAGATTCAAATGTATTTTATTAGATTTTTTAGTATATATATTTTATTTATTTTAAATTTTTAATATATTAATATATATAATTTAAATATATTATATTAAAGGTAAAGGGATGAGAATGAGTAAACAGAAAATGGTGCAGAGAATACAATTAACGGTCATTTACCTGTTTACCTATTAAGCCATTTAGGTAGAAGATTTTTTGACCCGTTAGAAATGGTACTGATCACGTAAACGATCAAACAAAAAAAAATTGCCTGTCTAAATTTAATCGGATTAGCAGGTCGGATGAGTTAGATTCTTGATTAGTCTAATCCCTTAATTAGATGAGTTGCATGATTGATTCAGCTTCATTCCTCATATCCTTTGAAAATATCTTTTAATTAATATAATTTAAATATCAATATTACTTGTAGAAGTTTTTCATTTCTCTAATCTAAATTCCTTTTAACCAATTATGCATTATATTTTTTTAAATTATATTTTAATTATTCAAGCAGTTTGTGCTAATGGGTAGATCGTTGATCCAGTCCCTCGGAAGGACGGGTGCTTGGTTCGGTTGAAATTACCATGGACGAAGTCAATTGAAAATTTTGACAAGTATAATCTTAGCAACGTTTTGCCCAAAGAGTTATAAAGCTGCGTTTCCATAGCGCGGCATTTTGTGGATCTCCACAGGCCATGCTCGGAATGAATCCACAGACAGGAAACAGACCGGGCCACAGATGGAAGTCTTTCGTTGGCGGAGCGCCGTGGATCGCGCCACCTGCGGCACCACAAGACACAGGAGGTTCAGCGCCGAAGAAAAAAAAAAAAAAAAATCAAATAAAGCGGAGCGGGATGGATCTTCCCTTCCCTTCTCCTCCCCCTCTCTTCCTTGACCAAATCCGGCGACGAGGCAGCTCGTGCTCCGGCGCCTCCATCGCAACCGTATCTTCTCCTGCATCTCGACCACGCGCGGTCTGGGCGAAGACAACTGAGTCGGATCCGATCGAATGAATCGGTGCTCTCCCAAACGCGACTTCAGCAAGCCAAGGCCAGCTCTTTTCCTCCGGATCGCATCAGACGCGGCCGGCACGGCACGGCACGGCACGGCATACCATGTCCCAGCAAGTGCAAGTGGAACTGGCTCGCGCGATCCATCACTCATTATGAAATCACTTTCTGGATAGCCAGCTAACAGTCACTCATAGCCAACTCTCTCCCGGCCTGTAAATATCTGACCCTGATCTCAATCCACAACTCGTGGGCAGTACCATAATGATACCATCAAAGCAGCACTAACCTACCGATAAAGTTAACCACACACGACAAAAAAACCTGAAATGCTACCGATCGAACTGTGGCCAGACGCTAATTAAACTACCGCGTATACATTTCAAAATACGTTCAACAAAGAACAACCTTGGCCACATATACCGCATAGCGGCCAGAGTTAAACACTCGAGATAAACAGGGCTTGCAAGTTTCACCAAGTCCATGGTACCAAACGTAGGTACTCGAGCACCAGTTTTTCCCGGCCGGCGCGCGTCATTTTTCTTCCCCGTATAATAATTGTACGGCACCTCATCCACTTACATCAGTGGATTCCAGAGCTAGAACACCCCAAGCACGCGTCTTCCAAAAGCATCCAAAGTCTGTGCCCAAAAAAGAAACCCAAAAAAGAAAAAGAAAAGAACAGAAAAAAAAAAGGCATCCAAAGTCCCAGCTAGCTTCTAGACCAGGTAGGACTCATGGCAATTGCGCGATGCTTGAAGCTTTCAAGGACGGCCATGACCTTGCGTCTGTCCACCGTCCATGAAGCATCCAGCACGGCTATGGCCTTGCGTCTGTCCACCGTCCACAAGGCATCCAGCACGGCAAACTGCAGGCTTTACCACCCTCGCATCCCCCATCATCCCACCACCACCACCACCACCACCACCAGGAACAAATGACCACTGGCTAAGAAAAGAACAAGAAAAGAACAAATGTGAACCTCCCCCGACACGGAATCTCTCAATCGACGAGAGCATCTTTACTTTGTAACATTATATCCATATTTTAAACCATCAAACGACAAGTAGCGGCTCCCGAGTTGTCACGAATAATAACTCAACTTGCCTCTACTTTTTACCATGCACCACATTTATTCTATCATACACGCATCCATGCTAAGGTGAAAAGCTGCACCAACTTTACCAGATAGCAGATAATTGAGTTCAATGAGCTGAGACGATAGAAAGAAGAGGTGTCGGAAGCTTCAAAACAAGCCACCACCTCATTTCGATTCTGATTCACACTAGTCTTTGCCATACAAAGATAGAACAAAAGAAGAGGCTCACGGGAGGCAGGTAGCGTCGCAGCCCATGGTGTTCTCCCATGAGACATGCTGCTATCAGACCCTTCGTGGCCTCTTACTACAACACGCACATCTAGATAAAATATAATATAAACAGATAAAGATACAAAACGAAGAAAAAAAAAAAAAAAAAAAAAGACAAACAAGAGATAGAGGGGATTCCGAATCCCAAACTCTCAAGAAGGTCCGCTTTTACAAGCAGTACCGCCTTGGAGGACGCTGGTGGGCGAGAACCCAAGCCTTCGAGGCGACACGTTGTTGCTACCGCCGCTGCTGCTGCTGGAGTTGGTAGTGGGCATAAGCTGGAGCCCACCGCCAGATGGGATGGCAATAGAGAGGTGAGTTGTGGTGTTGTGGTTACTATTGTTATTGGCTTCGGCTTGGAGGGTGATGGCGGCCGTGGTGGCAGTTGCCGTGGCCGTGGCGGTGGCGACGGCGGTTGCTCCAGCTCCTGCTTCCACAGGCTTTCTTGAACGGTTGCGGCCGCGGTGCATGTGACGCTCGCAGTACTTCTGGTCGGGGACGACGTCCCGAGAGCACCGCCACTTCTTGCCGTCAGTTCTCCGGCACCGCCCGGGCTCCGGCTCCATGCTATTCCTGTAGTCCAAGCACAAGCTCCCGTACCCCATGACTGTTGTTCAACCAACCCAAAAGATCCTTCAGATTGCACGCCAAGAAAAATTACAGTTATCTTTATCCAACCCTTCTAGAAAGGAAGTACAAAGGAAGTAGATCGTGAACGTAACAGACTCTAAAACCCATCCATAGCCCCAGCGACATGATTAAAACGGTTCGATGTTCAAAATAGAAGAATCTTACCAAGTACCAAGCCAGCTTTAATGATGAACCATGTTTAGAGCATCACAGAAATGAATGAGAACAAGACGTCCCTCGAAACAAAATCTTTTGATTTTTTTTTTTTTGTGTGTAACAAATGGTTAAGCCATCAGCAGTTAATCAAGGCCATGCAAAGAGCCACATCCGAAGGGGAATGACACAAAGAGGGACGAACACAAGCATTGGTCCTATACGTTCTCTATTCCACCAAAGATATATGTTCCATGACGAGTTAGGAACCCAACTGAGAACCAAAACAAGGACCAACGCATGATCAAAGGACGCATGCTCGAAATGAAGCCAAGAAAACCAAAGAAGCCAACCATAAACGAAAAGAAAAAAAAAAGAAAGAAAAAAAAGAAAGGGGTTAAAGAGAGAGAGCGAGAGAGCGGGGGATACAAGAGTTCTTACAAGAAGGGTAATGGTGGGAGCCGTAGGAGGAGGCGGCGACGCTCTTCCAGATGGGGAGGACGAGGTGGAGAGGGACAGGGACGCCCGCCACCATGTACTTGTAGATGAGCGCCTGGTGCTCCAGCTCTTGCAACTGCATAAACGTGAAGGCCGGCCTGCTGTAGCCACCCCCGACCCCCAACCCCAGTCCCAGACCCAGCACCAGCGGCGATGGAGCCGCCATCGTTACCACCCCTACATCCATCACAAAACTTACCAACTGACCATCAACACAACCCAACCCAACCAAGCAACAACATAACAAAAGGAAAAAAAAAAAAGGGGAGTGGAACGTAATGACCAGCGGGAAGCAAAGTGGTACCTGAGGCATCTGATGAAAGGCGAGGGACTTTGGGGGATGGTGGTAGTGGGCTCTGCTGCTGGCGTTGATGCTGTTCTTGGCGTGGTGGTGGGTTCTGCTCCTCAGCCATTCTCTGGACATCCACATGCGCTAAAAGAGCTGGTCTTAAGATGACAAGGCAGCCCCAGCCCCAGCTGGGACACTCAGATCGGAGAGCACAGAGAGAGAAAGAGAGAGATTCTCAGGGGGATTCTCAGAGAGGAAGGATCCGATCCGCTGCGGCTTCTCTTCCCCTCTCCGAAGTCCAAGCCCGAAAATACTTCTCGGGCCAAGACCAATACCGCTTTTGGTGACAAGACCAGAGAGAGGGAGAGAGAGTTGTTTTAGATTTGCGGGATAGATAGCTGTCAGATATGGCAGTGGGACTGTGGTAGCTCGGGGCAAGGGTTTATATAACGCCGTTAACGAGAGAACGTTTTTCTCACCCAAGGGCCGCTAGGGCTCTGTTACTGTGGTTAAAATAGTTTATTAATACTACGGATTATACTGGAGGGTGAACGGTGTTGACCTCACGGATCACGAGCCATAGGGTGCGATGCATGCGTACTCCTTGGCACAACATCATCTCTACGAGAGAGAATTAGCGGGTAAACCGCCCGACCATGTCCTATCGGATGGCAAATATTGAGATATTTTAATCGTGTGCACATAGCAAGGGCCTCGACCATGCACCTCTATTTATGTTTAGTAAAATAATTAATAATGGGATTTATTAATTTTCATTCTAAAAACAACATTAATCGCATCTACTTATGTTCAGTAATCGCAGCCAAACATGGTTTTCTTTCTTAGAGACTGGACTCATTAAGACTTAATTAATTCATATGTAAAGGCACCATATAAAATTTCACTAGCCGTTATACGACGGCGTGTATATATGGCTTCAAATGGGAACAACGACCGTTTCAACGGCAGTTGCGATTCAAACGAAGCGAGAGAGAGAGAGAGAGAGAGAGAGAGAAAGGGGGGGTGGCGCGGGCGGTGGTCGGGGGCCAGAGTGTACGGAGTGAGCAGCGAAAGTCGTCTGACATGTGTCAGCCTTTCTCTCTCTATCCCCTTCCCTCTGCTGCCGCTGCTGCCGCTGCCGAAAGAAATCCGTATTCTATTAGGATTACACGTCAAGAGCGAGCTCCCTCCTTTAACTGGGGTCCCCCCATCCGTCGTCCCCCGGCCTTTCCATGCCCCTCCAGCCTCTATAGATCAGTATAACTATCCTGGGCCATCGCGAATCCATGGTCATCCCCGCCCCGTTGATGTCCTAAAATCGTGTTTTGTCCCGGGGGAACCGGTTAACAAGCAATTCACCAGAGGCAACATATAGAGCGGCAGCGGCCAGAGAGGGGGAAAGGTTGCTCCGTTTCAACAAGTGGCCGCAGTTCGCCCTTCCATTCCAAGTTTGCCCCCCAGCGCGCCCCCGGAATGATACACAGACGCGACGTCATAGACGTTGTGAGAAACCACAAAGGTGGGCCCGGGGATGGTGAGGCCCAGCTTTATGGACCCTGGGTCACGTGAAGGGACCCAACGGCAGGCCTAAGCTGGAAGGATGTTGGGGGAAAAAAAACGCGTGGGGCGGATAACGCCTCTCTCTCTCTCTCTCTCTGTGACACCCGCCAGCTGCGAGCCATTGTAATAATAATAGTACCCAAGGTAAAAAGAATAAAGCTACCGTCCACACACCGGCCGGACTAACTATCTTTGCAACCGCGCGCATAAAAACTTGTATGCAGGAAAGGAGATCTACGGTCTGTGATGCTTCAAGAACACAGCTAACGGCGGATCATTGTAATGCGTACCACTTTTCTTTTATAAACAAGATATGTGGTGATACATTCTGTTACGTAAGCAAATGAAGCAAACGGCGACCAAGTCCACCGTCAATTTTTTTTTTTTTTTTTAGCCACGTGGAGAGACAAGGAATAAGGGTAAGAAAACATGCTGACACGAGAGGTAGAGTACAAAAATGGAGACATTTATAACATGCCTCAAGCATCCACATAATGGAAGAGATGACGGTTTATATGAGAGAAAATATTAATATTTTAAAATAACTATTAATAACATTTGCCCACTACATACATTTTTTTCTATTAGTAGACCATATATATGAGCAGTAAAGATTTTGTATAATACAGATAGGCAAGTCCATCTCACTAGCTTGTCTGTTGTATTAAATACTTTATAAATAATATATATCATCTAACAAACTCATTAGCGGATTATGTAAACACAAGATTTATAACAAGGTAGAGTACCATCCATAACATGCCTCAAGCATCAATAATGGAAGAGATGACGGTTCAAATAACTTTGCCACTAAAGTAGACCTTCAGCAGTAAAGATTTTTATAATACAGTAAGGGCTCCACTATGTACTTCTCAATCATTAGCGGATTATGTAAATAACAAATTTATCCACACCGTAATAAAATGTTCAAAAATAAAAAGTTCAGTTTCTCTAATTTATATATCAAGCGAGTGCAAAATAAATATGCTAATTACATTCTTTTACAAAATAATGATAAAATTTACAAACTAAGTTTATTTTATTGATCATGATTAGCACACTAAAACATAGATGTACTTAAATTTACGAAAATTTAACAATTAAATAGTAAACTTTAACATCATACTATTAGTCCAATTCACTCTTTAACTCGCTTGACAATTAGATTAAAGACTAGTAAAATTCTACTATCAAACAAAAAGACTAGTAAAATGCATAAATTTTAGCTACTAGACATTCTTTAGTAAGATTTAAAAAGATTGACATTAGAATTTAATATTTGAATTGCTCACCATTTATTTAACGTGCATACAATTTGAATCCTTGCAAAGACTTAATGCGCATTGCATAATCTAACGTACCAAACAAAGAGATCTATTTGCAATTAAAAAAAATGTCAAAACGCAGCCTACTCAAAACACGTGCACCAAAACAGAAGGCTAGACACCAGAGCCTCCGAAGAACCGATGTGACGGCACGAGGATATTTATTACAATGCAATAGACTGATTACTGGGACTAAATACACCGCTTTCTGTTCAAAAATGAGGAATCGCTGTTGTTTAAAATATCATACAGGATTAACTGGAAAAAAATCAATAAATCAAGTTTCCACTACCATATCAACTGACTCATCCCTCTTTCATGGATCATCACACTCATGGACCACATGCCAGTATTATAATATCAAATAAGGAGTTTGATGGCTTGATTCACCATCTAGTTCTCAATGGACTGATAAACCCATATTTGAACAATGCTTTATTCTGTCAATCCGGTCAGCATATTTACAACTAAAATATGTAACAGCTAATTCTAGTTTACAAATTGCCATGCTTAGATTCACAGTTGGACCTTATCGACCTATCACCTAAAAGAATTTGCTTGAATCTATGAGGAAAGTCAAAATTCCGTGGATGAGAGAATAGGATGCCAATAAGGGCTTCAATTGAATGCCAAGTGCATGAAGTTGATATCAGAGTGCTCTGTTGTATACTTCAAGCATGGTAGATTTATCCTGAGAATACGAGGAAGAAACAGGACAAACTTTAGAAACGAATGGCTGTTAGAAAATCAAATACTTTGTACAGTATCTCAGTGGCAACAAAGCTTCTGAAAACAGGTTCCTAAAAAGAGGAAAATGATAGTACTTTACAGAAACATGATACTACATTGTTCGATATTTCAATGCTTACAAGGTCTCAATTCCAAACACAAAATGCTGGACAGCACTGAATTTAAAAGAAGCATGTAAAAACGAAAATATGGATAATGATCAAATGCATGAAGTCATTATCACTGTCCACTTCCTACTAGACCATCTAAAAGCCAGGAAATATTGTGGACCTTTTGGATCTTTTAACTTCTCAAGTTGCACATGAAGGTAATGCAAATAACCCGGATTTGTTTTTAGATCAGTAGTTTAACGATTTATTGGCCACAAAATAATACATATCATCACAACCTTAACAATCGAAGAATAGTAGAAAGCGAACACACCTCATTCTGCATGTTGCCCTCTGCAGGAAACCAGCGCATAAGAATGCCAAGGTGCATCACAACAGGTATTAGTTTGAACATGAGAGGAGTTGTCACCTACAGCAAAAGGAAGACAGTTAAATGGATACAAACCCTGCAATGGTGGTCAAATAGGTCGGGTTGGGCGGTGGGGAAAAAAGCATACCAAACTAAGAGCTGTTGTGCCCAGAAGTAGAAGATACATTTTCCCCTGTAAAACAAGTCGGCTAGCAGTCAGAAAGATTAAACAAGGACAAGTTAGAAAACATGCATAAGACGAGAGCGCTAAAAGTTTAGAAAAAAATGAGGAAGTAACATATCAAATCAAGGCTAATAAGTAACCAAGGACAGAATTATGGCCATAGATCTTTTAAAGATCACATAGAACCCTTTATAAATCATGGAAAAAAAAGAGACAATAGCAGCAGCTCAAACGTGTTGTCACATACATGATACATCACGTATTGCAATATGGAGACCATAAAACTAAAAGGATCAAAGCCAGACGTGAATTTTCACTATCAGTTCCATGCTTTTAAATTTTTAGTTTTAGACTAGTATTTTTAAAAAAGATTTTCAGTTTTAAAAAGTTCAAAAACAGCATAACAATCAGATGATAAAGAGGACAGGAAAAAAAGAAGAAAAAAGAAAAAAAACATTGAAATTTCAAGAAAAAATAGAAGTTTCAAATTTGCAATTTTAAGATGTCAATATAATTTCATTGAACAACTAAATGCCCAACATCACAAATTTAGGACTTAATTTCAAAAACATGCAAATCACGGATATATCAACCTCCATTGACCCTTAATAAGTTAATTTTTTTTACCACCCAATTTGAGGGGTAAAGAAGAGGAAAATAAGTTTATAATTTTTGCCTCATCTTTCCAACTTTATTCCTATAAATTGATTCAAATTTTTCTCATAAGGGTATGCTTGTAATTTTATAAACATAATTTTTCTATTTTTTCTTCTCCCCTTCTATCCAAACAAGATGAATTTACTTATCATCTTTTTCCCTCCCTCCCTTTCCAAATAAGAAAAGGCTAACAACCCTCCCTTTCTTCCTTTTCCTTTCTTTCCCCATCCTTTACCCTCCCCTTCTTCCCCCTACAAACATCCAAACAGACCTTTAAGGATGTCCAGGTACTACATTATAAAATTCTGTTTGATGAATGTTAAAGTGCCAACTTTTTAAAATAAATAAAATGTATATTAGCTCACCATTACCTAAGGATCCATTATCTTTTAAAAAATAACAAGCAGTAACCCAAAAAGTAAAACATATTATCTCATTGATTCAGAAATCATTTAAGGGTGATAAAATTTACCTCAACAAGATGAAGATTTGAAGCACGGCTCAAGAGAACAAATGCAAATTCTCCAATTTGAGCTAACGACATACCAACCTTTGAGTTCAAACAAAGTGATGGACAAAAAAGGAATGATCAATTATTACATGTTAACAATTATTCAGTTCAATCAAAACTGCTGTCAGTCATACTCACAAGAAATGATGTTCTGGAGCTGTATCCAAAGGCCTTGATCACCATAGTTACCACAACTGATTTAACTATCACAACCAAAATGACAGATGCAAGCAATATATCAACATGGTTCCACAGAAAATGTACATGTATGAGCATGCCAATGCTAGCAAGGAACAGCGCTGCAAACAGGTTGCGGATTGCTTCCACCTTCAATGCAGGAAAGTAATAAAAATAAAATCACTTATAGTGTGTTGTGCCGTCAGAATGAATATAATGAAATGTTCAAGTTTAAAGCATACAGTCACTTACCCTAAAAAAAAGCAAACAAGTCAAAAAATGTACTACTACTGCTAATCAACCTTCAATACAATCAAATCAATTCAATTTAACTAAGCTCAAAAATTCAACTCTGATAATAACATGTTTATGATCAGCAAGCTTCCATTATCCTTGTCTGAATTGAATATAGAAAATGGAGCAATGCCATAGTTGACTCCTAATTTTCAAGAACAAAGGCCAAAAGCTACATGAATAAACCATTCATATTAGAGAGGAGTTAACAAATTGCTTAACAAAAAACACACACTCTAGGCCAATAATATTCACCAACAACATATAGTAGATGCTAGCTTCATAATAAAGACTTCTTTAACCTGAGTAGCTTTTAGGAACATGTGTGAACTACTGATGACATAGAAACCCTAGTTGGTCTATATTATCATGGCAATTAATGATATTAACATTGCAGCACCCTCTTGTCATGAGGTTGAGGTTGTTTTATGCTAAGAGGATTCAAAGGACTGGTATTTGTACAATTCTTTTACTGCTCCTAGCCCTTAGTTTATTTGCAGAAGACTATGGCATCTGGATCTAACAAATAGGTGCAGAACAAGAATACAAAACAATTATTTCTTAGTATAGACTCTTCAGGTGTGTTCGGTGTTTCTTATTTTAAAAAAGTGCTTGTTATTACTTTTAAAGCAAATACGCACGCACACGCATGCGCGCGCATGCACAAACACATGCACACACATATATATATTCTAATAAAAGTGTTTTGCAATATTAATCCAGAAATGCTTTAAAAAAAGTGCTTTTAGTTGAAGCTAGAAGACCTAGCTTCTCATTTCTTTTGTAAGAACTTCCCCAAAAACAGAAGCAACACCAAACACATCCTTATAGCTCCATCTCTTGGCCCTTGTTTATTAGTTAACAAAAGAGGACAAGTATTAGGGATGATTTAATCATGTTCCAAAATGTGAATGTGCTCCTACACAACTTATAAATAAATCAAAGATGTAAACAATGAAAGAAAGAATCGACTCAAGGAAAATGTCAAAAAAGATGAATAATAAATATCAAGCGGTAATGTGCGAGCAAAAAGAATCTTAAAGTAGGATCAAATCTGAATGGTATGAGCTTATGCAAAACGCAAATAAGAAGCTCACCTGCTCCAAAGTATGCTGTGCAAAGTCAGTGGTGGATATCATGACTCCGGCAACAAATGACCCCAATTCAAGACTTAGGCCTAACTTATCACTGCACTGCGGGAGTGAATTTAACATGGAAAATACATTAGCAGTTAATAATCATAACCACTAGGCATTAAGACAAATAATTAGAACATATAAAATCCAGTATATTTGACACATGATAAATCAACTAGCTCCGTGTTCCAAAGGTAGAGAAGGAAGGTGTTTTATTTTGCTTGCTCTCCAGAAATACTTCAGCTTAATCAGTCTCTTCAACAAGACAACATAATGTCTACTAATCAAAGAGCTGATGTTGCCTTTTATGTTCAAGAGGTTAATGATTTTTAGGTTCATTTTGGATCATTCTTATGGTAAGAAAACTTAGAAAAAATATTGGCTAGTATTTAAAGAATAAACGGGACATATGACTAGTTTATTCAGTTCTAAGGACACAAACAAGGATGAAAATTAACAAATCATTGTCTTCTTGCTATGTGATGTGGATTTCATGTTCCTGAAGTCCTTGTGAAGATGTAACATGATGGTGCACCCACTTCTTAGAGTTTAAGTTCTAAGCATACCAAGATTTGATTGATAATATACGTTGAGAACTATCAGCTTTATATTCCAATATAGAAAAAGAAAAGTTTTAGTTTGTTAAACGAGGAAAAAAAGGACAGTTTGACATTTCAAAAAAAAAGATGCTCAAGACTGAAAGGACAATAATGGGGTTGAAAGAACAGGTATAAATATACGAATATTTGTTAGGAATGTTATAAAGTTCCAGCAACTTATAAAACAAGAAAAAATAAATTATTTGGCATGAAATATGTATAAAAATTGACAAAGAATTTACGATCAAAAAGACTAGAATCAACACCATGGACCTGAAGCAGTCTATAACCTCAAAAGGAAATAGTGAGGGCAGAATGAGGAAAGTGACAACTAAATATCCTCTTCACGACAATGCAATCAAGGCAAAAGGGTTAGCTAATATACCAAATCAATACACCATAATCTTTTCCATTACCTTCTTCTCAAGCATTAAGCATTTGATCTCTCTCTCTCTCTCTCTCTCTCTCTCTCTCTCTATCCTAACCAGTCTGAATCACATGAAATGGTTTGACAACTGAACTATTGATATGAAATTTAACTTACGTGTCATATAGTTGGGAAATGAGTTGCTGAGTTGTGCCATATACTTGAACTGGCAATAACTTCATTGGTGTTTTAGGTTTGGACTGCCCTCTAGTGCTAACTGTTGAAGGTGCAACTAGGTTTAGCGAGGCGTGTGATTTGAGACACAGACCAAACCTTAGTGTCAGGTCAAGTCCCATTCGTAGACTTTGTTCTCTAACAAGGAGACTACTACATAAGGACATCAAATTACATGGTTGATAATTTTTTATTCAACCATCCCTACAAATTTGTTAGAGACAAAGCACTACAGGAGATTGAAGTTGCTGAGCATGAAAATTATTTAGCATTGAATTATGAAATCAATCATGTTAGTACAGCAAATTTATTTTGTTTATCGTGTTGCATCATTGATTGAAACTCTCCAAAGTAAATAGTTAAGATGACAACTTATTTTTATTCAAGTCACCCAACCAGCACGCTTCTGACAAGTGAAATTATGATCAGATTGAACTTGAATCAGGAAGCTTTGGTGAGTTTGAAACCATGAGAATATTAGACTAACTGTTCGAAACCATGAATTACTACTTGCCATTGATTCACTTCGCAAAAATTTAATTAATTTTTCTCAACATTTAGATTTCTTTCCTTCATGTTTGTCTGTTTCTCAATGAACTGAGATCCAAACATTTAAGTTAAAGCAATTTATTCGCATTGTCAAGGTAACATCAATTCAATGGAGGTTTAATGGTATGGAAAGCTACTTTCACCAACAATTATCTACAGATTCAGTTAATGACTGACAAATCTAACAATGATTATATGCAACTTGATACTAGGAAACATATAGTGTAAACTTACCCAGGCTAGTAGCAGGCAAAAGCCACTGAGGCTAACTGATAGAGCTCATTAGTCTGCAAAATTAGCAGAATATTAACTTAACAGATAGGATTGTAAAGTTGAATTTAAAAGGCCCAAAAAGGGCACAAGAATGCCCATGTTATGTTTAAAAAATTTAATTAAAAAAGAATTTCTACACAAGTTTGTCAGAAGTGTTGCAATGTATAAACAATAAAACATAAAAACAAAGGAAATATCAAAACCAGAAATACTGGACAGTCAATATGGTTGCTGAGCAATCCAAGCAACGAGCAGAAGTGGAATGGGAATAATGAAGAAGCTGTACTGAAGAATACTGTGTTTATTTCTTAGATTTAAGCTGACAAGAACTGAAGAATCATTACATTGCTAAACAAGCCAAACAACCAGCAGCCATCGAATTGATATCAAAAAATCTATTGCACCAGCCTATCTTCATTATTAGATGTCAGATATCCTTATGTACAGAATTTGCTTTGGTTGACTTCTATTTAATCCTACATACCCTTCCTCTAGTTTGATGCTTCGAAAGTTGTTCATATGGTCCTATTTCTATACAGCCCAGTTAATCATCCAGCAGAAGCATGCATAAGGAAATATCCTACAACCAATGCATGGACAAATTGTTATTACAAATTTCAAGCATGGTTGTCAAAAGTTATCAAGCATACTTGTTGAGGAAAAATATGTTTCTAAATTGCATGAAATATTTATAATGGGAATCCTCAGCAATGGACACGCCTCATAAACACTGCAACAACACCATGTACAGAAGATTACCAGAAAACTCCAGCATTCTGATATTAAAATAAAAGAGGAAATGACAATGATATCTTATGCAGCATGGTACTCTTCAGGTTTTACTTGGGACCAAAACAGTCATGTAGACTATTCACCTTACAATCACATGAAATAGTTTGTTGTTTCTCAAGGAAGAAACGAAAATGCAATATCAGAATATATCTAATACATGAGTAACATTGAAATGTATGCATTCCATTAACTTTTCTTAAACATCTTCAAGCAGGTATTCTACTTTCAAACTCACCAAACAATTTGTATTCATAAATAGGTAATCACTTACTTGAGATGACAACTGAATCATAAGCTTCAAGAAGCGAGGAACAAAGGACCAAGACAATAGAGAGGCAGCAGTTATGAACATGGACAACACCAGCAACCTGCATGCAAAAGAAGTCTCCAGCATGAAGTGTAATTAATTGACTGCAACTACCATCAGCAAAAAACAAGTATGTTTACAAATCCTGATGTCTGAGTATTATCGCTGCAAAAACTAATCTTAGACACGAGATTATGTATTCAATGAAATATCTAAACAGTTATTCTCATACTGATTGATATTAACTATAGACTTGCAGAAGGTAACTACAGATTTAATCATTTTTCCAGGAGCCAATAGGATCAAAGTAGAAAATACCAAGCCACCAGAACAAATCCTCTTACATCTTTGACATCGACATTATTCCTCTGAAAAGGCCACTGCTACCACCCAAAACTGGGAGAAGAGCAAACAGTAAACCCACCGCACAATCCTGAAACAGACCATAACAAGTACGGAAATGGGAATTCGAATCAAAGTTTCAAGTATCCATGCTGGTGATAGTGCTTCACTGGCCAGCATGACACGTGTCAGTGCGATCCCAATACATGTACAGAGCAGTGCCACAGCAATTTAAAAAAATAAAAAATAAAAATCCTTTAAGTTATAATTAAGAATTTTTGAGGAAAATTTGATTTAATGGCTTGCCAACCCTGTGCAAGTGCTGGTATTGACTGGCACAGATTGACATAGACCAAGACCTAAAACCTTGCTTGCAATGAAGCTTTCAAGCTTCAAAAACATATTTCAATAGTCTCTGTATAAGATGATGCGATTCTGTATATTTGAGAACCATTATTTTTCGTTCTCTGATGGCTTTGAGAGCACCATGATTCATCAGTCTAAAGCATCTGGTCATAGGTCATGTTTGCCCAACTAATAGGTTTAAAAAAATATGATCAAGTGATTGCAAGCATATAAACAATCCTCTAATCACTAGATCAAATAATTGGAACCATATGACTCATGAACTTCAGAGGTCCATCAGTCAAGTTATTCATAAAGACCAAGGTTTGCAATCTCGGTACTGGACCCCAAATCAGTAACATACTGGTGCAGTATGTCCAGTTCAGCATCCATATGATATAATATACCTGGTATGAGACAGTAAGCACCAGCATAAAATACCATAATCAAGACTTCAACAAAGATTTCAGGAACAGGAGAAAATAATCATACTATAGTTACAGAAAACAGCATTGACTCCAAGTAAGGGCAAAGTTGCAGCCCATCAGAATATTGTTTTGGTAGTGAAATGGCTGGCAAACCAAACCTGAAGAATAAGAGTCCCAATTGTAACTTGACCATGAAGAGCATTCATGCTATTTTTTTCCACTAGAAACTTTGAAACCTGGTAGCATAAAACAAGTGCAATGTGTTAGGATTAGCAGGAATAGGTCAGGCTATAGCAAACTGTTCTGTGAAATTATATAGTATAGACTTGAAATTATCACCACTGCTGTTGATGACATTGATAGGAAGGAACCAACAAATACGCCCTCTGACAATTTAGCTCCACATAGCTGCAATCAATCAAAATTTAAAGCTTCTAGGGAGAATATGTTTCTGTCAGATTAACAACATAATGGTGACCTGAAGCATTAATTAGCAATTGGATTCATAGAAACTGTTCATGATGTCATACCATGGCAGTTAGGCCACATAGGAACATAAAAATAACTATTTGAAGTAGCCCTCCCAGAACAGCAACAGGGCCAACAGCTTTTAACTGACAGTAAGTAAAACTAGAATAAGTGCTCTGGTCAATTGCAATTGAATGCATGAACTTCATGGTTTAAAAAGTTACAGTGTTGATCATGTTCGATAAATCACAGAGGGTCACCATTCAATATGAGTTACCTTTGTCAAGGAAAACTCAAGGCCCAATGCAAAAAGAAGAAAGACCACACCAAATTGTGCAACAGTTTCAACCTGAAAAGCAAACAAAACTAATCAAAAGATGACACAAAATGCAGTGATAGTAGATGTTATTTCAGCACAAAATTGCAGGACAGAAGCACATACAGTGAAGTTCACAAAGTTAATGTCACTGGCATAAAGGAAAAGACATTTGAACATGTCAAAATCAAGGAGAATACTACATTTTCAAGAAAGGATGACTTTTTTTTTCACTTCATCAACATTAATCCCCATAGCAGTGCAATAAATTTCTTATAGATATTAGCATACCAGTAAAAACAACTTGAATTCAAATTTATTCATTTTGACTGCTCTTACTCATTCCTTTAACATAAAACAAGTGGTCACCCCACCAGAACTTTACTTTTTCATCTCTCTACAACCTGTCTCAAAGCCATGATGTTTTAGGCTCTTTTGTTCCTTCATGATCACCTGTAAAGTAATTTGCAGATCTACAGTTTTTCCACTTTTGTTTATGTTTGTATGAACTGCATCATCTTGTCTTAGTGAGTTCAAGATCTCTTCAGATTAGGAAAACAAACAACAAGAGACAGGGATTAATGATCCATATATGGAACAGATATCTGTATTTGCTTTGTGGAAGCTTATTCATTGTAGAGACTGGAGAGTGTTCCCCTTCGGCCTCGAAAGTGAAGTCATGGTGTGCTTTCTCTAAAAGTAACAATGCTTATTAAGCTTGTGCATGTAGATTATCAACTGCAATATTTCAGAAGGCAGGAAAGCAGTTATAGTAGCTATTCTCGGCATGATTTCTGCATGAATGGGGTTGAAGTTATGCCAGATCAAATTGACAATTAAATCTGTTCATAAAAAGTGATGAAATATAATTGCAACAGTCAGGGACTTATTCTTTAGGGCTAAAGGACAGGGCAAACATGAATTTTATACCCATTGTAAATGACTATTATATGCAGGATTGGAACTGTAGGGAAACATAATTAAGCTCCAATATTCACAACATTAAAGGAGGCATAGGATTCATTTGGATGATGTAAGAGTGGGGCCTTCATATCTTAATTTCAAATATTTTTCAAATTCAATTAAGAGGATATGCCCATTACTGAAATATTATTCATATCTGGTTAAGACTTGTAAAATTCATCCACTTATAAGTGGTACTAAGACACAGGAAACAAAGAGAGGAATTATGGTTGCAAAGGCTATTTTCATGTCTTAAACCTGAATATGGAATGTTCGGGCCTAGTTTAGCTAACGAGATGACTTCACTGTATGAGAAATGCTCCAGAGCTCAAAGGATTGCACCTGCTGGAATTAAACAAATTAACATGAATGAGGGAGCAGCCCTCAATAATACAAAGAAATAGGAATAGTAGAGGAAGTTCTGATTGTGGCCCCATCAAGGGCGGACACAAATGAGAAGAATCAAGAGACAAATGCATTATCAACTACTCAGTTATGCAACTAAAACTTTTGCAGACCTTCCCGAGAATCAAAAATAAGCTAAAGAAATCTATTCAGTTGATTATGGTATTGGCAAATAGTATACCACCTCTCTCTCACCTTCCATCTCAGTCATCTACATAGAATAAAATTACTCAAATCATTGCGCAAAAGCCCAACTACTGACCTCATCATCTTCATGAACCACACAATTTCACTCTTATCCATTGTCTGTTCTCTAGATACTCAGTCCTCAGGGTCATTGACTTTGAAGCATGACCATACAACTCATGAGTAGCACTTCTTTTCTTGATCAAACACATCTCGTTCAAGACTATCTATATCATCATCAATGGTTCATCTACAAAAATTGAAGGTGTTGGAGGAACTCACTTTCATCCCTATTAGTCTATTTTTTTCATTTCTATATATTTCTAATTTTCATAAAAGTTTGTCAATAAGAAAATTGACTTCCAAAGGATTACTTATCTAGTATATTCATGAAGAAAGCGCAATGCTGTTGATATCATCACCTCATGGAGACATTGTTGATTTACTTTTCTCTTTCATTAAATGGTATCTGAATAAGATGCATTCCAATGTTTATCACACAACCTCTTAACATGTGATCCACTTACAGTTCGGACAAGGACAATTAATACATCAGACATGTCTAAGTGCTACATTCTGAAACAAAAGAAAAAAAACTAAAGAAGGTTCAATTCACAATGTTGCATCGGAAGGTCCATCATGTTTCACTTGTTACCACTGTAATAACCAGAAATTTATACCATGAATTCAAGCTATGGTTTACCAATCATGTATGTCATTTCACGCTTTGACGGACCATACATCTCATCCCTTAATAATTTTTTTTTTTTGACACCAGGTGACAGGTTCCATCTTTTCGCAAGGCTCCCTTATTACATAAGTCTCTCACTTATGTCGGAAGTGATTATAAAGTGCCCAAATAATGAAAAGAATATTTAAATCAAAAGTAAAGACGAGAACATGAAGTATAACACTTAACAAAGATAACTGGCACCTTAGTTGCCAGAATCAAGAGGGGGTATGGGTAAATAAGAAAGCAAAGCAAGTGCGTTTTTCCACTTTCTGAGGAGTTTTCAAAGTGGGAACGCTAACCTAGATTGAAGTTTCCTGCTGCTAAAATTGGCACTACAAAATCAAATGGCATTAATATATCAGGTCACAGATCCAAACTTTCATAACAAGGATCACAATTTAGTCTTTACATAAGTGTTTCCAAATCAAACTGAAATCTTGATACTTGCAATACATGCACAACCATGAGGTTAGAAAACTAAGTCCTTGGTCTTCCCAAAATTGCACTCAACCAGAGTTCAGAAGACTTAGCACTGACTAATTCTCAAGACATCCCTGGAGAAACATGGCAATGAAACTTGTCTCTTCAGAGACATATGACAAAATTGAAATGATACGGAGAAACATGGCAATGAAAAGTGTACAATTTGACTACAAGGGTGCATTTGAGGGGGTTGCATGAAAACAAGAAGAAGTTCATGATGGAGGTGAAAGAAGTTTTTGTTACAAGAGAATGCCCATGAGTTTAGAAAACTTCATAATTAATGGGGAAAGTTAGAAGATTCCACACTTCATTGTATTTGTAATTCCAAAATAGCCTTCAGATTGAGGGGCTCCATTCATAAAACAGAAGAGATCCCACTTTTCAAACTGCCATTAGGCTATTTAAAGATAGATAGCCAATTGATGTTGCCACCATCACTGCCACATAGATGTTTGCTCATCTTATGGGTCAATTTCATAGGAAACTTTAACCAACATCTGTCCAGAAAATGAATGATGTCCCTTTATCCCCTAATTGACTTATCAGCAGCATTCACCATTGGCATTTCTACAAAAGTGACCTTAGAGTGCATCTGGATTGGTTTGCATTGGTTGTAACAACTGCTATTGTATAACAAGTAGCCTCAAGCTTCCCGATAATGCTCTTTAGGGGGCGTTTGGTTCACTATCGTGATCTTAGATCACTGATGAGATAATCTATTCCCCAATAATGTAAGAGCACCATGTTTGGTATGATATATGCCAGTGATTATAAATCCTTGATAATCTAAGATCACTACATTCGGTACACCATGAGAATCCTAAATCATTGACTATGAAATACTAAAATTATCACTAGTTAGTTAACCTCTTTTTACTTTAAAAAATAACTACCTCTAATATATTTTGCAAGTACCATGATAATTTATCATTATTTCATATTATTTATTATTATAACATTTAGATTAGATTGCAATATTATTTTTTTATAATATCATAAACATTATAATATTATATTATATTATAATGATAATATTATAGTATAATAATTATATTATGCTCTAATATTATACTCTAATATCATATTATAATATTATAGTTATATTATTTTAATACAATAATGCTATATTACGTTATTATAATATAATTTTTTAATATTAAATTATATTATATTAATATAAATAATATCAAGCATTTTTTATATGTATGAAGGGTATTTTGATCCCTAAATCTTAAATCAAGATCATCGCTTGGGGGACGACCTTGAATATCCGATCTCATGGATGGATATGGAATCACAAGGTTGGACGGTGATTTTATAGGTGGAGGTGATTGAGATCCCCAACACATAGGATCAAGTGCAACAAAATATCCTATCACCTCCACCCAAATTATTAATGATACTGGATGGATCATCCCATATCAAACACCCCCTTAGATGCCTCTTGAAAACACTCAAAGATTGAGTTAGAGTTTTATGTATGGTAAGTTAAAAAAGGAATAATTGATTGCATACACAAATTTATCTAAATAGAGTTTTATGTATAGTAACTTTTGTCTCACATTTAAGTCATCAATTTCTTCATAATCAATCACAAAATACTTCTTTATAGCATCTTCATTGCATGATTTAGGCAGCCTTCGTATCTTGATTGAATTATTTAGTGTGCACATCGTATGCCCAAAAATAATTAAGATCCAGAATTGACCTTTGCTATTTGTGTCAAGAGACCTTTTCACTTTGCGGCACCAATTCTATAAAAATTAGCCTCCAAACCAAGATAGAAAAACTCTTGACAACCAGCATATTTACTTAACATTTGAAGCCTGAAAAAGAATCTGAAATATGTAAAAAAAAATATGGCTCTTGCTTCGATAACTATATGGCTCTTGCTTCAATAACTTTTATTTTTCTTTTTCTTTTAAAGTTTTTTGGAAGCTTTAATCTGACAGTTGCTTTGACAATAGGCAAATGAGTATTTTTTGGGTTTTATTGGTCCATATGCAATAAGCAAATTCTTATCTAATGTTGTTATGGCACCTTTCTTTTCTTGCATCTTTCGTTTTGGTCATACTTCCTATTTTCCCAATGAAGAAAGAAAAGGAGAAGTTGTATGCATTTGCCCAAACTCCACCCCATTCCTGCTGCTTCCAACCCCTTTCATACCAGACCTGGTCGCATCTTCAAGTGCTGATGCCTGGACATTCTTCATCATGTCCCATGAACACCCCGCCCCTTTTTTCTCTCCCTATCCTCCTCTTCCTGACCTGTTATTTCCAAGAGGATTTTATAGTCACGGCCTCTGCAGGACCCTGGGCTAGCAAGGGTTAGAGAAGAGAAGTGGAACAGAATTCAGAGGGGGGGTGTCAGGGAGGAGATAATTAGGGAGTGAGAGGTGCAACAATGGCAGTAACAGGAGGATGGTAGTGGTGGCAGCAGAGAGGGGGATAACTAAAACAATATAAGATGGGAAGCAAATCCACAAATCCATGGTGGGAGAAATGCTAATGTATTTAAGAGAGAATCTTAGATCAAGAAGGATTTCTTTCCTTCTTTTGCTACATCAAGTTAACCAAGAAAAGTCCTGATTTTCAGATAAAGTATAAGAGATTGTTCTTATGAACAGTATCACTGGTAATCTGGCAAAATCTGGGCCAACTAATTCAAATGGATGGCCACACAAATGGGGCTCATCAAAAAGAGATGGCCCGGCACTGCTTTCACATTTGCATGAATGGCTCAAAGAACTGAAGCAGTGTCTACACAGGTCGATCCAAATCAGCAGTATCATCTACAAGGATGTTCTGCATCATTTTTCAGAATCCTGCAAATGTTTTTGATTCCAAAAACAGTGTGCATTCGGAGGGAAAAAAATATTCTTACCAAAAAAACTAAAGGTTGATATTATTTCTACAAATGTTACGCTCCCTCTGATCACTTTCATCAATCAATTCAGTAGCAAAATGGCTTCGTAAATGCATAAACATACAAACCTATGGATTCCACATCAATTGTATAGCATACATATACATATGCAATGAAGTGCGGTAAAAAAAAATTTAATAAACTGGCCTTACAATGTTGGATAGGCATGAGTATGCTGGAGTTGGTTACTGGTTTTGTGCGTTTGGAATGTGGTGGGGTTGGGGTGGGCAGTGTGGGTATCGGTAGGCTGGGCGGAGCAATGAATAAAATAAGACAAAGCACCTTGCAAATATATTTAGATGCAAGAAAATAGCTCATGCAGCAAGGCTGCACAAAACTGAAAAGAGATTGAGATGCGTCTATATGTAATTAACAGGAATAAGATAAGCTTGTGTGCACACCAGCCACAGGAGCATGTACATATAGAACCATATACTAAATTTAAAAGATTCTGTCCTCTATGCATACATAGAGATAGTCTCAATTAAAAGATAAACTAAATTAAGACAAACTAAATTAAAAGATAAGCTAAATTATTATGCTGCTAATTTAATTATTTTCAATGATTACCATGACCAGAGGATGATTTATACAGATTTACCACTAGAAAATTCGGAAGGACCGCTCCATTGGACTGGGTTAAGGAATAGACTAGTGAAAATAAGGAATACAGCTTTGGTGCAAGGATGAAAGCTTAAAATCATTCAGTTGAACTAGAAACAAACAAAAGAAACTGGTACAAAAGAACTAAGAGTCAGAAGGTTAGAAAATTACCTGCACCATTTCACTGATGACATTCAGGCCCCCAGGACCAATCAGAGACCCCGCAAGAAGATAACCAACAATGACCTTGAATATGTAATTGTAAAGTTAATACTAAACTTTTAAAAGAGAAGCACTATGAAAATAACGGAATCATTATTAAGATGACTACCAAGCATAAGTCAGCAATCGGTCAAAATTGTTATTCATAGATATAATATGGGTGCTTACTGGCTGCCCCAAGCAGGAAAAGGTAATACCACCAATGGTAGCTGAAACGATCACAACCACTAGATCTGAAATCAACCTGCAAGCAGGCATTGTCACAAAAACAGGCTTAAATAACTGGCAAATGTTTGACAATGATACATGTTACCCAATAAAGTATCATTGTCAATATGTTTATTATGAAAACAGAGTAAGATATGTATTAGATTTAAAAATCAAATTGAGCCGATGCTAAAAAATTCTTCATGACAACCTTAAATCTACTTGAAGCACTGGATATTTTGATTTGCGATTTGACATCACAAAAACATTGTCCTGCGACAAAATGAAAGACAAAAGTGTAGGAAAAATTCTTCAGAAAAGTCATAAGTAGCTGGAAAGTAAGACAACTTAAAGCATATAAATATCAACCAAATATATTCTTTAACAGCTAAAATATGAAATCAACAGGCCTTTCTGTCTATCAAGGTTGTCATGTCATCAGAACCCTCATTTTCCAGAGAAAAAACATCACCAATTTGGAAAGGTTTTGCACTGCAAGTGAAAATGTACCATGTTAACCAAAAATTAGTCATGAATGTGTTATGCATAGTGAGAATGCTTCTTTACAATCCACATCAACAACTTCCCATACTTAGCCTCTGGAGTATCATTTTTCTTTGCCTTGTCATGAGAAATAATAGCTACGGTCTCCAAAACAGCCTGAAAACCACAAAATATTAATGCATGGCTCAATTGCTAATACCAAAAGTAAAGCCACAGGTCCATCCAAAAATTGGATATGGTTTAGAAGATAGTGACATATAAGTTTCTAGAGCAACCAACATAATACTACAGATACACAAGGTAGTTGGCAAGGTCATAATGTGTGCAAATATATAAATATACATTTCCCTAAGATAATATACATCGGAGAGAAAATTGAGATATTATAAGCATTACTTATGGAGAGACAAGATTAAATACAAAAGAATTTCTTTTGGCATACTATGCCCTACCTTATGCCTTTATCACATATTAAATCCCCTACCCTCATGCATATTTGCAAGTCAAACCAAAGGGTGTTGATGGGAATAAAGCATGAGCTTATTTGGCTTGATTCCAGAACATGCATAAGAGGGTTTTAATATGTAATGGAGGTGTAAGGTCAGGTGTAATATGAAAAAAATATTCAAAACTCGAAATTCATCCAGTGAATCAGTAGGGAAAATCTAAGCCATTGGGAGATAATAACTAGATGGATGCAAAATACGCTTAACCAGAAACAGGTAGGTATCTTCTTCGAGAAAATTATTTGTATAAGATGATGTTCATGAAATAGCTAGAAATATAACCGGATAAATCCCGCATATGCATGTTTAATAGGCATATCTCAAAGTTAGAGGATTTTGATATTCAAGAAATGACATAACCATAACCAACCATGTGAAATCAGTAAGCCAATAATTTGTGTGATACGGCCTAGGGTTTTCTTCTTCAAGAGTGGAAGCCACAGGACTAGAAGTAGGATCGATTCTCATTATTATAATAAAGTGAAATACGTTGAATTTTTCTTTTGGAATGGTGCCACGTCAAATCAAAAATAATTGTCCAACTTGACCATCCATTCCTATCAAAAGCTGCCTTCCCATATGCTGTCTTTACTGGTATACATTTTTGCAATACACATTGAAAAATTGACAGGGATTCTCTTTCTCTATCGCTCCAAACATATCTGCATTTCTGCACCATTCTCCTTGCAAAGACCTCGTCTTGTTATAGTTGCACTACCAATTTTTGCACTAAAGAAACAAAACTAGATCTCCATCCAGTTTGATTTTTGCACTACCTATGGCTTGTCTAGGGCAACAGTTTCTGCCTACTCCCTACCAATTTTGTATGCCAATCTTGACAATACTATTCTTGTTGATTATGATTATAGGGTGCCCCCCTCCCCAGCTCTTTTAATCTAAGATAATCATGCAACACTTCAAAGCATGCGTCTGCTTCATCCTCCTAGTTCTTCTTACTTAGTTCAAGCAAGTGTTATTTAAAGAACTAGCTTGTACAAGGACTTTAAGGATAGATAATAGAATCTCTACAACTTTTTCCCGTGATCTCAGATTGCAGCCAAATGACACATGTTGTATAAGCACTTCACTGGTAGATTAAATGATATATATATATATATATATATGGAACTTCAGTTATCATCTACCTACTCCTGAAAATAATGAATTCTCATGGGTACCTTCAATAAAAGAATATGATGCCAATGGAAAACCATCTAGTCCTAAGAAGAATGCAATTCCTCATCGATGGTACTAAAAAAAAAAAACAACAGAAAATAAGAGATAATAGCAGGAAGAATTATTCACTCATTTCAAGGGGATCAAGACCTTCAAAAGCTTGTTGGCAATTTTACTAAACTGATTGCTCATAGGGTTTACAATTAGTCATGCTACAATAACTAGAAAAAGAGAGTAAAAATAAGAGACAATAGAAGGATGAAGTATTCAATCATTTCAAGGGGATCAAGACTTTCAAAAGCATGTAGACAATTTTATCAAAGTGATTGCTTGAAAATGTGGCTTCTGGGGCAGTATATATTCATAGGGTTAACCATTACTTGTCCTACAGTAGTTAGAAAAGACAAACTAGGAAATATTAAGAAGACAATCACCAATGGATAGGGTCTTTCCTAAACAGGACTCCTACACCAAATCAATCCTAAATTAGATAATCATAACAGGGAACATAGTACTCTAGCCCCTTCAAAATGACCTTGTCCTCATGGTCAAAGTTTGCTTGGTGAAGATAGACATTGACTATCTTAAGCATCAAAGCTGGCCTTCAGCAATCCTGCAACTAGAACAGTCACTATAATGGCAGAAGGGTAATAGGTCTTCTCTCAAGATGAATCTTATAATGACACCTGCTTACAAATCTACCAACCAAAAATTCAATCACCATAGGAGCTTGGTCAACCTAAGAAAGTTTACCATGCATATCTTCATACTTGGAAAGCTCAACTGGAATAAATGAAAAACAGTTCCGATTAATCTGATAATCTAATACCAGAAATGTACTGATCATTACAATCCTTAAGATCATGGTGCAATATCCTTTTAGTCTTCAATCTTTTAGAATTACAGCATGCTGGAATGTTTTGAGCACATAAAGCACTAGAAATAACTCAACTTTCTACATAACAAAGTTTTGGCAACAACACGACAATAAGGAGGATAAGAGAAAGGTCACACCTACTTGGTTTTCTGCTATGCTGTTATTGAAGCTACTTTTATCGGTTCCTGACAAATATTTGAAAAACAGCTCATCAGCACTACAAGATGTATAACAAGAAGCAGTGTAACAAAAGTCATGATCTAAGTACAAACTGCAGTTGGTAGATACAGTGATATGACAGGACATGATAGTGCTAAGGTCCAGCTAAAATGCATTGGCATAAAGTTATGATTTCGACAACGCAAGATGGAGTAGCAGAATGTATCACGTATCATGAATACAAGAGTGGTCTCAAAATATTCTGTTTTATACAAAAAGTAAAGAAATTTGCCAGAGGTCTGCTCTCTCGCTAAAGTTCATTTTTCTTCACTTGTATAACAACCAATTTAGAACATAAGACTAGTTGATCCTCGAAGAGACGCTCCACAAAATCAAGTTACTTTAAATAGGCTTATAGACCTCAGTAAGGGGGCGTCTGGCGTTGCTTCTGCTTTTTTTAAAAAAAATCTTTCCCAAAACACAATACTTTATTTAAGTTATTAAATAAAAAGCACCTATTTGTTTACTTGTCAATTCACAATCAAGTAATAGAACTACACATATTCAGATTTAAACAAAGTTTTCATAGCTGACAAAAATAAATTTTCATATGGAAGAATAATTATAGGTAGATAACAGATCTAAGCATTGAAAATAAAATGATCGAGTTAAAAAGGCTATAAGCAAAATAGTGTTCTTATGTAAAGACTTAAAAGTCTCTCCTTCTAAGTAACTACGCTAATGTAACGACATCCTAATGAAGATATGGCACTTCTTTCTATTGCTTGTGAGTTGTGACAGCAGAGGTCAAAAAACAGACCAACCAACAAACACAAAACTCAAAGTTCAATTTTTTTTCTGAAAAGTAACACAAATAAGAAAGTGGCACAGCAAATTATCCACTCTAATAGAAGACGGCTAACAATCAGATCAATGTGAACCTAGAAGGTAAGAAAAACAAGAACGGACGCTAGCCAGCACTAGTGAAACTAGTTTCTAATCCCAAGGCCACATATTCATATGTTGACTTTCAATCCCAATAGCATCCCCTCCCAGATCACCTAGTAATCCTCTTCAACAAAATGTTCCTTTCATCTACAACCAGACAAGAACAAGTCTCTCCAAAAAAACCAACGTAATAATGCATTTTTCCGCGTCTGGTCAGCTTGGTAAAGTCTTTGCATCAAACTTACTTCCAAAGATCGCACAAACCCTATTTTCGTAATCTTAAAGCCATCGACAAAGGTAAAAAGAAACGATGTGGGGTTCTTGACGAAAATGGAAAAAAAATAGTGGCCAACCCCTACCTTCGGACGCATCAGTCTCCGAGAACTCTTTATCGAGCACGCGATCGAACATATCGGCGAAGCTCCCCTTCCCGGAGCTATTGTGCGCCGCCCTCATCGCAAGCTCTCCGTAGAACTTCTCCTTGGTTTCCTTGTCCGGCCTCGCCGCGACGCGAATCCACGTGCACTGCGAGATCAAGACGAGGAAGACGAGGAATCCGAGCATTCCCTGGGATAGATCGATCCCGGAGGCCATCTGGTCGGAAACGGGGGCTAACGGCGACGATCGGCGGCGGAGAGCGAGGGGATTTGGGGATCGCACGGACGCATTCGTAGGGGAGGAGGAAGCGATGAGGTTCCGAGCGACACGGCTTTTTGGTGCAATGGGAAAGCTTTCGTCCTCGACGTTAGGTAGACCATTAGCGTCGGAACTTTCCGCGGGGTCCACCGGATGGACGGCTTATGATGGCGTTACAGGATGGCTCCGGTGTGCTGCGCGAGGATTGTGCGCCGGTGGTTGAAAGGGGCCGTCAAACCGGCGCCTTGGGCTCGAGGGATGCTGGGGTTGCGTTAGGGCCAAGATCGACTCGGGTTCAACCAGAAGGGAAGTTTAGTGGCCAGCATTTAGACTAGATCTGATCGATCGATCACTTGGTCGAGGAGGTCATCAGGATGAGTTCCATGTCATGTCTAGGTACAGGCAGCTGGATCTAAAGTCTTGAGTTAAATTTAATTTTGTGTCATTGAGATCCAAGTGGATTAAATTGAATTACGTGAAGTTTCTTACAGCTAGGCACTTATTTCATCTAATTCACCTGTGAACCTTGTCTCAATAAAAAAATATTTTGTATCTTATATTATTTTATTCCATTATAATAAACCGTGTGCATTTGTGCAATATTCTTTATCTATGATTTTTTTATGTAATTCAATGCAATCTCTGTGGTTTTACGAGACATGACCAATTATTTTAGCTTGCAATCATCCATGCATTTAAGTTTCAAAATGCTAGCGACGTTGTGCAAAACTAAAAGGTTTCTCCTTGTATCTTTTTTGTAAGGAATGTGAATTTTAAACTCAAAAAGGCTCTCTTGTTACTAGTGCATGCGCTGAAAAGGATGGCAAATGCCAACAATCTACGATATTTGTATTCATGCAACCGATGACAACATCATGCTTTACATATCTCACTCATATTTGTCGTGACAGGTGCATGTCTCAATCTATGATGTGCACGTAAGGAAGATTCTATATGGATGCTCTATTTTTTTATATATTTTTTCTTTCTAGATTAAATTATGTTTTTTTTAGTTATGTTGTACCGGAGAAAACTTCTCTTCTTCTCTTGTATACGCATGCGCATGGTGCAGACAAATTATAAATATGATAAATGTTAGAAAGTGTTATTGATAGATCACCATTCTTGAATGTTCGTGAGCATCTGATCGCCTTCTCCAGTGAGCACGGTATCTTCCAGTAAGCTTCTCTCATTCAAAAACCTATAAAAAGTTTCAGATACCAAAGATTTCGATGAAAATACTTCGACGCTAAAGTTAGTCTCTAGGCAACAGCCATGAGCTTGAGAAAGCTCAAAAGAGAGAGGTTTAGAAAATAGCTCTTTGTGAATATGAATGAGCATGTAGGAGTTGTTATGAGTTGTGAATCACCTGGTCGAGGGTCCCTCTTACTCATTTTATTGATGTCGGAAGTCCATCCGTTTTAGGGCATAATCACTTGTTATAGCATTTATGATAGGGGTAGCATAGTGGGGCTTATCTCCTTGTGGCATGTCTGAGCTGCAGGCTGTGTCCCATCCAGTTGGATGGCTGTAGCTGGTTGGTAGGTCAAGTCCCATTAGAATTGGTGGCCACTTGATTTAGGTTGTAAGCTGTTGCAGGCTTGCAGGGCATGGGCAGTCGTTTATGGCGCCTACCAGATATGTTCCCCACATCGCACGCTGTTGTTATGTGTAGGCAGTGGTGGAGCTATGCATGTGGGGGCTGTAGATAGAAGGTATGGCCATGTGGCGGCCATAGGTGGCAGCGGGCCACGTAGGGGCCGCTGACGATGGGATTGGTTGGGCCAACGCTAGAGTCAGTACTGGGGCCGACTGTGGAGTCGGTGAGGCCGAGTAGAGGAGGCTGGCTCTGGGGGCCGAGTAGAGAAGGCCGACTCCGGAGGTCGAGGCCGCCTTAGGAAGGCCGGGCCGACTTCGGAGATTGAGGCCGCCTTGGGAAGGCTGGAGCCGACTTCAAAGGCTAGGGCTGAGTAGAGAAGGCCAACTCCGGAGGCCGACTTTAGAGATCGAAGCCGCCTTGGGAAGGCCGGGGCCAACTAGGACGGGCCAAGGCCGATGAGGATGGGCCGATTGGGGAGTCCGGCCCCAGCGCGATCGCCGTTGCCCATGAGGGTTCACTAGCCCCATCAAATGCCCCTCATACTCCTGAGCTTGTGCGATCGCATGCCTTGCATCCGCCAAACGAAAGGAGTGTAGAATTTTTCATCTTTGCACTTGTCTTTTCATGCTAGCTTTGGCTATGATTCCTTCTGGAGGGATCTTTTTCTTTTGCATTACTTTGGATAATTTTTTTCTGCCTTGTGTGGACATTTGTATGCTCTCCGGAGCTGTGCATTTGCTTACTCAAAAAACTTTAAGTAACGTTGGAGGTAAGTTGATTACCTTTGACTGGCTGAGGGAAGCCAGTAATCCTCTCCTGACATAGGGTTTGGAAATGGATGCTCATCAACTGTGAATCGAGAGTTGACCTATCCCGAATGTGAGCTAGTTGGGTCTTCTAATTGGCTGGCTAAGAGTGGCCAACAGCGTCAGCTATGAGCTAGGGAATTGGTCTCTCCCAGCTATGAGATAACTTTGTCGGTTTTCTTGTAATACATTCAAATATTAACAAAAAGAAACCTTTTGTCAAAGTATAGTATAAGCTTTTGTAGCTTTTTGCCTTTGCGTTGTATTTGATGCCGACGCCAATTGGAGGCTTGAAAGCTTTTTCTTTGAAACTGCCTCAAGGGTTACTTCGGCCGGCCCGAGTGGTGACCCCGAAGCTGCCTGGGCTATCAGGGTCCTTTTGGAACCGCCTCAGGGGTTTCTTCGGCCGGCTCGAGTGGTGGCCCAAAGCCACCTGGGCTTCGGGGTCCTTTTTCTCTGTAACCACCTTGGGGGTTTCTTCGGTCGGCCCAAGTGATGACTAGAGAGCTTCTAAAGTCGTCGGGGTCCTTTTTCTTTATAACTACCTCGGGGGTTTCTTTGGCTGGCCCGAGTGGTGACCCAAAAGCTGCTGAAGTCATCGAGATCCTTTTTCTTTGTAACCGCTTTGGGGGTTTCTTTGGCCGGCCCGAGTGGTTGTTGGAGAATTGACCTTCAGCTTATGAAGCGAGTCAATTGAGAAGGCAGAGTGTTGAAAGCTCTCTCCCTCTTTTTTTTTTAAAATTCTCATCAGCTAAGTGCGTACATCATTGGTAATATCGGCCCATGGGAAGAAGAGCCTACCCCCAGGAAATCATCCCAACTGTCTTTTTGGTTTGGGCGTTGTCGATGTTGGCTTGCAGGGGTGGAGCCCCACCAGGCATGGAGCAGCTGGGGCCCCCTTGGATGAACTTCTCAAGGTAGCCTTGCTGAATAAGGTCCTCAATGGCCCGCTTCAAGTTGCGGCAATCCTCCATGTCGTGGCCATAGTCCCGATGAAAATGATAGTACAAACTCTTGTCAAGGGGAACTCCCAGCTTCTAGGGAACAGGGCAACGAACGTAGGGCTCACCCTTGATCTCCATTAGTATGTGAGACTTGGGGGCAAGGAGAGGGGTAAGATTATCTTCCCCGGAGGCGAGACCTTTATGCTGGTTGTTCGGTATGCGCAGGAGCTCAGGCTTCACGAGGCTTGGCTCTGCACGGGCTAGTTTCTTGCTGTACCTCCCCTCAGTCTTCTTCCGAGCGGAATCAGCTTCATCAATGCGGATGTATTTCTGCGCATGGTTTAGAAGATCGAAGTAGGAGCCAGGGGGCTTCTTGTCCACGGAATAAGTGAAACGGGAAGGATGCAGTCCTTGTTTTAGGGGCAAAGTTGCTACCGCATTATCCATGTAGTAGACTTCAAGGGCGACCGTTTTGAAATGGGCCACGAAGTCTTTAAGAGACTCTCTTTTCTTCTGCCGGATGAAGAACAGGCTGTCAGCAACCAAGAGAATCCCACGGCAAGCATTGAAGTGCACCAAAAAAGTCTTTTCTAGTTACCGAAAGGAATCAATACTGTGTGGTGGTAAATGAGAGTACCAGGCATGCGCTGCCTTCCTAAGGGTGGTTGGGAAGGCGATGCAAAGGAGGGCATCAGTTGCCCCTTAGACTTGCATGAGAGCTTTGTAGCTCTCAAGGTGATATAGTGAATCCATTGTACCATCGTATGGATCCAACTGAGGGAGGTGAAACCTTGAAGGGACATGTTCCTTCATGATATGGTGAGTCAGGGAGGACGGCTGTCGTAATCCACCTCTGACTGGTTGGTGAATCTTTGACTGAGCTCCTCCAACCACCGGTGGTATTCATCAAGGCATCTCTTCGCCCGATGGTTGATTCACTCGCCAATAGACTCCTCCCCTGAGGACCCCAGGAAGGAACGAGGGGAGGGGTAATGTTGGTGATGGTGCCCCCGTTCAGGTTCCTTCCTGGGTCGCCGCTTGGAAGAGGGGCTGCCTGAACAGCGGTTGGGGGATCATTTGCTCTTGGGAACCTCTCGGTGATGGCACTTGGATGAGACATGATAGCGATGAGCCTCCCTTCGGGGGGATCTCCCGTGGGTGGATTGTTGACTAGGTTGAGTAACTGCAACTCCTGGTGGGGGAGAAGGTGCCGGTTGCTACTGTGTGATAGCGGAGTGCCACTCTTGCAGCTCACGAACCACTACCACTAGTGATTGGACTTGTTGCGTAAGGGCGACAAGTGGATTAGGTTGGTCAGCCTGAGGTCGCGGTAAAGGCGAAGCAGGGAGGCTGGCCTCTCGTTGCTCAGTATGTTGAGGATGCCCCCCAGCACTGCTAGTGGATGCTTCCCGGGGGCGTGTCACCACCATTGTTGTATATAGAGAGCTGTGGGCTTACAGCTTGGTATGTTGAAGCCTTCTATCTCCTAAGGCAACTCTGCAACGCCGCCCCCCTATCTGGCGCACCAATTTGTTGTTGACAGATCACCCTCCTCGAACGTCCGCAAGCGTCCAGTCGTCTTCTCCAGCGAGCCCGAGATCTTTCGGTGAGCTTCTTTCGTTTGGAAGCCTACAAAAAGTCTCGAGGATCAAAAATTTCGGTGGGAACCCTCCGACGCTCAAGTTAGTGCTCTGGGCAACGTGAGTTTGAGAAAGCTCGAAAGAGAGAGAGGGTTAGAGAAGAGCCCTCTGTGGGTATGCATGAGCGTGTAGGAGTTGTTGTGAGTTGTGAATTACCTGGTCAGGAGTCCCTCTTATCCATTTTATTGATGCCTGAAGTTTGCTCATCTTGGAGCATGATCACTTGTCAGAGCATTTATGATCGAGGTAGCATAGTGGGGCTTGCCTCCTTGTGGCATGTCAGAGCTGCAGGCTATGTCCCATCAGTTAGGTGGTTGTAGCTAGTTGGTGGGTCAAGTCCCGTTAGAATTGGTGGCCACTTGATTCAGATGACAGTTGCAGGCTATTGCAGGCTTGCAGGGCATGGGCGGCCATTTACAGCGCTTGCCAGATATGTTTCCTATGTCACACGTCTATTGTCCTGTACGAACAATGGTGGAGCCTGACTTGTGGGGGCCGCAGGTGTGGCCACATGGCGGCCACATGCGACAACAGGCCACGTGGGGGCCGTTGATGCTAGGGTTGGTTGGGTCGACGCTGGAGTACTAGGGTTGACTATGGAGTCGGTGAGGCCGATGCTGGGGTCGGTGAGGCTGACGCTAGAGTCGGTATTGAGGCTGACTATGGAGTCGGTGAGGCCGAGTATAAGAGGCCGGCTCCGGGGGCCGTGTAAAGGAGGCCAACTCCGAAGGCCGAGGCTGCCTTGGGAAGGCCGAGGATGACTTTGGAGACTAAGGCCACCTTGGAAAGGCCGGGACCGACTTTGGAGGCTGGGGCCGCCTTGGGAAGGTCGAGGTCAAGTAGAGGAGGCCAATTTCGGAGGCCGACTTTGGAGATCAAAACCGCCTTGGGAAGGCTGGGGACGACTGGGATGGGCCGAGTTCGGCGAGGATGGGCCAATTGGGGAGTCTGGCCTCAGTGCGATCACCGTTACCCATGGGGGTTCATTGCTCCATCAGAAGGTAAAAACAGATCGAGGTGCCTTTGAGACATCATGCATCCACTGAAAATATTAGGAGGGGAGAAATTTTCTATTAAATACGCATAACCTATTATTTTCTCAAAATAATTTTTGCAAATAAGGCTTGAGAAAATGACATTTATATTAAATTCGGTTGCATGATTTATAACCTCACACATGTAGCTCAACTTGCTATTAAACAGATAAAATCCCAGATGCAAAATTTAGTAATATATGTCTTTGATTTGTTTTCTTTTCTAAAAGAGAGAGAGAGAGTGAGAGCAGGTATCTTAGATGTTCAAAATATTTCTTTAACATGAAATAAAATATAAGTGTACCTTGCACTAGATCAAATCAAGCTTAATCCGTACTTATTTAAACTACCTGAAGGTTGTCAGTTATCGATTTAATTTAGGTTGGATTAAATTCGATCATAAGCTTAAATAACACAACCCAATTTAAAACCCCAACTAGCTACCTAATTTGAGTCGAACCAAAAGTTTTCATCCCTTCCAGTCGCTCATTATTAGGAGAGATGCTCTGATTGCGAGGCATGCTACGCGGTTCTTGCTTGATCCGCACTGTTTATGGAGCTCATTTATGCGGGCCAAATATGGAGACTGGAATTCTTCCTCTCTTTCTCAGCTTTTCCCTGGGTACTCTTTTTTCTGGAAAGAGGTTTGCCAGCATGCTCCGGCTATTTTGGACAGCATCTCTTGGTCGCTAGGTGACGGGGCTTCTGTTGATATTGTTCGTGACACCTGGATTGCTGACCTTCCACTGTCCCGTTGGCCGACTTTTGTGAGTTCTGACATCCCTCAGGGTATGAGGGTGATTGACTTATTCGGTCCGGATCGCTCTGCTTGGTCTTCTTCTATGGTCTCTAGCTTCTTTGGAGTTGAGCTTTACCGGCGCATTCTTGCCATTCCTCTTACTCGGGTCCCACCCCTGATATTAGGGTTTGGAGGAGATCCTGTCTGTCCCGTGCTCCTATTAGAGATCTTGTTGAGATTTATAGCCCTCAGCCTCAGCATTCGATTGACTTGAAATGGATCTGGCGTCTCCCCATTCATCCCAGGGTGCGGCTTTTTATGTGGAAACTTGCATGGAACATACTTCCTACTTGTTCCCTGCTCTCCGCGAGAGGTATGAGCATTCTGCCTACTTGCCCATTATGTGGTAGGGCGGACGAGACGGTTGGTCATGCTATCTTCAGTTGCTCTCAAGTGAGGCAGACTTGGCAGATTTCAGGTGATGGTCCTTGGGATCAGGAGTCTGAATCCCTGTGTAGTCACTTTCTGAGTATCATCAGGAAGGATATGGGAAGAGGATTCCACCTACTGGTTTCGAGGAGGGCTTACACTGCTTATCAGATTTGGTTATCTCAGAATCGGCTTCTGTTTGCTGATGAGACTATTCATCCTTGCAGGGTTGTTAGGGCCGCCTTCTCCTTAGCTGTTGAGTATACATTCCATCAGAGATTTCGTGTTTCTGCTACCCCTGGCCACTAGGACTCCCCTGCTGCTTCGGCAGCGTACCGGCGTACGGTCTTCATTTCTTGGGAGCCCCTACCTCCAGGGTTTATCAAAATCAACTTTGATGGTAGTGTTCACGGCAGATGTGCAGGCTCGGCGTTTGTGATTCGTGGGCCTGACGGTGAGATGCTGGCGTCTGGTGGATTTGGTCTTTTTGATTCCACAGTGCCCCTTGCGGAGTTGTGTGCTGCTTGGGCTGGTATCTGTTGTGCTATTCGCTGTCTGGGAGCTCGCAGCATTACTGTTGAAGGGGATTCCATTACTGTTATCCGCTGGATTAGGCAGGACTCCCGCGCCCGTTTGCCTATCATCCCCTTGATTGGAGATATTCATTCTATCCTTCAGGGTATTTCTTGCGCCAGGATTAGGCACATCTACCGGGAAGCCAACTCTGTGGCAGATTGGATTGCTGCTAGGATGGCGTCTCATTCTGGTTCTTGGAGCTGGAAGCCGGGTGAACCTTGCCCCCCTGTTCTCTCTCAAATTTTGTACTCTGATATATCGGATTTGACTCACCCTAGATTTATGTGATCACCCGCCTGTACCAAAAAAAAAAAAAAAAGTTTTCATCCCTAGCAAACATAAAGAGGAACCATGATTCTTGACCAAGCTCCCAATCAGCCCTAACCTAAACGATGCTTGAATCAATGTAACCAAGGGCAAATTATGCTTTGGATGAAAATTTTGGAGCGGGAATGGATGTTACTTTTGCAACCCGATCCATTAGCGGATGGAGAAGCAAAAAATCAACAAGATTGAACCCAGGTTAGCTTTCCTAGCTAGACCCAAAGCTCAAAACTGTTAAGAAAATGTTTTCTACAGCTGGGGCATAAATCTTCTGTGCTGCATAAATTTGGATATTATCATGCTTTCTATTTGGAACATGAATGCCATTGATGCAATTAAATAACGAGGAAGCATTTTCTTAGGTCTGACGATGGGGGATGGATCTTAGACGAGAGATGGTCATGTCCAAAATGTGATACATGATCGTTATCGAAACATTCACGATAATCTATGATACAAAGCTTGTTCCACATGACATGCCATCCTTTACGTCTGAACTATTTGCTTAAACGGACTTGAGCAGGTCTTTTGCTCTCTTAGGAAGGTGCAGGCAGGATGCAAATGCATTGCCTTGGGCAGAAAAGTTTTGCTGCATAGAAAGTGCGGATTGGCCAAGCTTATGCCATCATACGTACGATGCATTTTGATCTGTGCATCCATACTATTATATATGCGGTGTGTGTTAAGGTCCATTATGTTTTGGCATGCATGATCATATAGGTGCATAACTAATATATATGTTCGATGCATATTTGCTGCATCGAAGGGTAATACAGTAAAACTTTTCATACCTTGGGCATAGGGGAATGGGCTGGATTTGCACCAATCCATGCCATTGATAGGATAGTCAGGCTTGTGTTGGGTAGGAAAAGTCTTTGTACACCGCCCCCGGTGCAGCAAGTCCTACGTGGGCTGCACCGCCTCTCTTGATTGGTCCACGTGGATCCTACGTGGATGACGTGCCGGACGGTATGGCTCTACTACGATGTTACGTTCTGATTGTGACGGCTATGAAAAGCGCTTTGCCTTTTTTTTAAAATTAGCATGCAGATGAAAATGCCCTTTCCCTCCATTTTATCGTCATTTTACGTTGGATTTCATCTGTGCAAGAAAAACTCTTTCTTCCCCCTCGCTATGACTTTCAGATGCTAAGGAATCAATCCAAGGCTTGAGCACGATCCTACGCCCTCGCTCTGAGAGTCCGGTCGAAAGAAAATATTTCAGCTTCGAGTCTGGAATACATGGCTACTGGAGTCTTTGTACAAAAAACTTCTGGAGGAAATGTTGTCCGCAGCACGAAACATTTTTTGGTTATGAGGTTGTTGTGGTTTATGAGCTTGACGATAAAAAACCAGGGTGTCATGGGTTTTGAACTAGGGTGTCGTGGGTTTTCAACTAGGGTGTCGTGAGTTTTGAACTAATGCTTTGTCTTAACGTTTTGAACTATGGTGTCGTGGGTTTTGAACTAGGGTGTCATGGGTTTCAACATGATAAGAGCGAATGGCAGCAACACCCAGGAGGAATTCGCCCCCCTCGTGAACAGAAACCATTACTGAAGAGAGTGTGGGGAAGCCAAATAATGCGACACCTTAGTACCAATGCTACGACACCGTGCTTAAAACTGACAACGGAAAGAATCCCCACGACACCCCTGGTGGAATTTGGCCGAAAATCCTTCGTGACACCCCAGTTGAAATCTCATGACACCTTAGCTTTAAGGTGATGACACCCGTGCTTAAAACTGACAACAGAGAGAATCCCCGCGACACCCCTGGTGGAATTCGGCCAAAAATCCTTCGCGACACCCCAGTTAAAATCTCACGACACCCTAGCTTTAAGGCGACGACACCCATGCTTAAAATTGACCACGGAGAGAATCCTCGCGACACCCCTGGTCGAATTCGGCCGAAAATCCTTCACGACACCCCAGTTGAAATCACACGACACCCTACCTTTAAGGCTATGACACTCGTTCTTAAAACTGACCACGAAGAGAATTCCCGCAACACCCCTGGTCGAATTTGGCCGAAAATCCTTCGCGACACCCCAGTTGAAATCTCTTGACACCCTAGCTTTAAGGCGATGACACCCGTGCTTAAAACTGACCACGGAGAGAATCCCTGCGACACCCCTGGTCGAATTTGGCCGAAAATCCTTCGTGATACCCCAGTTGAAATCTCACGATACCCTAGCTTTAAGGCGACGACACCCATGCTTAAAACTGACCACGGAGAGAATCCCCGCGACACCCCTGGTCGAATTCGGCCGAAAATCCTTCACGACACCCCAGTTAGAATCTCACTACACCCTAGCTTTAAGATGATGACACTCGTGCTTAAAATTGACCACGGAGAGAATCCCCGCGACACCTCTGGTCGAATTCGGCCAAAAATCCTTTGCGACACCCCAGTTGAAATCTCACGACACCCTAGCTTTAAGGCGACGACACCCGTGCTTAAAACTGACCACGGAGAGAATCCCCGCAACACCCCTGGACGAATTCGGCCGAAAATCCTTCGCGACACCCCAATTGAAATCTCACGACACCCTAGCTTTAAGGTGACGACACCCGTGCTTACGACACCCGTGTTTATATAACTGATCACGGAGAGAATCCCCGCGATACCCATCCTCGACACCCCTGTTAAAACTTTACGACACCCTTGTTATAAACTTATGACACCACTACGATATATTTGAACAAGGCAGGAATTTTAACGTCACCCTAGTAGTAATTCGACGACACCCTAGTAACTCAGCTATGCCATCTTTTCGAGAAAAGTTGCAAAACATGGCCATTTCCTATGGGTTTGCGTATCAATGTGATGTGATCGTGGCGATCCTGGTGTGTGGTGTCCTTTCGTATTTCTCTGAGGTCGGCATAAACCCTAGAGGTCCTTCATCTGTTGCTCGAGAAGCCATCCTTTTGCTCGAGAAGCCATTCTTCATTTCTTGCTCGAGAAGCCACTGGTATCCTAAATTTCTTCCATAGTTCTTTCTTCCATCTACTTCATTCATGGAGATGAGTGCTTTCGTTTGTGGACGAAGACCGCGAACAAGAAAGAACCAGACGGAGAAAATGGTGGAACAAAGCAAGGACATCGTTCTTCATTCGAATGAGGATGCGGCTCCTTCAGGTATGTTTATCCCTATGTTAAAATATTATGACATCCTCTCTTAAAATTTCATGACACACTAGTCACATACATAATGGCACCCAGCTGACAAGTATGTCTTATGTCATACCCCCTTTTCACTTGACATGAAAATTGTTCTAGTCCCCCAGTGAAGGCTTCCCAGCCATGCCAGTCGTATACGTTCAGTGAAGACGGCATACAAAACTTATTCGAAGGACCCCATTTGGTGCCTTCGTCGATAGTTGCATGCCGGTCGTATACGTTCAGAAGGTTTGGAAGATGGGGTTCACTAGACGGCATACAAAACTTATTCGAAGGACCCCATTTGGTGCCTTCATCGACATGCAGACGTTCGCAGTCGACGGGCGACTACTAGCAGACATCATAAGATG
The DNA here is from genome assembly GCA_900491605.1 of Calamus simplicifolius. Lineage (NCBI taxonomy): Eukaryota > Viridiplantae > Streptophyta > Magnoliopsida > Arecales > Arecaceae > Calamus > Calamus simplicifolius. The sequence goes on from UESW01004784.1 coordinate 418,560, forward strand.
TCACAATGGAGGCGATGAGTTCATTTTCTGCAGAAAGCCAGTTTTATTCAGTGCCGACGAAGTCGCACTGATTCTAGGTCTTCCAGCTTATGGGAAGAAGATCGACACGTCCAGCCAATTGTTCAACAGAAGGTTGTTCAACGTTTTGGCCAGTGTTTAGATCTTTGTTAAGAAGGTTTGGAGAAGTTAATATTTCAACTCTGATCATCTAAGGCATAGGAGAATGTCGAGGACACCGTCCGACTTTGGATTGCCTACATGTTGGCCATATTTTTGGCTCCAAAGTCTAATCAGAGATGTCCACGGTATCTCATCTAGCACTTGGATGACTTAAGTCAACTGGATAGCATCAACTGGGCTTCGGCATTGAAGGAGTTGATTGTTCTGGCTCTCCTAGAAATAGTTGCTTGCTTGCGTTCCGAGGAGCCGGTCCACTCAAAAATGCAAAAAAAGTTAGGAGGCAGCCTACCCTGTTCGGATGCTCGGCAGCACTGGTGGTAAGGATTATTGAGACGCAGAAATAGTATTCTTAGTATAATTTCTTTGTTAATATTACATTATTTAATATCCAAAAAATATCATGTTCAGGCATGGTTCCTCGAGCATACATCAATGCGAGCACCAACATATCCTGATAAATTGCCCCGGTTGTTGAAGTGGTCTGACCACCAAATGAAGATCTAGTCGGTTCGGGTTGCCAACTTGCAGCCTCATGACTTGGTAAGCTAGTACATTGCTCCATTGCTCTGACCATAATTTTTAACTTAATGTGTCAATATTTTCACTTAATATTAATTTGTTATCATCTCGCTTTGCAGATGGAGGGAGCTACTGTACCACTGTCAGAAGAGCGCTGGCTTCTCACTCAGCAGACAGTAGCATCCCCTCAACCAACAGATAGCTGTGCCCCTCAACCAACATATAGCTGCACAGGATGTGCCGAGTTGAGGACTGAATTGGAGTACGTTAAGGATCAACTCGACGATGTCAGGCACAGGCTATCCATTGCTGAGAGCCTCCTCAGTTCACTGCTGAGAAAGGAAAGTAATGCAAGAAATGAGGAGAACAAGGGAGATGGGAAAACAGAGAAGGGGCATTCCCTGGAGTTGGTCCTTCGCGAGCCTGGTAATGGAAATAGTGAGGAGAAGAAGATGGAGGAGGACCATTCATCCGAGTGTCCAACTGAGACGGGGAATGCAAAAGCAGAGGAGAAGAGATTGGAGGGGGATTCATTGGATGATAAAACAGAGCATGGGAATGAAAATAAAGAGGAGTCCAAATCCGATAATAAACTTGGCACCCCTATGCCAAAGGGTGATGATATGGACATAGAAATCGTTGGAGTGCCTTCGCTTGTTAGAAGGGTTAAAAAAGAGCTGAGGAAGCGTAAGGCATCCAAGGTCGTCGAAGATTGTTATGAGACAACCCGTCCTAAAAAGTCAGCGAAGACAGTGGGCACGTCAAAGCCCAACACAACGGTCGAAGATGACCAAATTATTTTAAAATTTTTTTTAAGCGAACGACTAATCGACGAGATCGTCTACACCAATATGTTAGGTGACGTTGTAACAAGGAAAAGTCTTCAAGATTGCATTAACAATGAAATGATAATAGATGATATAAGTATATCAAGAAACCTTTTCTAGTTGTTGATTTTAGAATTATATTAATCAGTTTACATTGCATTGGCAGATAATTGATGCTGGCCAGGAGTTTCTGATGCGCAACTGGACAGAGCATCCAGACCGATACCATAAGTACATATTTGCATCAGTTTTCATATCCGCTCTATGTCTGACTTCTTCATCACCTGCTCATGAACTCGCTGGAACATCAGGGGCCTTGATATTTGACAATGTATCTGATGAAGATAAGGCCCAATTCCGGTTTCTTTTCACCATATTAAACTCCGATAACTCGCACTGGCATTTGGTTGCTGTCGACATGGAAAGAAAGGTGTTCATGCACCTGAATTCATTAAAACACAACCCCAAGTACAAGGCCAATGCAAAGAAATGGCATACAATTCTTGGCCACATATTCTATATCTACTGCGATAAGGAGGAAGCGATGATTTGGCTGATGGAAGAGATTTCGGATTGCCCAAGCCAACCGATCGGATCGCTGGATTGTGGCCTATACTGTCTGAGATACATGGAATGTCTTGCTCGACGGGACAATCCTGATATGAAGATGGATTTCACGGATGAGAAAGTCAGAGATTATCGGCAACAATTAGCTGCGACGATATTGAGAGAGGGCCTGAACAAAAAGATCAGTGACATTGTCAAAAAATGTTCTTAATTTTTTAATTCTTCTTTAAATGAAAATTGAATGTAATTTATTCATATTAACACTGATTCAGATTTAATGCAAATGCATAAATTTTATATTTAGAACAGGGGTGTCCTCGATTTATTCATATTTATGCCTTTTCTACTTCACAATTTCTTAAGTTTTCATATATGATGTCATAAATTGACCACTGGGATGTCGTAGGATTTCGTCTTTTGGGTGTCGCCGTGCTAGAGCTAGGGAGTCGTTAGCCCAGAGCTGGGGTGTCATCGCGCTAAAAGCTTCGGTGTCCTTTCGTGAGTACTGGGATATCGTAGGATTTTGCCTTTCGGGTGTTGCCACGCTAGAGCTAGGAAGTTGTTAGCCCAGGCTGGGGTGTCATCGCACTAAAAGCTTCGGTGTCCTTTCGTAAGCACTGGGATGTCGTAGGATTTCACCTTTCGGGTGTCGCCGCGCTAGAGCTAGGGAGTCATTAGCCCAGAGTTGGGGTGTCGTCTTGCTAAAAGCTTCAGTGTCCTTTCGTGAGCACTGGGATGTCGTAGGATTTTGCCTTTCGGGTGTCGCCGCGCTAGAGCTAGGGAGTCGTTAGCCCAGAGCTGGGGTATCGTCGCGCTAAAAGCTTCGGTGTCCTTTCGTGAGCACTGAGATGTCGTAGGATTTCTCCTTTCGGACATCACCGTGCTAGAGCTAGGGAGTCGTTAGCCCAAAGCTGGGGTGTCATCTCACTAAAAGCTTCGGCGTCCTTTCGTGAGCACTGGGATGTTGTAGGATTTCACCTTTCGGGTGTCGCCGCGCTAGAGCTATGGAGTCGTTAGCCCAGAGCTGGGGTATCGTCGTGCTAAAAGCTTCGGTGTCCTTTTGTGAGCATTGGGATGTCGTAGGATTTCGCCTTTCGGGTGTCGCCGCGCTAGAGCTAGGGAGTCGTGAGCCCAGAGCTGAGGTATCGTCGCGCTAAAAGCTTCGGTGTCCTTTCGTGAGCACTGGGATGTCATAGGATTTCGCCTTTCGGGTGTTGCCGCCCTAGAGCTAGGGAGTCGTTAGCCCAGAGCTGGGGTGTCGTCTCGCTAAAAGCTTCGGTGTCCGTTCGTGAGCACTAGGATATCATAGGATTTCGCCTTTCGGGTGTCGCCGTGCTAGAGCTAGAGTCGTTAGCCCAGAGCTAGGGTGTCATCGCGCTAAAAGCTTCGGTGTCCTTTCGTGAGCACTGGGATGTCGTAGGATTTTGCCTTTCGGGTGTCGCCGCGCTAGAGCTAGGGAGTCGTTAGCCCAGAGCTGGGGTGTCGTCTCGCTAAAAGCTTTGGTGTCCTTTCGTGAGCACTGGGATGTCGTAGGATTTGCCTTTCGGGTGTCGCCGCGCTAGAGCTAGAGAGTCGTTAGCCCAGAGCTGGGGTGTCATCTCGCTAAAAGCTTCGGTGTCCTTTCATTAGCACTGGGATGTCGTAAGATTTCGCCTTTCGGGTGTCGCCGCGCTAGAGCTAGGGAGTCGTTAGCCCAGAGCTGGGGTGTCATCGCGCTAAAAGCTTCGGTGTCCTTTCGTGAGCACTGGGATGTCGTAGGATTTCGCCTTTTGGGTGTCGCCGTGCTAGAGCTAGGGAGTTGTTAGCCCAGAGCTGGAGTGTCGTCTCGCTAAAAGCTTCGGTGTCCTTTGTGAGCATTTGGATGTCGTAGGATTTCGCCTTTCGGATGTCGCCGCGCTAGAGCTAGGGAGTCGTTAGCCCAGAGCTGGGGTGTCGTCGTGCTAAAAGCTTCGGTGTCCTTTCGTGAGCACTGGGATGTTGTAGGATTTCGCCTTTCGGGTGTCGCTGCGCTAGAGCTAGGGAGTCGTTAGCCCAGAGCTGGGGTGTCGTCTCATTAAAAGCTTCGGTGTCCTTTCATGAGCACTGGGATGTCATAGGATTTCGCCTTTCGGGTGTTGCTGCGCTAGAGCTAGGGAGTCGTTAGCCCAGAGCTGGGGTATCGTCGCGCTAAAAGCACTTCATTTGATTGAAAAAGACACCCTAGTTAGAAAGCACTTTATTTGCGACCAAGACACCCTAGTTAAAAAGTTACGACACCCGTGTTTTATATATGCTCTGTGTAAGTTGACTCAATACATAAGCATCAAATTCGTCCATCAAAGTTTTGGAAGGTGGTACAATTCTTTCCTTGTCCTCTCCGGTATTAATTGACTACATACAAGTCTGCCTGTTGCTTGAAGCAGCTCTTTCCTTGACCAGATTTTTCCTTGATCTTTTTGACTTCTTCTCGACTCCACTCTTTAATATGTTCTCTCTTGGGCGACCTTTCGTCCTAATTTGTTCATGATCTTGAATTACAAGCTCTGTACCTGGCTTAGCTGCGCAGTTGGCATCCACGGCAATTTTGAATATATGTGTTAGACCATCCATCACTACATTAAATGCATCTTCAGACATGGAGGCTATCTCTGCGAGCTTCATCATCCGATGACTCAGCAAACTATATCTACAATCAATAACATAATATTAACGAACACATATATTAAGACATTTCAATTAAAAAATTGTCACTGCATACCGTGATTTTTGTATGCTTTTCATAACCTTCAGTATTGCAGTCGAATTCATCGAATTGGTATTTCATGTCCTTGCACCATCTCTTCAAGAAGTATTTATCTGGTAAACGAAATACGTCACTTTGATGAAGAACCAACAAGGCATGCCTACACAGTACCCCTTGAACTGAAAGGATCGGCACTGGCATTGGACATCCTCAATATTTCTATCGTATGACACGATATAATCTTTGATCATCTCCTTGCGATTCCATCGACTTCAATCCTTTCATACGACTTTACAGAATATACACAATAGTTGCCAGCTTCTTTGATCAATTTAGTATTTGATGCAGCCATTTCAAGGATCTCATTCTGAAATTTTTTGAAAATGCGCCTTGTATACCTTCCTGCAGCTTGTCTCTCAAAAGGTGATGATGTTTTTAGGAAAGCAATCGTTTGCAACGTCCTATTATCTTCCTCATTTTCGACCTCGTACCTTTTTTCCAAGGCATCTTCGTACTTATCTATGAACTCCGTTAGTGTAGTCTTCGAATTTATAAACCCATCGAAGAAGTGATATATGCCCTCGCTCCTTTGTGAAGATGACATCCCTGTTCATAATTTTGTCAACAAAAAAAGGCGTTGAACGCGAACATGAACCAAAGACAATGACATACAAACCTGCGAAGAATGTATCCTTTATGTAAACTGGGACCCATTTATCCCGACATTCGTAAAGGATATTGAACCAATCTATAGACTTGCATTCTTTATATTTCTCCATAACATGTGCCCACCTTTCCTCGAATGACTGTATGGTCAATGAATCATATATCGCCTCATCGAAATCAACCATAAACTTTGGATTTGCTGTGCAAATGTGGCCAATCTTTTCAGGTATCTTCTTCAATATATGCCAAAGACAAAATCGATGTCGTGTGTTAGGAAAAACTTCTTTGACAGCAACCTCGATTGCCTTATCTTGGTCAGTTATTATGGCAATAGGTGCTTGACCACCATTTGCATCAAGCCATGCCTGAAAAACCCATTTATATGTCTCAGTACTTTCATCAGATAACAATGCGCAACCAAGTAAGGTGGACTGTCCATGATGGTTGACCCCGACGAATAGACAAAAAGACAATTGATATCTGTTTGTCAAGTAGGTTGAGTCAAAGCTTAGAACATCACCGAAGTATGTGCATGCCAATCTTGACCTTGGATGAATCCAGAAGACAGACCTCTTTCAGTGAAATGAATTACCATCGACTGAGCATCTCCTTCTTTCAGCTTAGACTGACGTTCGCGACAAATGAAGTTGCGAGCATCCTTATCAGTGAAATCCAATTGCCTTCTGCCCCCTTTTCTCCTTGCTATGGCAGAGTATATCTGAGTTGTCAGAACATTCACGACATGTAAATTGCTGATCTCTGTCTTCTCTGGTGTGTTGATCCTTCTATGCGACCGTAGATAACCAGTTGATGTTATGGACATCCCATGGTTATGTTCTAGAGAAACCTCAACCAATGTCCACTTACCACTTGTAGCATTCAGTCTTGCTTTTATGAATGCCATACAATCAACTTTCCCAGTATCCTTATGATTCATACTCTTTCTATTTTTCTAGATTTTCCTTGCCTCCAACACGCTAGGTGCTTGAAGCAAAGTTGTTTTTTTGTTGTTGGCCCTACGACACACTGTTGTGATTCCAAAACCAACTCGTTTTGCGTATCCATTGTAGAACGTATATACATCATCTGCTGAATTGAATTCTATTATAGTTTGAGGAACTACAGTATCATCCACTGCATTTGGAGTGACGGGTGAAGGTGCACGGCCGGGATTGTTATCGATTTCTTTCCGATCTATAATTTCAGCATCGTCTATGGAAATATAGGCACACAGTCATGAACAATGATATCCATAAATTTAGTTGTCAATATATCATGCCAAAGGATTAGGACTGAAGGTTAAAATAATACGACACATATGATCTGAATTCAGAAGTCATGACACCCCAGTTTACAAAAAATGACACCGAAGCTGTAAAATTACGACACCAATTCATAACACATTGAGGAAGGGCCTAACGACACCATCCCCGACTCAGGTTGTTACCGACACCCCAGTTCTCATCTGATGATACCCTAGCTTTAAGGTGACGACACCCGCGCGTTGACTGTTAAGGCGGGGTGTGTCGTCGCCTTAAAGCTATAAGCACGGGTGTCGTAGCATTGGTGCTAGGGTGTCGTGAGGTTTCAACTGGGTGTCGCAAAGGATTTTCGGCCGAAATCCAATCCTCTTGGGGTGTCGCGGGGATTCTCTCCGTGATCAGTTATAAGCACGGGTGTCGTAGCATTGGTGCTAGGGTGTCGTTAGGTTTCAACTGGGGTGTTGCGAAGGATTTTTGGCCGAATTCCTCCTTGGGTGTCGTGAGGTTTCCTCTTGGGACGTCGTCAAGCTTACTATGGTAACCGGGTATTTGGCTTCCCGACACTCTCTTCAGTAATGATTTCTTTTGTTCCCCATCCCCGAAACTCAGCGTGAGGGGCGCAACCCTCCGTTTCCTTTGACTGTCCATTGAGATGGTGGCACGTGGCAAGTTTCCACGATAAGGGCGCCGGAGCTGATAGCTCGGGCAATCGAAACACCCGCCAGAAGTACCTTAAATATGGATGGGGGAATGCCATCGTTAATCACATTTTCAGCTGATCTTCCAAAATTTTTGGATACTGAGATGGCTTCTAGAGGCGAGGGGTGATCAACTGGCCCCCATGGGAGCCACCGCACAAAGGTAACTGTCGATGCGGAGGTCTTTGCGTCGTCGCTTACAAACAGCGAGCGACTCCACAGGGCGGCCGAGCAATACCTCACCATTTCAACGAGAGAGATCGAGGTCCTGCGTTGGGCTAACAGCCAGCTGGAGGGGCAAGCAGCGTCGCTCCAGCGCCAGATCGCCGAGTTAGCCCCGCAGCGTGGGGGGAGCTTGGTAGCGCCCAGAGAAAATGACAAGCCCCAGTGAGGGCTCATGTACTTTTTTTCTTTTCTTTGCTTTTTATCTTTATTTGTGTGATGAATAAAAAGAAATTTTAGTAACTTTTGTGTTTGCTACCAGACCGAAGGATAAAAGAGCTTGGATGTCGTAACTGTTTTCCAACCGATTTCATCCTGGGATGTGCTAAAGTTTTCTCCTAAGCGTGAACGAGTGTCTTAGGTTTGTAACTTGGGTGTCGCGGCCTTCTCTCCGTGGTCAATTATAAGCATGGGTGTCGTAGAATTGGTGCTAGGGTGTTGTAAGGTTTCAACTGGGGTGTCGTGAACGACAACATCACCGACTCAGGCTGTTAACGACACCCCAGTTGTCATCTGACGACACCCTAGCTTTAAGGCAATGGCTCCAATGCGGGGACTGTTAGGGGGGGACCGATGACATCCCCGACTCAGGCTGTTAACGACACCCCAGCTCGCATCTGACGACACCCTAACTTTAAGGCGACGACACCCATGACGTGACCGTTAAAGCGGGGTGTCATGGGGATTGTTCTCCATACGGGGTGTCGTAGCGTTGACGCTTGGGTGTCTTAATGTTTCAACTACGACGTTAGATCTTTTTTGGGTGAACATAACTTGGGTATCGCGGGCCTGCTCTCCAGCGTCAGTTATAAGCATAACACACCCTTTAGCATTTAAAGACACCCCATAGAACAAGCTACGACACCCCAGAAAGTAACATATGAAGATCGCGAAGGTTATAAGCATGGGTGTTGCAGCGTTGCCGCTAGGGTGTCATAACATTTCAACTATGATGTCACGAATGATTTTTTGCCGAATTCCTCCTTGGGTGTCGTAAGGTTATAAGCATGGGTGTCGTAGCGTTGTTGCTAAGGTGTCGTGATGTTTGAACTGCGGTGTCATAAAGGATTTTCGGTCGAGCATAACAGGGGTGTCGTATTTGTTTAATAGAGGTGTCTTATTTCTTTAACTTGGGTGTCACAATACTCCCGATTTTCTCCTGCGATGTCGCAAGGCTTTTCTTCAGCATTCGTTTGGAGCACGTGTGTCGTAGGCTTGTAACTACAGTGTCTTAACAGTAAATCAGGGGTGTCGTAGCTTTAATGACGATACTAGAGCTATATGGACAGGAAATAACAGGGAATATAGGCCGAAACACTCTGACGACACCCCAGTTCATAAGGTATAACATCCTAGTTAAAAGAGTATGATATTCGTGCTTACAAAACAGTAAACTCTAAACAGTTATGACTCCCAGAATATCATAACTGTTTTGTTCTAATGAAGTTACCCGCGCATTAAACGGTTTGGTCACGCATTAACTACCTCTAACGAGAAAAAACAGTTGGTGTAATAAAGAAACTTTACAAAGAAGTAGGAAGAAGAACTTTTTACTTCGTTCTGCGTACGACATTTCCTCCAGAAGTTTTTGTACAAAGACTCCGGTAGCCAGGTATTCCAGCCTCGAAGCTGAAATATTTTCTTTCGATCGGACTCTTAGAGCGAGGCGTAGGATCGTGCTCAAGCCTTGGACTGATTCCTTAGCATTCGAAAGCTAGAGCGAGGGGGAAGAAAGAATTTTTCTTGCTCGATGAAATCCAATGTAAAATGGCAATAGAATGGAGGGAAAGGGCATTTTCGTCTGCACACTAATTTAAAAAAAAGGCGAAACGCTTTTCATGGCCGTCACGTTTCGAACGTAACATTGTAGTAGAGCCATACCGTCCAGCACGTCATCCATGTAGGATCCATGTGGACCAATCAGGAGAGGCGGTGCAGCTCACGTAGGACTTGCTGCATCGGAAGCGGTGTACAAAGACTTTTCCATGTTTGAGTATAAAATACGTCATATCTCAAGGAATACAACGGGGTCATCTTTGTTGTATCGCGTTTCCTTTACGTATGGAAACATGGAGTGGAATGCAAAATATGAATGCATTAAGAAATTTGAAACTGCGCCTAACTTGCCAGTGGTTATCTTATGGACAATTTGCCTCAGATATTTGTAGCTTGGCTCACTCTTGAAAGCAATAGCTTATGATGGGGCCAGTTGACCCCATGAAAAAATAAAATTTTTGAATGGCCCCAAAGGCCGACGCCCAAGATAGTCGGCCCCAAAGGCCGACACTCTAAGACCGACGGCCTCAAAGGCCGACGGCCCCAAAGACAGTCGGCCCCAAAGGCTGACACCCCTAAGACCGGCACCTCCAAGGCCGGCACCTCCAAGCCCGACGACCCCAAAGGCTAACATCTCCAATACCGACGATCCCAAAGGTCGACACCCGACGACCGACGGCCCCAAAGGCCGACACCCGACACCCGACGACCGACGGCCCCAAAGGCCGACATATCCAAGACCGACGATCCCAAAGGCCGACACCTCCAAGATCGACGGCCCCAAGGCCAACGGCTCTAAGACCGACGGCCCTAAAGGCCGACATCTCCAAGACCGATGGCCCCAAAGGCCGATACCCGACACCCGACGGCCCCAAAGGCCGACATCTCCAAGACCAACGACCCCAGAGGCCGACACCCGACGACTGACGGCCCCAAAGGCCGACATCTCTAAGACCGACGGCCCCAAAGGCCGACATCTCCAAGACCAACGGCCCCAAGGCCGACGGTTCCAAGACCGACGGCCCCAAAGGCCGATATCTCCAAGACCGACGGCCCCAAAGGCTGACACCCGACACCTGATGGCCCCAAAGACCAACATCTCCAAGACCGACGACCCCAAAGGCCGACACCCGTCGACCGACGGCCCCAAAGGCCGACATCTCCAAGACCGACGGCCCCAAAGGCCGACACCTCCAAGACCGACGGCCCCAAGGCCGACATCTCCAAGACCGATGGCCCCAAAGGCCGACACCTCCAAGACCGACGGCCCCAAGGCCGACGGCTCCAAAGACCGACAGCCCCAAAGGCCGACTCCTCCAAGACCGACGGCCCCAAGGCCAACGGCTCCAAAGACTGACGGCCCCAAAGGCCGACGCCTCCAAGACCGGCGGCCCCGGCACTTCCAAGCTAGGTGGCCCGGCAACTTCCTAGCCGGCGGCCCCGGCACTTCCAAGCTAGGCAGCCCCGGCACTTCCCAGCCGGCCACGGCGTGTCCAAGCTAGGCAGCCCCGGCACTTCTCAGCCGGCCACGGCGTGTCCAAGCTAGGCGGCCCGGCACTTCCCAGGCGGCCCCGGTATCTCCCAGGCGGCCCCGATTCCCAGCCGGCCCCGACACTTCCTAGCCGGCCCCGGCGCCTTCACAAGCGGCCCGGCCACTTCCTAACCGGCCCCCTACACCTCCAAGTCAGGCGGCCTCGGCATCCTCCCAGGCGGCCCTGGCATCTCCCAGGCGGCCTCGGTTCCCAGCCGGCCCCGGCGCCTTTACAAGCGGCCCGACAACTTCCTAGCCGGCCCCCTACACCTCCAAGCCAGGCGGCCCCGGCACTTCGCAGACAGCCCCAGCATCTCCCTAGCCGGCCCCTACTTCTCCAAGCAAGTCGGCCCCGACACTTTCTCCACGTCTCCAGTCCCGCCGAGTCGGCCAAGGCCATCCCCGACCGGCCCGACTCGGCCCCAGCGTCTCCAGTCCCGCCCAGTCGGCCAAGGCCATCCCAGGCCGGCCCGACTCGGCCCCGACGTCTCCAGCTCCGCCGAGTCATCCAAGGCCATCCTAGGCCGGCTCGACTCGGCCCCGGCGTCTCCAGTCCCGCCGAGTCGGCCAGGGCCATCCCAGGTCGGCCCGACTTGGCCCCGGCGTCTCCAGTTCCACCGAATCGGCCAGGGCCATCCCAGGTCGGCCCGACTCGGCCCCGACATCTCCAGTCCCGCCGAGTCGGCCAAGGCCATCCCCGGCCAGCCCGACTCGGCCCCGGCGTCTCCAGTTCCGCCGAGTCGGCCAAGGCCATCCCTTGTCGGACTCGGCCTCGGCGTCTCCAAGTCCGTCGATTCGGTCCCGCCCCGGCACTGTCTTGCCAGCGGGATGGGCCCCAGCCATCTTGGGTCGACCTAGCTCGACCCTGATAAGATGGGATTCCCAGTTCCCGCCAGATCAGCCCCAGCGGCTTAAGAAACTGCCTCTCTGACGCGCGCCGCCCGACAATGCCAAACGCGCGCCGCCCAACAGCCCCGCTGTTGATGGGACGTAACCCACCAACCAGCCCAGATTCATGCAAGGGCTCTGCAGATCTTCTGACTCACGCAATCCCACGTGATCATACCAGGGTCAACCCCTATAAAAAGGTGAATCCACTCATCAAACAAGTATGCACGATAACCCCCAAAATCGCCATCTCAACTCTCAAAGGGATTCCTCCTCTCGGAGATCCCTTTTTTCCATACAAAACAGGGCTCACTCGAGCCCTTCTTCAGTTGTGACCTAGTCACTAACTTGGCCGTTGGAGGGTCCCGTCGGAGACCCCTTCTGGTCCCGAAACTTCTTTGTAGGCATCTTGGCGAAGCGAGGATTCGAGAAGCATCTTCGTTCCCGACGTTCAAGAGAGATGATCGAGTGTCATCAGCTTGGTTAATCATCATCAAAAAAAAAAAAAAAATTAATAACGGTTTTATTTGTACCCAAAGAGGTATAAAGCAGATTTTTCAACGTTTCTGGTGTTTTATCAATGCCTCGTTTCTTATTTATATCTTTTCGTAATCTGTTCGCAAAGAAGTGCAGTTTACGCTTTACTTATTTTGGGGTAAAAGATTTTTTTTTTTAGGATTTATAAAGCACCTCAACATTAAAGGTTGAAGAACAGTTCGTATAGAATTAAAAATCTAAAGGTACAAATACGAAGATTATCCAATCGGTTCTTGCTCTCGAAAATCGAAGGGCCGTGTCGAACTGGATGACCACCCACCGCACTTTCTACCTTGCATGCAGCCAATTCAGTGAAGCCACGTTTCATGTTCCATTTGTCGCTCTAACTACTACTACAACAGAAAAAGAAAACAAGAAAAGTGCCGCTTCGGAAACTAGCTTCTCCAATGGCCCACGGGTCACGCTTACCTTTTCCTGCTCTCTCTTTCTTTTTTTGGACTGTGTACGTAGACATTAGCAAGATACAAGAAACAAGGATGGACCCATCCAAAGTTCGATCCAAGACCCGGAGAAATTAGAGGGAAAGAGTGCAGGGGGAGGGGAAGAGATCAAAGAATACGATGCTCACTAGTCACTACCATTTCTAAAAAGGAAAGTACACTGTTTTGCCAAAATTAGAAACAGGCAATTCTTCTCCACTAACTGCTCCTACCTCCACCGGCTGTCACCAACAATGACCATACCGCCCGGAGAATTGCCCGTCACCACGCCCAGAAAAAAGAGACCCCAGCTGTGACCAACGGACGCCTCCCGCATCAAGGTACAAAGAGGAGCTCAATGGAACTTCTACGCGGGAAAACATATATCCGTCTGATCGGCGTACGAGGATGGCGATCAAACGTCCGCATATAAATCTGCATACAAAAGTTCTGAATGTAATACGCATCCACACCCAACGGCTCGATCCCCTGCGGTCCGCCGGCCCCCTCCTCTTTCGGCAACGGCACGCCGCACGTGCCAACATATCTGTGTGCACTGCTCGTCTTATGGAACCCCTCCCAAAACCCTGGTTATCCACTAACCACGGTTACTTTAACCCCACACTTTCCTTTTATTCTGCGTCCGTCGTCTCCTTTCTACCTCCCTTTTGCTTCCCTACCTTCCTCCAACTGCCCATCTCTACTGCTACCGCTACCGGAGAGCGAGAGTTTAGCAGAGAAGAAGAGAGAAGCATCGGTAGTAATAGCAGCCGTAGAGACTAACCACCGTGAGAGAGCCCGCCCCAATGGCTCCTCTTGTGCTCCCTCTGCTGTTCGCCTTCATGGTTTTGTTGGCCCCGGGCGAGGGGCACAACATAACGGCGATCTTGGATGGGTTTCCAGAGTACTCGCTGTACAATAGCTACCTGAGCCAGACGAAAGTGTGCGACGAGATCGACTCCCGGGAGACGGTGACGTGCCTTGTCCTCCCAAACGCCGCCATGTCCGCCCTCGCCGCTAAGCAGTCCCTGGCCGCATAAAGAACGCCCTCCACCTCCTCACCCTTCTCGACTACTTCGACCCTCAAAAGCTCCACGACCTCCCCCAGGGCTCCACCCTCACGACCACCCTCTACCAGACTACCGGCAACGCGGCCGGCAACACCGGCTTCGTTAACATCAGCAATCTCCGCGGCGGCCGCGTCGCCTTCGCCGATGCCTCCCCCGGCTCCAATATGAACTCCTCCTATACGAAATCCGTCCGCCTGGTTCCCTACAATCTCTCCGTCCTCGAGATCTCCGCTCCCATCGTCTTCCCGGGCCTCTTCGACGCTCCCTCCACGGCCTCCTCCAACCTCACCGCCCTCCTCGAGAAGGCCGGCTGCAAGACCTTCGCCTCCCTCATCGTCTCCTCCGGCGTCCTGAAGATCTTCCAGTCCGCCATGGACAAAGGACTCACCCTGTTCGCCCCCAACGACGAGGCCTTTAAAGCACCCGGCGTCCCCGACCTCAGCTCCCTCCCCAGCGCGGAGCTCGTCACCTCCTCCAGTACACGCCCTCCCTACCTACACCCCCAAAGCCTCTCTCAAGATCGCCAAGGGTCGGATCGCCACCATGGCCTCCAGCAGCGTCGGAAAAGTACGACCTCTCCGTCGTCTTCCGCGGCGACGATGTCTCCCTCGACACCGGCCTGGACACCTCCCGCATCGCGAGCACCGTCCTCGACGACACCCCCGTCTGCGTCCTTACCGTCGACAATCTCCTTCTCCCCTCCGAGCTCTTCGGTCGCGCGCCTGCGCCGGCGCCGGCGCCCGCGCCAGCGCTGGCTCCGAGGCCAGCAACGTTGACGCCATCACCGGCTTCCGCACCTGCCTCGAAGGCCCCCGCGCCGGCCCGCAAGGCGAACGCGCCCTCCTCGAAGCCGCTGTCCCCGCCGGCCCCACCGACGTTGGCACCAGAGGGGTCGCCGGCGGCGTCTCCGCACTCGGCCGCGGACAAGACGGCAGACGATAAGTCGGCGGCCGTGAGGCCGCTGGGCATCCTGGTGGCTGTTCTTCGTTGTTGGCGCTGGCTTCTATCATGTGAACTTATAGCTTTCATTGGAGTGAGTGGCTGCATCCTTTCATCGTCGCTTTCTTTCTCTTTCTCTTCCTGGTGAATTTTTTGTTAGTTGAGAGACGATGGTGATGCTGGTTTTTTTTTCGGACTTGGTTTGGTCAATGGATTTGTTCTCTTTTTCTTTGTCCTTTTTTTATATTTTTAGTTTTTTTTTTTTTTTTTTTTTTCTAGGAGAAGCTATTCTACTATATGACATCTCGTAACTAGGGTTTCCTTCTGTTTTTGACGTTGGGCGGGGCGTAAATTTTTTTTAATTTAGTTTTATATATTTTTCTTTGGAGAAATAAAAAGGTGCGGAAGCTTTGGGGGGCGGAAGGATGTTAAGTTTTGGGGAGTGTAGGAGACAGCAGTAGAGGACTCTGACTGGAGGACTCTGGACTCTGGACTCTGGAGGCGATGTGCGTGCCGAGATGGTGGTGGGCCCACAGCCTGTGCAGGCTTCTCCAACGAGCCTCTCAGACTCTCAGTCCATCCATTTAGCGGGGCGGGACTTTAGCTTGGCTGGGTTCGATTTGGCGTTAAACTTTGCCTTGATTTGAGGAGGGGCGGGGTGGAATGATGGCGTGTGGATTTCGCTCCGCTTTCGGTCTCCCCCCTCGGCCCTCGCCTTTCTTCCCGCGCGGCGCGTCGTAAGCGGCTCGTTTTGACTTGATCTTCCCATCTCCTGTCGTACTAGCTTTAAGGTTAAATTATATTTGATATGGCTGACCGTTTTTTCTGGATAATATTATTTTTCATGCGATTTTCGAAAGTAATAATGTGACAATGAAATCCAAGACTTTTCGCACCGATCTCTAGTGCCAGTCTCCAGTGTCGGTCTCCAGCGTCGGCCTTCAGTGCCAGTCTCCAGCGTCGGCCTTCAATGTCGGCCTTCAGCATCGGCTTCCAGCGTCGGCACCAAAGACCGGCGCCCAGCGTCGGCATCAAAGACCAACTACGCGTTGGCATCAAGGACAGGTGTTCAGAGTCGGCCTCCCGCGTCGGCCCCCGGCTTCGGCCTTCAGCGTGTCCCACATACACAATAACTAGTCTCATGCAACCGATCCCGTAATCTAAGGCATACTGCCAAGCACTTCGCCACCAAAATCTCGGGCAAGTGTTAGCTTGATCGGTAGTTACCGCTATAAGCGGCCCTTATCCAGCAACAGTCCAACGACTTGCCGTTCGGTGAGACATCACAACGGGATAGATTCGACGGTTCCAACAGAACGAGGTAAACGGGATCCCCGATAGGTGTTAAAAAGAGGACCCGAGCTCCATGCAAGAGGACTCTCTCTCTGGCTCTGACCTTCTCTTTAAGAATTCTACACAAAATTATATTCCTGTTGGACGACTCATTGACTTGGGCGTCGGAGGGTCCCCGCCGGAACCACCGGTCCGAGACTTTTTGCAGGCTCTAAAAGGAGGACGGCGGTTTCTCTGCGCACGCAGCAATCCTAGCCTACCCGACGCTCGTCGTATGTGATTCGGCCGCAACAGATTAGCGCGCCAGGAAGGGGGAGAGCAGACCAGGTCGAAAATTCTCCCTGGAACCCCTCCAATTTTGCAAAGGAAGCGATGGTGACTACATGAGCACAAGAGGCTTCCTCCAGCCAGGCGGCCGGGCGTATCCCACGAGCTGAGCATTCGGAGGTCAATCTCCATGCTCCGCCCCTTGCACAGACAAGCCAACCCGACCGGCTTGATGTTCTAACCCACCAAGTCCAGGATCTGACGACGATGGTCCGGGGGCTGCAAGAGCATTATTTGGCTGCTGTAACTCAACCCCCTGTGCTGGATGAAGGGGTGCGAGGAACAGTCCAGTCTCGCCAAGGAGGGACCCCGCCTGAGGTCTCCCACCGCTCACCCCCCGAACCTCATCACCAAGGGACCTCGAAGCGACGACGGTCTCCCTCCCGCCGCTCCGGTCGTTCCCGCCACCGACTGGAGGAAAAAGAGTCCAGGCGGGCACGTTCTTTACGTCAGCGGTCTTCTTCAGCCCCTTCTTCCAATTCATCCCGAGGTGACACTCCCCGGAAAACCACTCGTCGGGCTGAGCAAAGGCTTGACGAGTATCATCGACGGTTGGACGAGCTCAGCCGCTGGATCGCCGATCCTTACGCAGCGGAGTACGAGCGTCGCCCCCCGCTTTCTCGCCATATCATGGAGGAACCGGTCCCACCCAGGTTCCATCTCCCTCAATTGGATCCATATGATGGAACGACGGACCCCCTGGATCATCTGGAAAGCTACAAAGTCCTCATGCAGGTCCAGGGAGCGACAGACTCCCTCTTATGCGTCGCCTTCCCGGCCACGCTCCGCAAGGCGGCACGCGCGTGGTACTCCCGTCTGCCCCCACGCAGCATCAACTCGTTTCGGCAACTTGAGCGATCTTTCCTAGCTCATTTTGACGCCTGTCAAAAGATCCCACGAGTCACAGATAGCCTCTTTGCTGTCCAGCAGAAGAGCGGCGAGGCCTTAAAAGATTTCGTCGCTTGATTTAAGGAAGCAGCGTTGGAGGTGTACAACCTGAAGACTCTGTAGCCACCTTGGCCCTGAAGCGGGGACTTTGCCCATCCAGATTTGCTTACTCCCTGGATAAGAAGCCTCCGCGTTCCTACGCCGAGCTTCTGAACTGGGCACAGAAGTACATCCGCGCTGATGAAGCGGATTCTTCCAGGAGAGAAGTTGATAAGATCCCCGGTAATAAACCGCCGCCTACTGATCTCGCCGGGGCCCGACCTCGAAAGCCCGAGCCTCCACGACGCTCGGATCGCCGACCACAGACGCTGGTTCCTAAAGAGCAGTTCACTCCCCTCATGGCTCCCATCTCTCACATCCTACTGGAGATAGAGGAGGAACCTTATTTCAAGCGTCCGGCTCCCTTGAAGTCCGGGGCCCCCCGCAACAAGGAGTTTTACTGCCGGTATCACCGAGACTACGGTCACGACACCGAGGACTGCCGCCACCTAAAAAAGGCCATCGAGGAACTGGTTCAGCAAGGTTACCTAGGCAAATTTGTTCGACGGGAAAATCTCCCCGCGTCGGGTCCCCCGGTGCCTCCGAGTCGCCCGGCTGGCGTGGATAATACCCAACTGAAAAGACCATAGCTATGATCTCTGGGGAGCGGATGGTGGTTCGAAGAGGCCGCGAGAGGGAATAGACTCTGTAATACCTTTCTTCGAAAAGGATCTAGAAGGGGTAGTTAATAAACATGACGACAGCGTCGTGGTGTCCATAACTATAGCCAAACACCCTGTAAAAAGAATTTTAATTGATAGTGGGAGCTCTGTGGATGTCTTGAGTTATGAGGCTTTTGTTCGTATGAACTTATCAAGATCTTTACTCCGGCCCGTTGCCACACCGCTAATGGGCTTCATGGGAGACTCAGTGAGCATCGAAGGCGAAATTGCTCTCCCGATCACGGCTGGAACTCCTCCATGTCAGAGCACCGTGGTCATAAACTTCTTGGTGGTCCGGGTCCCGCTGGCTTATAACGCCATCTTGGGAAGGCCGGGGTTGAATCTGCTGGATGCCGTGATCTCCACTAAGAGATTATTGGTAAGGTTCCCCACCAATGAAGGGATCGAAGAAATGAAGGGGGAGCAAAGCCCACTTCTGCCTTGCTACCATCTGTCTCCCAGCCCACTGAACGCGGAGTCAGCAACAGCCTCTGAGTCACTCGATCCTAGGGAGCTGGGAAGAAGGGGAGAGCCGGCAGAACACCTTCTAACCCTCCCCTTGGGTGAGGACCCAGCAAGGACTGTTCAGCTGGGGGCATCGCTCCCGGAGGAAATACGCCATCAACTTCTTACTTTCCTGCGGGCCAACACTGACATCTTCGCATGGTCATCCTCAGACATGCCGGGCGTCCCTGAAGAAGTAATCACCCACCAACTTAACCTCAAGCCAGGGTGTCGGCCGGTCCGACAGAAAAAGAGAAACTTTGCTCGGACAGGCAGAAAGCTATCGACGAGGAGATCCGCAAGTTAATGGCTGTAGGCCATATTCGGGAGGTCCATTACCCCGAATGGTTGGCTAATGTGGTTCTGGTCCGCAAGGCCAATGGAAGCTGGAGAATGTGCGTAGATTTCACCGACCTCAACAAGGCATGCCCTAAAGACAGCTTCCCCCTGCCTCGAATCGATCAACTGGTGGACGCTACATCCGGCCATGAGGTCTTAGCTTCATGGATGCTTTCTCTGGATACAACCAGATTCGGATGAACCCGGCGGATAAGAAGCTACCTCCTTCATAACCGAAAAGGGGTTGTATTGCTACAAGGTAATGCCTTTCGGGTTAAAGAATGCGGGAGCTACTTACCAGAGGCTGATGAACAAGGTCTTTGAAGGTCAGATAGGGCGTAACATGGAAGTGTACGTAGATGACATGCTGATAAAAAGCGTTCATGCCGGTGACCACATTGCGGACCTAGCAGAAACTTTTGACAGCCTTCGTCGGTACCAGATGAAGCTGAACCCTCGCAAATGTGTATTTGTGACCGCTGGGAAATTTTTGGGTTTCATGGTGACCCGGAGGGGGATCGAAGCAAACCCAGACAAAGTCCAAGCCATCTTGGACATGAGGCCTCCTGCCAATAAGAAGGAGGTACAGCGCTTGATAGGAAGAGTAGCCGCCCTAAGCCGCTTCCTATCCAAGTTTGCTGAAAGGTGTCTGCCTTTCTTCAAGGCGCTTCGCCGAATCAACGAGTTCGAATGGACGAAAGAGTGCCAGGAGGCGTTCGAAGGGTTAAAGGCATTCTTATCTACCCCGCCACTGCTAGCCAAGCCGACGGGTGGAGAAGAGCTCCTGCTATACCTTGCGGCCTCTCCTGAGGTTGTTAGCTCTGTGCTAGTCCGTATGGACACTAATGGCACACAAAGGCCAGTATATTATACGAGTAAGGTGCTTCATGATGCAGAAACCCGATATTCAAACATAGAAAAAATCATCTTCGCATTGATAGTGTCTGCCCAGCGGCTGCGGCCGTATTTCCAAGCCCACCCGATCGCAGTGATCACAGACCAGCCTCTGAAGGTAGTTCTGGCTCGTCCAGACACTTCGGCCGACTGGCAAGGTGGGCCCTCAAGCTGGGGGAGTTCGATCTATCTTTCCGCCCCCGGTCGGCCATGAAGTCTCAGGTCCTGGCAGATTTTTTGGTTGAATGTACTTGGGGGCTCGACCCACCTACAGACCTTCTACGGACACTCAGCCCCTCGGAACCAGTGACGATGAGTGGTTCTCCATGTGGACGGGGCATCAAATTCTCAAGGGAGCGGAGCAGGCCTCATCTTGGCCAACTCGGATGGGGTTGTGACCGAATGTGCACTTCGCTTCCTCTTTCCAGCCACAAACAATCAGGCGGAATATGAAGCTTTGCTATCCGGTGTGAGGTTGGCTCGAGGGCTTGGTATGAAATGCCTTAGGGCATTTACCGACTCCCAACTGGTTGCCGGCCAAATTACAAAGGAGTACGAGGCAAGGGACCCCATCATGGTCCGCTACTTAGAAATGGTGCACTCGCTGATTTCCCCCTTCACACATTTCAGCGTCAGCTACATTCCTTGGCAGGAGAATGCTAGAGCCGACGCCCTATCCCGTCTTGCCGCCTCAGCCGATGGGATGTTGGGAAAGGCTTATGTGGAGCACTTAGAAGCCCCGAGTATTGAAGTACCCAGAGAAACTGCACCAGTGGAACAGGAGCCCTCCTGGATGGACGCCTATGTCCGGTACTTTACTGAAGGCACCCTTCCAGAAGACCCTGCCGAAGCTAGGAAACTGAAAGATGGGCCCCAAAGTTTTTCATTATGGAATGAAAGCTCTATCGAAGGTCGTTCTCATACCCTGTTCTTAGGTGTGTCGGTTCCACCGACGCCAGTTATATACTGCGGGAGATACACGAAGGGATATGTGGAAATCACCTGGGGGGCAGGGCTCTTGCATATAAAGCTCTACGTCAGGGGTATTATTGGCTGACAATGAAGGAGGATGCCTCCGAACTCGTCAAGAGATGTGACAGCTGCCAGCGGCATGCCAATATTCAATATCAACCGGCGTCTCAACTGACCCCTCTAGCTGCACCATGGCCCTTCGCACAGTGGGGCATGGACATTCTGGGACCGTTCCCTCCTGCCTCCGGACAGCGCAAGTTCCTAGTAGTGGCAATCGACCATTTTACTAAGTGGATCGAGGCGAAAGCTCTTGCTAAGATCATGGAAGCCAAAGTAAGGAATTTCTTCTGAAAATCCGTAATATGCCGGTTCGGGCTACCACACACACTCGTTACGGACAACGGCCGATAGTTTGATAATGCGGCCTTCCGGGAATTCTGTGATGGCCTGGGTATCCATCATCGATTTACCTCAGTAGGGCATCCCCAAACCAACGGTGCTGCAGAAGTAACCAATCGCATCATCCTCCAAGGACTCAGGGCTCGGCTAGATAGCTGCAAAGGGCGCTGGATGGAAGAACTTTCCAGTGTGCTGTGGGCCTACCACATGACGCCGCGAGCACCTACTGGGAAAACCCCTTTCAGCTTGGTCTTTGGACCGAGGCGGTCATCCCCGTGGAAATAGGAGCTCCTAGTCCCGGACGAAATTATACCGCGAAGAAAGCAACTCAAACCAGCTGAGGGCTGATCTGGATTTGGTGGAAGAATTGCGAGATCAGGCGCAGCTTCGCATGGCAGCATTCCGTCAGGGAGTGGCCAAGCACTACAACTCTCGGGTGCGACCCAAGACATTCCGGCCAGGAGACCTTGTCTTACGAAGAGCTGAAGTATCAAAGCCGACAGAGGGGGGCAAGCTGGCACCAAAATGGGAAGGACCATACCGTGTTAAGGAAGTATTCCACCATGGGGCGTACAAAGTTGAAGAGCTAGATGGGAAACCGCTCCCTCGCACTTGGAATGCCGATAACTTACGCCGGTACTATCAATAGAACTCTGTTGTCATTAATTTGAATTGGTTTGATACATGAATAATCAACATGGTCTTGTTCTTAAATGAGTATGCTTAACACCAAAGATCGGCGTCCAGCATAGGCACCAAAGACCAACTCCGCGTTGGCACCTAAGACCGGCGTCCAGCATCGGCACCAAAGACCAACCCCGCGTTGGCACTAAGACCGGCGCCCAGCGTCGGCATGCTAAAACCAACTCTGCGTTGGCGAAAGACCAACCCCGTGTTGGCATACAACTCTGCGTTGGCACCAAAGACCAACTCCGCGTTGGCACCTAAGACCGGCGTCCAGCGTCGGCACCAAAGACCGACGCCCAGCGTCGGCACACTAAAGACCAACTGTGTTGGCACAAAGACCGGCGTCCAGCGTCGGCACACTAAAGACCAACCCCGCGTTGGCACCTAAGACCGGCGTCCAACGTCGGCACCAAAGACCAACCCCGCGTTGGCACCTAAGACCGGCGTCCAGCGTCGGCACCAAAGACCAACCCCGCGTTGGCACTAAGACCGACACCCAGCGTCGGCATGCTAAAACCAACTCCGCGTTGGCGAAAGACCAACCCCGTGTTGGCATACAACTCTGCGTTGCAAACAAAGACCAACTGTGTTGGCACAAAGACCGGCACCCAGCGTCGGCACACTAAAGACCAACTGTGTTGGCACAAAGACCGGCGCCCAACGTCGGCACACCAAAGACCAACTGTGTTGGCACAAAGACCGGCGTCCAGCGTCGGCACACTAAAGACCAACTGTGTTGGCACCAAAACCGGAGTCTAGCATCGGCATACTAAAACCGGACCCGTTCCGGCACCCATAGACCAACACCCAACGACTGACGCCCGCGTCGCTACCAAATGTTGGCCTTGTGCCAGCACTTGGGACAATATCACGGCTCATGATCCTATTTCATGTAACCTACTCTACCTAGCCCTATCGGTGGGTGATTCATGACAGCTTGGATAAATAAAGCTAATAATAACCAAAGGGGCGAAATAGGGATTAAGGACATACATTGATGGTTGCAAGGTTACAAAAGTGCCTACCCAGGTTAGGCATATATCGACACAAAAACAGAAACCAAAAGGCTGTTACTGGTCATCCGAAGCCGGGGCATCATCCCCAGGGACATCATCTGGCTTCAGTCCCTCAATATCCTCCAGGTCGTAGAGCTCCTGGATTTTATCTTTGCAGTCTTGAAAGCCAGCGTCATAGGCAAGCGCCGCTGCCTCGGCCACCTTCTTGTCGAAGGCTTTGGATTTTCTAAAATCTTCTACGGCCTCGGCCCCCTTCTTTTCAGCTTCGATGGCCCTCTCCTGGGCCTCTGCCACCGCTGCCTTCAGATCTGCAATTTCGGCTATGTACTGGCGGGTGGCTTCTTGAGCTGCGCTTGTCTCAGCGGCGACAGAACTTAATTGGGTCTTCAAGACGCACACCTCCAATTCTGCCGCCTCCAGCTTCTCTTCGGCCGCTTTCTGTTTCTCCTCGGCCACCTGAGCATTATCTAGCTCATTGGCAGCGCGGCGCTGAGCAACCTCCAGCGCATACTCTGTCTTTTCGGCTCGTAGCCGGGCGACGTCAATTTCACCCTTCAGGGTAGCCCGAGTGTCCTCCAGAGCCATTGCCGACTTCTCCGCCTTGATCTGGAGGGACAACATCTCCTCGTGTGCTTGTTCGATGGCGGTATCGCTTAAGGTCCAAAGGTTTTTAAGAGCGACCAGAGAATTCAAGGCCTGGAGGAAATGTCAAGATGAGAAAAAGAAGGGAGAAGGGAAAGAGATGATAGTGGCGCAGAAGCTCACCCAGAGATGCGCCACCGATGCTTCGCGGAAGAAGGCGACTCTCCCCTGACCCCGGAGATATTCTTGCACCTCGACCACCGCGGCTTCCTCCATGGTCCGTGCAGCCCAGCGGCCGTGGTTTGCCAACAACGACTGGAAGGAGGGATTGACGCCCTCTCTTCCCTAGGCGCCGGGCCTGCAGAGGCTGATTCCGCCTCTAAGCCTGCCGCCTCCGGCTCCTTGGCTGGCGGAGGTACTTCAACTGCTGTCTCCGTGGGGGGCAGAGTAGCAGCTGGAGATGTCACCATTGCCGCCGGAATTTTATCGGTCTCTAAGGCTTTGGGCAAGGGCGACGGCGTCTCCCCCTCAGGAGAAAGGTCGAGTAGGATAATGGGAGGAGCTGAAGCTGGAGATCCTCTCTCCGGTTGACTCCGTTCCACCTTCCTGTTGGTCTCGGCCCTTCCCGCATCTACCATAACAGGTTCGTCAGCCTGAGCTTGGGCGGCCTCGCTTACATACGAGGGTTCCACTGTTCTGGCCCCCTTGGCCTCGGTCTCTCCATCGTCGGCCCTTTTAGGGCTGCCCTTCTTCAAAACCTTTGTACGTAGGGGCTTTACGATTTTGGCCCCTCCAGTGTCGGCTCCTCCCGCGTCGGCTTTCACGGCTCCAACCCTCCCTGTGTCGGCCCTTCTTGGAACTTTAGCAATGGCCTTTCTTTCGGCAGGGGGCGCATTCCCTGCGGCCTTCCTCTTCCTGGTGGCCGCCTGTTTAAGCTCATGAAGTGTCGGCGCCATCCCTACACAGGCAAAGGATAGTTAAAAAAAAAAAAAAAAGAAAAGAAGAAAGGAGAAGAGAGGAGAAGAGAGGCGAGTGATCAAGTGCTCACCCCTCGCGGGAATTAAACCGGCACGATGAAGATTCTCCTCGGCTAAAAGCATATTACACCGAGGGATGTCAGCAGTCAGAAGCTGCCCAAACGCCATCCGGTCTCGTGGAAGGATGGAGGGATCCCTATTGGCGTCGATGTTGGGTATCCCCCAGCTTCCACGAACCCCACTGATGTCCGCAAAGAAAAACTTATCCTTCCACTCTTTAACGGAAGTGGGAAGGCACAATTTGAGAATCCTATTAGACCTAGGAGTGAAGGACCACCACCCCGACTGTTTGTGAAGAGTATAAAAGCTGCGAAACAAAGAAATACTGGCCTCAATGCCTTGCAAGTGGCAGAGTACCAAAAAACCGACAATAGTTCGGATGGAGTTGGGAACTAATTGGGAAGGAGTCAAGGAGTACTGGTCTAGAAGATTAAGAATAAAAGGGTGAATTGGCAACCGGAGCCCGGCCTTAAAAAAGGCTCCGTACAAAGCAACCCTTCCGGGACGGGAAGAAGTTACCCTGTCATCGGGGGTAGGGAAGAACAGATGAAGGTCTGAAGGGAAGCTATATTTGGCCCTTAGGTTTACCATGCCTTGAGCAGACATGGAGGACGCAGTCCCTTCGGGGGACTCCTTGGCAACCCTAGAAGGACCGGCAGCCATTGACTGGCTCCGGACGGAAATCTGTCCACCGGCCGGATGAGTCTCGGTTAGGGGACGATCGACTGGTCGTTGCTCCGGTGAAGAATGGTTAGAAGAAGGGGTGGACCATTGGCTTGACAAGGAACCGGAAGTCGGAGAAGGATTGTGGGAACCCCCCTAGGAACCAGAAATGGAGCAAGAGGGTGAGGAAGCCATGGGAACTAACCTGGAAAACTCGAGCCGAAAGCAGGGCACGGGAAGAAAATGAACACGGGAAACAGAGGAACGCTGGCAGACTCGAAAGGGGGCAGCAGCGGAAGAAATGGGGAAGATGGGAAGATGAGGGCTATTTGTTCTTGTAACGTCCTCTCAAGACACCCCACAATCGTCTGATTCAACCACGCGTCTGTGTTCAATTGGGAGGCGTTTCGACGGCCTGCTAATGCGAAAAAGCTCGAAAAGACCACCGATGAAAAGGGAGGCATTAACCCTATCTCAATGATACCGCTCGCCTTTTCATAACACTGCCCGAGGGAAATCCTCCCTAATCCCAACAAAGGTGAGATAATGACGTGAAAACTGGCCGCCTAGAAGATATTGACACCCCTTTTGCGGGTAGGTAAACGCTCATCCATCTCAGGGGCGGGGGGCATCTAATACGGCTGGCCGTTTCCCCTGGGTAATATTATCTTTCGTGCGGTTTTCGAAAGTAATGATGTGACAACGAAACCCAAGACTTCCAGCACCGACCCCTAGTGCCGGCCTCCAGCGTCGGCCTCCAGTGCCGGTCTCCAGCATCGGCCTCCAGTGCCGGCCTCCAGCGTCGGCACCAAAGACCGGCGCCCAGCGTCGGCATCAAAGACCAACTACGCGTTGGCATCAAGGACAGGTGTCCAGAGTCGGCCTCCCGCGTCGGCCCCTGGCTTCGGCCTTTAGCGTGTCCCACATACACAATAACTTGTCTCATGCAACCGATCCCGTAATCTAAGGCCTACTGCCAAGCACCTCGCTCACCAAAATCTTGGGCAAGTGTTAGCTTGATCGGTAGTTACCGCTATAAGCGGCCCTTATCCAGGAACAATCCAACGACTTGCCGTTCGGTGAGACATCACAACGGGACAGATTCGACGGTTCCAACAGAACGAGGTAAACGGGATCCCCGATAGGTATTAAAAAGAGGACCCGAGCTCCATGCAAGGGGACTCTCTCTGGCTCTGACCTCCTCTTTAAGAATTCTACACAAAAATCATATTCCTGTTGGACGACTCATTGACTTGGGCGTCGGAGGATCCCCATCGGAACCATCGGTCCGGGACTTTTTGCAGGCTCTAAAAGGAGGACGGTGGTTTTTCTGTGCACGCAGCAATCCTAGCCTATCCAACGCTCGTCGTATGTGATTCGGCCGTAACAATATTGACTTTTAAATACGGCGTTTTATGGTACTTATTATCACTATTTTTTATGGTGATAAGTCGGCACGTTAATTTGAGGGAGACGCCACTGTCGTTCATTAAGAAAAGGAAGATATCTTAAATTAATGAACGAATCCCCTGGCCATAAATAAATAATGGATAAAAAGACCATCCTGGTTCTTAGTATTCCAAGAGAATATTAGCGCTGTATTGTATGACAGCGGTTTGAGTGGCTGTTGTCAAAAAAAGAATAAAAAATAATCGTTTCTGGAACGGGTTTGAGTTGACGACCGACTCACTCATTCACACTATATTAGCATATGGCCTCGACAAGAAAATTAGATTTTGATCTGATTTCGGATTCATCTACACGTATGTGCTCTAAACTTGGATCGAACTCAAATAAGAATCGCATTAAGTTCAGATTTGAGTTTTTTTGTTTAAGAGTCTATTGAATTGAATATATAATTTTAATGAGCCAACTAATCGTAAATTAATAATTTTTAATATCGGAAGAGATCTTATTACAATAGATTTTCCTACATTGTGAATCTGTGTTATAAAAAGAATGATTGATTTTGCGCGAAAAGGGCTTTAAAAAAAATTTTTAATTTTTTTATTTGTACTGTTAACCATCACTTGCTTATTATTCATGATATAATTTTTGTACCATGTTTAAAATCTGGTATGAGCATGGATTATTTGGCTCATAAGGGCCTAGTATTTGATATCCCATGGATATCAATACTTGATCTTGAGCTCCACCTGATCTGAATTCGATGCCCATGTTTGTTACCAAAACTTGGACTCCATTAGATGCTTCAATGGATCAAGCATGAAGTATAAGTTAGACCTCAAATCTTTATGGATGCGTTAGGTATGGTAGCATCCAATCCAATCCAGCCCCACATTTAAAATGGTAAAGACTCGATTGGCAAATCATGGGCCCACCATTTCATCAATCATGCTATACCACAAAAATATTGGATTGGCAAACTGACATCCTCTTCTGTGTTCGTGAATTCCATTTGATTAGATTGGCAATCTCATACAATTCTAATCTCATACCGTAATGCACCTCGAAGATTTAGATCTGGCATTACCTCAATCTGGCCTAACTACAGTTACAGTTTGTGGTGCAATAACCTTAAAAAAATAAATTCCATCATGGTAAAGTGGGTTAGAAACGTAAATCCATTATCAATCCATACTGTTGATGTAGACCTAGGCCCCCGTTCACCAACCTAAAAGGTTGGCAACAGGCCGGATCAGGCCCAATTCAAGCGAAGCAAGTTTAGTTTAAAGAAAAAGTCTTCCTGCACCGTATGTGCACCCATGCAGTAATTGAAGTGTGACACATGCATGCGCATATATCAAAAGCGAAAAAGGCAATTCTGCCTTTAAAACGTGAGTGCATATGCTTCACACGTAAATCATCAGGCGCTATGCACGTGATTTGCATCATATCACAAAGACTTTTTCTGGTTTAAATGGAAGCAACTTAGAAAATTCCCAATTCAAACCCACAATAGACTAGGAAGTACAACTGAGTCCCAGCATAAAACACGAAATACAACTGCTTAAATCCATTTCTAAAAATTTCTTAGGTTGTGTTTGATATGATGGATAAGAAAAGATATTTCTTGGATATCCCTTCTTATCCCTAAATGCTATAGCTACAGGGGATAGTGCTGAAAAGTTTAACCAAAGGGGATAACCCATGTTTAACCATAGGTTATCCCCTAACTTATTCCCTAGGGAACTCAGAAATAACTAAAGTTATCCCTTGATGGCAAAGTGGTAATTTTAAAAAGATGCTTATCCCCTCAGCTATCCTCTGGATAAATGCTATCTTGTACATTTATTCAAGAATAGTCAAAAAGCTATCAAACACAGCCTTAGTAGACAGAAGAAAGTGGAAGCTGAAAATTAATTCTAACGAGCAATTGTAAGCTTAAGCTAGCGTTGCAGATTACTATATGGATAATAAAATCACTTGCTCTCAACTTACCAAATGTCGCAACTAAATCATGTGGCCCACTGGGATGGGATGGATACCACATTAACCTAAAGGAAATGCTTTGTGTATCGGTCTCCCTTGCACAAAGTGCGCATCAGGTGTGTGCCGTGTAAGCGCACGTGCGGAATGCGCCGCGGTTCAATGGGCTATGGCATGTGTGCATGGCCAATGACCGAGCTTGATGCATATTTTATCCATCAAAGGTCGGTGCACAAAGACTTTTCCCAACCTAAATCCATACATTTGCAAATGGGTTAGTTTCATATCAATCTATTTCTGATTGAAATTTAAAATAGCTAACTTGATTTGGTTTATTTGGATCAGGTTCTGTTTTCAAGTAAACAAACATGAGATTTTATTTTATTGCAAATACAATTCAATCGAGTCAAACGTTGACGCAAGAACTGCAACTATATGTAACTTGAACTACAATGGGGCTAGTTGACCCCATGGGCAATAGAGATAGCAATTTTTAGATGACCTCCTCTCAAGATAGTAATTTTGAGACAATTTTTTAAGGTGGCCATCCTCGGACTGAGCGGCTTAATTCGTAGGCGGCCTTATTGGTCTACTTGGCTTTCTTTTCGACGTGGTGGACATTTAATTCCATCCATGGCTTTGCTCTCGACTGCAACAAGCATCCGATCATAATGAAAAGAAAGAACAAGAGGGCAAAAGAGCCACGTTAGCCACCTTTTGTCATTAATGTTCGGTAGTCAAAGAGCATTTAATGGTGCAAAAACGGTCATAGTGACTTGGAGAGCATTTAATGGAATAGAGCGTCACAGACGTATACTATGAGGAGAGGAAGAAGTCCTTGACGGCCTCCTTCCGATCTCCTCCCCCTCATCCAAGTCGGCTTCTCCCAAGTCGGCCTCATCCAAGTCGGCCTCTGGCTTTTAAGTGGGTTGCCATCCTTTTCTACTCGGCTTTCGCAACGGTGCTATGTCTTTCGCACCAAGGCATTTATGGTCTTATAAAGGCCACATGAATCCACCTTCTCTAAGGCGTTTATTGCCTTATTTTCTTCTATGCATTAAGGCATTTATGGCTGTCACGTTAGCCCTTTGGCACCCTTACATGAGAAAGGATGGCGTTTGAAAACAATACGAGGAGTTCTTGACTCCACACCTCACGGAAGTCCTCGACGGCCTTTTCCAGCTTCCGTGCTCCTAGTTGTCCCATTCTAGACCACGGCAATCCGATTCTAGACAAGCGATGAGGCTCACAAGCATAATAATCTACATACGTGGGGCCCACATGCCTGGCTCCACCATTGTCCCTATACACATAGGGAAGCATACAAGATAATCAAGTAGCCACCCACCTCTGATGGAACTTGACCCATCAATCAGTTGCAGCCATCCACTTTGATAGGACTTGACCTGCAGCCCTGACATGCCAAAGAAGGTAGCAAGCCCTACCATTGATGCCATCACCTTAAATGCTCTAACAAGTGGCAACACCTCAAATCTTACAAGCATCAGCTTTGACATTTCATCCACAAAAAGTCATCATTATGAGGCCTCAACCACTCAAGCCAGATAGTCTCTAAGCATTTATAAATTGGGTAAGAGGGACCGTGACAAGGTAACACAACAACTCTTAAACGCTTATTATGGCTCACAGAGAGCATGACTCTAAGCCTCTCTCCTCTTCTCTCTTTCGAGTTTCCTTAAGCTCACGGTAGTTGTCCCAAGAACTGACTTGAGCATCGAAAGGTCTTCGTCAGAATCTCTGGTCTTCGAAACTTTTTGTAGGCTCAAGACGCGAGAAACTTACCGAAAGATCCCGAGCTTGCTGGAGGAGGCGACCGGACAATCGCGGACATTCGACGAGGATCATTTGGTAACAACACACACAATTAAGGATATTCAGAGACACGGTCTTGGTGGTTAGTCTGATGGCAAATGAAGAAAATTCCTTTCTCATTCCTATGTTTCGATAGTTAGATAACTCCTTGGCTATAAGTAAGGTATAATTATATAATAAAAGATATATTTTTATAAATAAATAGAAATGTATGCATAAAATAGGACCCAAATGTGGAGAGTTGCGACCTAGAAGCCAAATAGAAGATTAAATAGATCAAGAGCTGATCATTGTACAATAATCAAAGTAAAAGTTTGGATATATATATATATATATATATATACAAATTTGACTGCATTTGAATATAATCTAAATGTAGATTTAATCATTTTTTTATTATTGAATCCATATAATAATAATCTTATAGATAAAATAGAGAAAAATATGAGGTGGCTCTAAAATTCATATAGATTTAAGAATAAAAAAGATGACTAAATTTTAAACTTGATTGCATTTGAATATAATTATATATATATATATATATATATATATATATATTAGTAATTCAAATTTCATTCTCACACTGTATATCTAATAAAATATAATCCCATCTCTTTATAAAAATTCTCAAATCAATGCCACATAACAACTCCTAAAATAAGAAATTGCAAAATAAAGAAAAGAGGAAAAACTTAAAAAATTAGGTAAAACATATTTGAAATTAAGTGAATTCAAATGCACGTATTAATCATTTGATGAGAAGTTGAGCGCATACAAAGAGAAATTTTTATGATATTTTTTATAATTTTTTTGTATCTATATTTAGCTGATTCCACCCTAATTCTTCTTCATTAAAGCACATTACAAGAAGAACATCTTAGATCTGGCATCATTGCTTTTTTATCTATTTATTAATTCTGTTTATGCATAAAAAATTATATAAAGTAGGGATATAATAAAAAAATTAATGATTATAATAATATAATATAATTTCATATTAAAATTTTTTTTATGTATCGTATGCAATGATTGATTATCATGCATATGATCGTATATGCGATACAAAAAGAATAAAAATGCTTTCGGACGTATGCCCGACTATATGTGCACATGGCTAATTATCGAGTACAGTGCATGTGTTCAGCATTGAGAATGATGCTCAAAGACTTTGTCTTTCACATTATGGTTAGTGAACTTGCAATATATATTAACATACGAAAAATGACACTCTCTCGGAGGGCATTTGAGGGGATAAGAAGTATACACTCCCCGTTCCCTTTAGCGGTGTTATGATTACATGGCCTGACTTTTTTCACGTTCCAGAAAATTTTGGCAAGCCATACGAAATTTAAATTTGAAAATAATTAGAGACTTAGCAAAAGTTTATATATATATATATGATAAGGGGTAAAATCATTATTGTATTGTTGACCGCTCATATGGAAGATGGGGTCGCGCCCAATCCAAATGCCCTGCTTGCCAGCTGGCTGGCTAGCACGACATTCTAGCAACAAGAGTCTCCTTATAATGAAGAAAGAGAATAAGAGGGAAAAAAAAGGGCCACATCATGTGCGTGGGTTCTCCCAAGGGCCCCTCATTAATATCTGGCAGTCAAATCAATAGGCTGGAGCATTTAATGGTGCAGAAATGGTCATAATGACTTAGCCAACATTTAATGGAATAAAAAGAGAAGAGAAAGCATACTTCGGCCAATATGCCTCGGAAAATATAGTTCGGCAAATATACTTCGGCCAACATAGCTCGGCCATCATAGCTCGGCCAGCCTCAGCCTCAGCCAGCTTCAGCATAGCTCGGCCAACATAGCTCGGCCAGCATAGCTCGGCCAGCCTCAGCATCAGCAAGCTTCAGCATAGCTCGACCATCATAGCTCGGCCAGCATAGCTCGGCCAGCCTCAGCCTCAGCCAGCTTCAGCATAGCTCGGCCAGCATAGCTCGGCCAGCCTCAGCATCAGCCAGCTTCAGCATAGCTCAGCCAGCATAGCTCGGCCAACATGCCTCGGCAAATATAGTTCGGCCAACATGCCTCGCCGCAACCATGCTATGTCTTTTGCATCAAGGCATTTATGACCTCATAAAGGCCACATATATCCACTTGCTTTAAGGCATTCAATGTCTTATTTTCTTCCCTGCATTAAGGCATTTATGGCTGCCACGTTCGCCCTTTATGCCTCGGCACCTACCTCCGCCGAGCCTTCGCTAGCCATGATGACTGAACCACAACACCTCTGCGGAATCTAGCGCGGGAGAGTTCAAATTCACTGTAACAGAATAAGATTCCAAACAAGGAATCATGCCAAAACGTGGCCTAGGACCTACAATAGTGGCCTAGGGACCACGCAGCCACTGAGTCTCGAGCCATCGGCCAGCTCTCCCCGCCTCCCAGCCGTTGATCCTCTAACTAACCAGATATGGATCCTACCGGTCCTGTAACAACCTGATTCGAATCCGTTTCGAATCCCAACAACTTTCAGACCTCATCCAGAGCACATCCAAGAAGTCAGGTGACCGCCTATAAATACTACCACCCTCAAGCCTCTCAGGTACGGCTATTCTACGCCCATTTTTCATTCGCAGTTCTCACACTCCGCCATGAAAGCTCCCACGAGAGCTCGGAGGAACTCTTCCTGGGGGATCTTTCTCCCCATATTTGTTGATTGCTGGTCTCCACTGACTTGGGCGTCGGAGGGTCTTCCGCAGAGGGCCACCCCAATGCCTCTTGCGTGAGGACTGTCTTGCAGGTCCGCCTAGGAGGGAGCCCATGCTGCAGCCCGATCGCGCCCGAGCCGGAGGATAGATTTCAGCGGCAACAAATTGGCGCTAGAGGAAGGGTCTCAAGTCCTGTTAAACTTGAAAAAAGGAGACAAGGATCTCGATCTGGAAGAGAACCTCTCCAATGGCTAATCGGAGAAGGGCAACTTCTGAAGCCCAGGACCGGGTCGCCTCACAGAGACCCGATCCGATGAGTATCGTGGCACTGCCGCCGCCACCAGCTGAGACTACGTCGCCACCAGCTATCCCAGTGACCCAGGACCCGTTCGCCACACTGGTCCAGTAGGTCCAGGCCCTGACCCGTCTAGTTCAGGAGCGCCATACAGCTCCCCATCCAGTTATAGCTACCCCTGCTCCATGCCTCCTCGAAGAGGCCGCAGCTCCTCTTTCTCCAGCCACTTCTTCTGGTCCACATGGAGTTGCGGACCCCCCATATCAACCTAAGGAGGCCAGACCAGTCCCGCAAGGGGGCTGCGACAAGGATCTCCCCAGATCTCGGCGGGCCCGATTCATCTCTCCGGTGTCCTCTCGCCACGACTCGATGCCGTCTCCGCCTTCTCCCTGCCTTGGCACAACAGATCGGCTTCCATAGCCGCACTATGCGCACCAAGGCATTTATGGCCTCATAAAGGCCATGTGCATCTACCTGCTTTAAGGCATTTAATGCCTTATCCCATTATTAGTTCTTGACTCCATGCTTCACAGAAGTCCAACGTCCAGCTTCAACCTCGGCCAGTGGATCTACCGCACCACACAGAGAGTTCCCACAGGCGAGACCCCGTTCCGGATGGCCTTCGGCGTAGAAGCTGTCATCCCCGTGGAGATAGGACCCCCCTATCCGCGGATGCTATCATGCCTCCAGAGTCAAAGGGAGATCCTTCTCGCCCGGCGACCCTGTTCTCCGGAAAGCATCTGTCTCCAAACCGCTGGAGCAAGGAAAACTGGCACCAAATTGGGAAGGCCCCTACCAAGTGGCGGAGATCATTAGACCGGGAACCTACAAGCTGCAAGATCTAAATGGAAAGTCTGTCCCCCGGACGTGGAACTCGAACAATCTCCGTAAGTATTATCAATAGGGTATGTCCTCTATAAGTCCATTTTGATATCCCTTATTATACCTTCCTATCGGCACGTATTTTCGTAATTTGCAACGTGAATCATCACACATTATGTTACTAAAGATAGCGAAAAGAAACAGGTGCTGCTCACCAATCCTCGGCACGACCGAGTTGCCTATTTGCACAGGAAATCTCCGAACCTTGGCATGGCCAAGTAAAAATCTCCGAACCTCGGCTGGGCCGAGTAACAAAATCTCCGAACCTTGGCAGGGCCAAGTAAAAATCTCCGAACCTCAGCTGGGCCGAGCAACAAATTCTCCGAACCTTGGCAGGGCCAAGTAAAAATCTCCGAACCTCGGCTGGGCCGAGCAACAAAATCTCCGAACCTTGGCAGGGCCAAGTAAAAATCTCCGAACCTCGGCTGGGCCGAGCAACAAGTTCTCTGAACCTTGGCAGGGCCAAGTAAAAATCTCCGAACCTCGGCTGGGCCGAGCAACAAAATCTCCGAACCTTGGCAGGGCCAAGTAAAAATCTCCGAACCTCGGCTGGGCCGAGCAACAAGTTCTCCGAACCTTGGCAGGGCCAAGTAAAAATCTCTGAACCTCGGCTGGCCGAGCAACAAAATTCTCCGAACCTCGGCTGGGCCGAGCAACCAATTCTCCGAACCTTGGCAGCGCCAAGTAAAATATAATCTTGAAGGCTCGGCTACAACCGAGTAACGGTCTCCGAACCTTGGCAGCACCAAGTAAAATATAATCTTGAAGGCTCGGCTACAACCGAGTAACGGTCTCCGAACCTTGGCAGCGCCAAGTAAAATATAATCTTGAAGGCTCGGCTACAACCGAGTAACGGTCTCCGAACCTTGGCAGCGCCAAGTAAAATATAATCATGAAGGCTCGGCAACACCGAGTAATTTATTATTTGAAGCCTCGGTCACAACCGAGTAGCAATTAATATTTGAAGCCTCGGTTATAACCGAGTAGCATCTTGGAAGGCTCGGCAATACCGAGTATTTTATTATTTGAAGCCTCTGTCACAACCGAGTAGCACCTTGGAAGGCTCGGCAACACCGAGTAATTTATTATTATTTGAAGCCTCGGTCACGACCGAGTAGCAATTAATATTGGAAGCCTCGGTTACAACCGAGTAGCATTTTTGAAGGCTCGGCAACACCGAGTAATTTATTTGGAAGCCTCGGTTACAACTGAGCAGCATCTTGGAAGGCTCGGCAACACCGAGTAATTTATTATTATTTGAAGCCTCGGTCACGACCGAGTAGCAATTAATATTGGAAGCCTCGGTTACAACCGAGTAGCATTTTTGAAGGCTCGGCAACACCGAGTAATTTATTTGGAAGCCTCGATTACAACCAAGTAGCATCTTGGAAGGCTCGGCAACACCGAGTATTTTATTATTTGAAGCCTCGGTTACAACCGAGTAGCATCTTGGAAGGCTCGGCAACACCGAGTAATTTATTTGGAAGCCTCGATTACAACCGAGTAGCATCTTGGAAGGCTCGGCAACACCGAGTATTTTATTATTTGAAGCCTCGGTCACAACCGAGTAGCATCTTGGAAGGCTCGGCAACACTGAGTATTTTATTATTTGAAGCCTCGGTTACAACCGAGTAGCATCTTGGAAGGCTCGGCAACACCGAGTAATTTGTTATTTGGAAGCCTCGGTTATAACCGAGTAGCATCTTGGAAGGCTCGGCAACACCGAGTATTTTATTATTTGAAGCCATCTTGGAAGGCTCGGCAACACCGAGTATTTTATTATTTGAAGCCTCGGTTACAACCGAGTAGCATCTTGGAAGGCTCGGCAACACCGAGTATTTTATTATTTGAAGCCTCGATCACAACCAAGTAGCATCTTGGGAAGGCTCGGCAACAACGAGTAATATATTTCTAAAGGCTCGGCAACAACCGAGTAATAAATTCCCAGAGCATCGGCCAAAGACCGAGTGATATATTTATGAAGGCTCGGCAACAACTGAGTAATAAATTCATCCATAAAAGTATGCTCTTTCTAGACCCATTTTTATTCATTGAATTAAATTCAGTTTTTAAAAGGCCTGCGAAATTCTTATAACTCTCTTTGAAAGCTGCAATAAGAAGTAGGTCGTATAAATCCTCGGTCGGGCCGAGCAATCTCCGTACCTTGGCAGCGCCAAGTAAAATATAATCTTGAAGGCTCGGCTACAACCGAGTAACGGTCTCCAAACCTTGGCAGCGCCAAGTAAAATATAATCTTGAAGGCTCGGCTACAACCGAGTAACGGTCTCCGAACCTTGGCAGCTCCAAGTAAAATATAATCTTGAAGGCTCGGAAATACCGAGTAATTATTTGAAGGCTCGGCAACACCGAGTAATTTATTATTTGGAAGCCTCAGTTATTTGGAAGCCTCAGTTACAACCGAGTAGCATCTTTGAAGGCTCGGAAACACCGAGTAATTATTTGAAGGCTCGGCAACACCGAGTAATTTATTATTTAGAAGCCTCGGGTAGCATCTTTGAAGGCTCGGCAACACCGAGTAATTTATTATTTGGAAGCCTCGGTTACAACCGAGTAGCATTTGAGAAGGCTCGGTAAAAACCGAGTAATATATTTCTAAAGGCTCGGCAACAACCGAGTAATAAATTCCCAGAGCATCGGCCAAAGACCGAGTGATATATTTATGAAGGCTCGGCAACAACCGAGTAATAAATTCATCCATAAAAGTATGCTCTTTCTAGACCCATTTTTATTCATTGAATTAAATTTAGTTTTTAAAAGGCCTGCGAAATTCTTATAACTCTCCTTGAAAGCTGCAATAAGAAGCAGGTCGTATAAATCCTCGATCGGGCCGAGCAATCTCCGTACCTTGGCAGCGCCAAGTAAAATATAATCTTGAAGGCTCGGCTACAACCGAGTAACGGTCTCCAAACCTTGGCAGCGCCAAGTAAAATATAATCTTGAAGGCTCGGCTACAACCGAGTAACGGTCTCCGAACATTGGCAGCGCCAAGTAAATATAATCTTGAAGGCTCAGAAATACCGAGTAATTATTTGAAGGCTCGGCAACACCGAGTAATTTATTATTTGGAAGCCTCGGTTACAACCGAGTAGCATCTTTGAAGGCTCGGAAACACCGAGTAATTATTTGAAGGCTCGGCAACACCGAGTAATTTATTATTTAGAAGCCTCGGTTACAACCGAGTAGCATCTTTGAAGGCTCGGAAACACCGAGTAATTTATTATTTAGAAGCCTCGGTTAACCGAGTAGCATTTGAGAAGGCTCGGTAACAACCGAGTAATATATTTCTAAAGGCTCGGCAACAACCGAGTAATAAATTCCCAGAGCATCGGCCAAAGACCGAGTGATATATTTATGAAGGCTCGGCAACAACCGAGTAATAAATTCATCCATAAAAGTATGCTCTTTCTAAACCCATTTTTATTCATTTAATTAAATTCAGTTTTTAAAAGGTCTGCAAAATTCTTATAACTCTCATTGAAAGCTACAATAAGAAGCAGGTCGTATAAATCATCGGCCGGGCCGAGCAATCTTCGTACCTGATCATCGGTCGGGCCGAGCAATCTCTGTACCTTGGCAGCGCCAAGTAAAATATAATCTTATAATCCTCGGCTGGGCCGAACGGTCTCTGAACCTTGGCAGTGCCAAGTAAAATATAATCTTGAAGGCTCGGCTACAATCCAGTAACGGTCTCGAACCTTGGCAGCGCCAAGTAAAATATAATCTTGAAGGCTCGGCTACAATCGAGTAACGGTCTCCGAACCTTGGCAGCGCCAAGTAAAATATAATCTTGAAGGCTCGAAAACACCGAGTAATTCTTTGAAGGCTCGGCAACACCGAGTAATTTATTATTTGGAATCCTCGGTTACAACCGAGTAGCATCTTTGAAGGCTCGAAAACACCGAGTAATTCTTTGAAGGCTCGGCAACACCGAGTAATTCATTATTTGGAAGCCTCGGTTACAACCGAGTAGCATCTTGGGAAGGCTCGGCAACACCGAGTAATTTTATTTGGAAGCCTCGGTTACAACCGAGTAGCATCTTTGAAGGCTCAGAAACACCGAGTAATTCTTTGAAGGCTCGGCAACACCGAGTAATTTATTGTTTGGAAGCCTCGGTTACAACCGAGTAGCATCTTTGAAGGCTCGGCAATACCGAGTAATTTATTTGGAAGCCTCGGTTACAACCGAGTAGCATCTTGAGAAGGCTCGGCAACAACCGAGTAATATATTTCTAAAGGCTCGGCAACAACCGAGTAATAAATTTTCAGAGCATCGGCCAAAGACCGAGTGATATATTTCTGAAGGCTCGGCAACAACCGAGTAATAAATTCATCCATAAAAGTATGCTCTTTCTAGACCCATTTTTATTCATTGAATTAAGTTTAGTTTTTAAAAGGCATGTGAAATTTTTATAACTCTCCTTGAAAGTTACAATGAGAAGCAGGTCATAAAAGCCCGGCCAGAGCCGGAGTGCATCTCTTATTATCAAAAGCCCCGGCCAGAGCCGGAGTGCATCTCTTATAATCAAAAGCCCCGGCCAGAGCCGGAGTGCATCTCTTATTATCAAAAGCCCCGGCCAGAGCCGGAGTGCATCTCTTATTATCAAAAGCCCCGGCTAGAGCCGGAGTGCATCTCTTATTATCAAAAGCCTCGGCCAGAGCCGAAGGGATGACCTATTAACAGAAACCTCGGCCAAGAC
Organism: Calamus simplicifolius; assembly: GCA_900491605.1. Taxonomy (NCBI): domain Eukaryota; kingdom Viridiplantae; phylum Streptophyta; class Magnoliopsida; order Arecales; family Arecaceae; genus Calamus; species Calamus simplicifolius. The sequence goes on from UESW01004784.1 coordinate 457,551, forward strand.
CGAGTGACATGTCGGAACCCTCGGCTAAAGCCGGAGGGAATTTCTTATTGATCTTCAAAAGCCCCGGCCAGAGCCGAAGTGCATCTCTTATTATCAAAAGCCCCGGCCAGAGCCGGAGTGCATCTCTTATTATCAAAAGCCTCGGCCGAAGACTGAGTGATATATTTTTGCAGCCTCGGCCAATCCGAGTGATACAACACTAAAGCTTCGTCCCAGCCGGATAATTTCTCGGACACTCTAGTGCAACTAAAGCACCTTATTTTACTTCAGCAAGAGGGCCACCCAGGCCTTTCTCTAACCTACACAGAGATAAATACTTCCTCTACAGAGGATCGAATGACACGTCCCTAAATAAGATTGCTCCAGAATTCTACTCTCTATATCCGAAATTACACTTCAGACTAGGGAGTGGGGGGCATGTGATGAGGGGTAAAATCGTCATTGCATTGTTGACCGCTCACATGGGCGATGGGGTCGTGCCCAGTCCAAATGCTCTACTTGCCAGCTGGCTGGCTAGCACGACATTCTAGCAACAAGAGTCTCCTCATAATGAAGAAAGAGAACAAGAGGAAAAAAAAGGGCCACGTCATGTGCGTGGGTTCTCCCAAGGGCTCCCTCATTAATATCTGGCAGTCAAATCAATAGGCTGGAGCATTTAATGGTGCAGAAACGGTCATAATGACTTAGCCAGCATTTAATGGAATAAAAAGAGAGGAGAAAGCATACTTCGGCCAACATGCCTCGAAAAATATAGTTCGGCAAATATACTTCGGCCAACATAGCTCGACCATCATAGCTCGGCCAGCATAACTCGGCCAGCCTCAGCCTCAGCCAGCTTCAGCATAGCTCGGCCAACATAGCTCGGCCAGCATAGCTCGGCCAGCCTCAGCATCAACCAGCTTCAGCATAGCTCGGCCATCATAGCTCGGCTAGCATAGCTCGGCTAGCCTCAGCCTCAGCCAGCTTCAGCATAGCTCGGCCAGCCTCAGCATCAACCAGCTTCAACATAGCTCAGCCAGCATAGCTCGGCCAATATGCCTCGGCAAATATAGTTCGGCCAACATGCCTCAGCAAATATAGTTCGACAAATATACTTAGGCCTCCGCAACCACGCTATGTCTTTTGCATCAAAGCATTTATGACCTCATAAAGGCCACATATATCCACCTATTTTAAGGCATTTAATGCCTTATTTTCTTCCCTGCATTAAGGCATTTATGGCTGCCACGTTCGCCCTTTATGCCTCGGCACCTACCTCCGCCGAGCCTCTGCCAGCCATGATGACTGAACCACAACACCTCTGCGGAATCTGGCGCGGGAGAGTTCAAATTCACTGTAACAGAATAAGATTCCAAATAAGGAATCATGCCAAAACGTGGCCTAGGACCTACAATAGTGGCCTAGGACCACGCAGCCACTGAGTCTTGAGCCATCGGCCAGCTCTCCCCGCCTCCCGACCGTCGATCCTCTAACTAACCAGATATGGATCCTACCGGCCCTGTAACAACCTGATTCGAATCCGTTTCGAATCCCAACAACTTTCAGACCTCATCCAGAGCACGTCCAAGAAGTCAGGTGACCGCCTATAAATACTACCACCCTCAAGCCTCTCAGGTACGGCTATTCTACATCCATTTTTCATTCGCAGTTCTCACACTCTGCCATGAAAGCTCCCACGAGAGCTCGGAGGAACTCTTCTTGGGGATCCTTCTCCCCATATTTGTTGATTGCTGGTCTTCACTGACTTGGGCGTCGGAGGGTCTTCCGCAGAGGGCCACCCCCAACGCCTCTTGCGTGAGGACTGTCTTGCAGGTCCGCCTAGGAGGGAGCCCATGCTGCAGCCCGATCGCGCCCGAGCCGAAACAGATTTCAGCGGCAACAATATATAAAAAAGAAGATCAAAGAATATAAAAGTTGATATAATCCAATGTATTTTGTGATATGCGCACAAAGATGCCAGTTTTATTTCCTTGTAATCATGTCTAAAAATGTTGAATAGCCCGTTCGTTTGCAGCTGCAGTGCACCTTGTGCTAGAACTGCTCAGTTCTACAGAGTTTCGTATGGACCCAAATTCAAATCTTTTTTTTTTTTTTTTTATAACATCTGGTGTTTTCCTAATAATGTTCTCGTCTAAATATATCCTAATTATGCAAAGTTTTGTACATCCGTAATTCCTCATTAAAACATTGTCATCTAATTATATCACTAAAAATCAGACAACCACCAATGAACGTAGTCTAATTAAAATCTAAAATCTAAAAAGCCAACCCAAACTCATTGGACCCAGGTACAGACGTGAACAAAGGGAGATATTTCTGAGATCGAGACTAGATTTATATTTCTTAGAATTGTTTAAAAAAGATAATTTTTAACATAGTTAGCATATTCGAACGGGATAATGATCTAATAATTGGTGGCCCGAGTCAATGGTTCGGTGATTCAATTAATGTATTAATAATCAAACCGCATAGACGATTAAAGCATAAAATTAGAAAACAAATCTATAATGATAAGTAAAGATAATTTATTTATAAAATTTAACTAATTTAATAGTTTTGAAATTTAAATACTTAAATTATTTAAACTACAATAAAATATAATATCCACATAAATATATAAAATCAATCTTAAATTCTTAAATAATATAGATAGAGAGAGATGAAAAATCTTTAAAGAATAATAATGATATTAAAACTATATTGATTAATAGTTTTAAAGTGTATAAAAAAAATCGGTTCGATTTTAACTGTTCAAGTCAAAAAAAAAAAAAAAAAAAAAAAAAACTAAGCGATCCATCTGATCTTGGCCGGATCAGTGTACAACCGATCCAATTAAAGAATTAAATTGATCGATGGATATTAAGGCTGAGAACATTGAGAGACCGCTTAGGGTATGTAACAAAAAAAGCTATGCTCTCGTCTTGAGTGGATTGGAAGAACGATAAATTGATCCATCCAAATAAGAGCGCCACTCGGCGCCTGCTTATGTAACGACTTCGACTCCAAAGATTTGGTGGCATTCACGGTGGAAGTGGGGGCTGGCAATCAAGTCGCATTTGTGGTGGAAGTGGGGGTGGCGATGAAGTCCCGACTGCGTCCGGTAACCACGATTCCGCTTTCACCTTTCCTCTCAACCAAGCGGTAAAAAGTGGCGGAAAATGTTTTAAAAATTAAATCAGATAACGAACCGGCTTAATATTCGAATTATAAATTAATTAATTAAATTAAATAAATCAATTTAATTAAATTAAATAATGATGAGGGGTAAAATTGTCATTGCATTGTTGACCACTCACATCGGCGATGGGGTCATGCCCAGTCCAAATGCCCTGCTTGCCAGCTGGCCTGTTGGCGCGATATTCTAGCAACAAGAGTCTCCTCATAATGAAGAAAGAGAACAAGAGGAAAAAAGTGGCCATGTCATGTGCGTGGGTTCTCCCAAGGGCTCCTCATTAATATCCGTCAAATCAATAAGCCAGAGCATTCAATGATGCAGAAACAGTCATAATGACTTGGCCAGCATTTAATGGAATAAAAAGAGAGGAGAAAGTATAGTTCGGCCAACATGCCTCGGCAAATATAGTTCGGCAAATATAGTTCGGCAAATATAGTTCGGCAAACATGCATCGGTAAATATACTTCGGCCAACATAGCTCGGCCATCATAGCTCGACAAACATAGCTCGGCAAACATAGCTCGGCAACCATAGCTCGGCCAGCATAGCTCGGCCAGCATAGCTCGGCCAGCCTCAGCCTCAGCCAGCTTCAGCATAGCTCGGCCAACATAGCTCGGCCATCCTCAGCCTCAGCCAGCTTCAGCATAGCTCGGCCAGCCTCAGCCTCAGCCAGCTTCAGCATAGCTCGGCCAACATAGCTCGGCCAGCATAGCTCGGCCAGCCTCAGCATCAGCAGCTTCAGCATAGCTCAGCCAGCATAGCTCGGCCAACATGCCTCGGCAAATATAGTTCGGCCAACATGCCTCGGCAAATATAGTTCGGCCTCCACAACCACGCTATGTCTTTTGCATCAAGGCATTTATGACCTCATAAAGGCCACATATATCCACCTGCTTTAAGGCATTCAATGCCTTATTTTCTTCCCTGCTTTAAGGCATTTATGGCTGCCACGTTCGCCCTTTATGCCTCGGCACCTACCTCCGCCGGCCATGATGACTGAACCACAACACCTCTGTGGAATCTGGCGGGAGAGTTCAAATTCACTATAACAGAATAAGATTCCAAACAAGGAATCATGCCAAGACGTGGCCTAGGACCTACAATAGTGGCCTAGGGACCACGCGGCCATTGAGTCTCGATCCATCGGCCAGCTCTCCCCGCCTCCCAGCCGTCGATCCTCTAACTAATCAGATACGGATCCTACCGGCCCTGTAACAACCTGATTCGAATCCGTTTCGAATCCCAACAACTTTCAGACCTCATCCAGAGCACGTCCAAGAAGTCAGGTGACCGCCTATAAATAATACCACCCTCAAGCCTCTCAGGTACGATGACTCTACGCCCATTTTTCATTCGCAGTTCTCACACTCCGCCATGAAAGCTCCCACGAGAGCTCGGAGGAACTCTTCCTGGGAGATCCTTCTCCCCATATTTGTTGGTTGCTGGTCTCCACTGACTTGGGCGTCGGAGGGTCTTCCGCAGAGGGCCACCTCCAACGCCTCTCGCGTGAGGACTGTCTTGCAGATCTGCCTAGGAGGGAGCCCACGCTGCAGCCCGATCGTACCCGAGCCGGAGGACAGATCCCAGCAGCAACAGATTGGCGCTAGAGGAAGGGCCTTAAGTCCCGTTAAACTTAAAAAAAGGAGACAAGGATCTCGATCTGGAAGAGAACCTCTCCAATGGCTAATCGGAAAAGGGCAACTTTTGAAGCCCAGGACCAGGTCGCCTCCCAGAGACCTGATCCGGTGAGCAGTGTGGCGCCTCCGCCACCGCCAGCTGAGACTCCGTCGCCACCAGCTGTCCCAGTGACCCAGGACCCATTCGCCACAGTGGTCCAGCAGGTCCAGGCCCTGACCCGTCTAGTTCAGGAGCGCCATACAGCTCCCCATCCAGTTATAGCTACCCCTGCTCCATGCCTCCCAGAAGAGGCCGCAGCTCCTCTTTCTCCAGCCACTTCTTCTTCTGGTCCGCATGGAGTTGCGGACCCCCCATGTCGACCTAAGGAGGCAAGACTAGTCCCGCAAGGGAGCTACAACAAGGATCTCCCCAGATCTCGGCAGGCCCGATTCATCTCTCCAGTGTCCTCTCGCCACGACTCGACGCCGTCTCCGCCTTCTCCCTGCCTTGGCACAACAGATCGGCTTCCATAGCTGTGCTATGCGCACCAAGGCATTTATGGCCTCATAAAGGCCATGTGCATCTACCTGCATTTAATGCCTTATCTCCTTCCATCATTAAGGCATTTATGGCCGCCGCATTGCCCCCTAGGCACCTTTTGCGTGAGGAAGGATGGCGTCATAAAGCCAAGACCAGGAGTTCTTGACTCCATGCTTCACAGAAGTCCAACGTCCAGCTTCAACCTTGGCCAGTGGATCTACCGCACCACACAGAGAGTTCTCACAGTCGAGACCCCGTTCCGGATGACCTTCGGCGTAGAAGCTGTCATCCCCGTAGAGATAGGACCCCCCTATCCGCGGATGCTATCATGCCTCCAGAGTCAAAGGGAGATCTTTCTCGCCCAGCGACCTTGTTCTCCAGAAAGCATCTGTCTCCAAACCACTAGAGCAAGGAAAACTGGCACCAAATTGGGAAGGCCCCTACCAAGTGGCGAAGATCATTGGACCGGGAACCTACAAGCTGCAAGATCTAAACGGAAAGTCTGTCCTCCGGATGTGGAAATCGGACAATCTCCGTAAGTATTATCAATAGGGTATGTCCTCTATAAGTCCATTTTGATATGCCTTATTATACCTTCCTGTCGGCACATATTTTCGTAATTTGCAATGTGAATCCTCACACATTATGTTGCCAAAGATTGCGAAAAGAAACAGGTGCTGCTCACCAATCCTCGGCACGACCGAGTTGCCTATTTGCACAGAAAATCTCCGAACCTCGGCTAGGCCGAGCAACAAATTCTCCGAACCTTGGCAGGGCCAAGTAAAAATCTCCGAACCTCGGCTGGGCCGAGCAACAAAATCTCCAAACCTCGGCTAGGCCGAGCAATGATCTCTGAACCCCCGGCCAGAGCCGGAGTGCATCTCTCATTATCGGAAGCCCCGGCCAGAGCCGGAGTGCATCTCTTATTACCGGAAGCCTCGGCCAGAGCCGGAGTGCATCTCTCATTATTGGAAGCCCCGGCCAGAGCCGGAGTGCATCTCTTATTACCGGAAGCCCCGGCTAGAGCCGGAGTGCATCTCTTATTACCGGAAGCCCCGGCCAGAGCCGGAGTGCATCTCTCATTATTGGAAGCCCCGGCCAGAGCCGGAGTGCATCTCTTATTACTGAAAGCCCCGGCCAGAGCCGGAGTGCATCTCTTATTACCAGAAGCCCCGGCCAGAGCCGAAGTGCGTAAGCCCCGGTCAGAGCCGGAGTGCATCTCTCATTATCGGAAGCCCCGGCCAAGCCGGAGTGTATCTCTCACTATTGGAAGCCCCGGCCAGAGCCGAGTGCATCTCTCATTATCGGAAGCCCCGACCAGAGCCGAAGTGCATCTCTTATTACTGAAAGCCCCGGCCAGAGCCGGAGTGCATCTCTTATTACCAGAAGCCCCGGCCAGAGCCGAAGTGCGTAAGCCCCGGTCAGAGCCGGAGTGCATCTCTCATTATCGAAGCCCGGCCAGAGCCGGAGTGCATCTCTCACTATTGGAAGCCCTGGCCAGAGCCAAAGTGCGTAAGCCCCGGCCAGATCCAGAGTGCATCTCTTATTACCGAAATCCCTGGCCAGAGCCGGAGTGCATCTCCTATTTATCTAAAACCTCGGCCAAGACCGAGTGACATCTCAGAACCCTCGGCTAAAAGCTGAGGAAGTTTGTTATTAATCTTGAAGGCTCGGAAACACCGAGTAGCATCTTTGAAGGCTCGGCAACACCGAGTAATTTATTATTTGGAAGCCTCGGTTACAACCGAGTAGCATCTTTGAAGGCTCGGAAACACGAGTAATTCTTTGAAGGCTCGGCAACACCGAGTAATTTACTATTTGGAAGCCTCGGTTACAACCGAGTAGCATCTTGGGAAGGCTCGGCAACACCGAGCAATTTATTATTTGAAGCCTCGGTTACAACCGAGTAGCACCTTGGAAGGCTCGGCAACACCGAGTATTTTATTATTTGAAGCCTCGGTTACAACCGAGTAGCACCTTGGAAGGCTCGGCAACATCGAGTAATTTATTATTTGAAGCCTCGGTCACAACCGAGTAGCAATTAATATTTGGAAGCCTCGGTTACAACCGAGTAGCATCTTGAGAAGGCTCAGCAACAACCGAGTAATATATTTCTAAAGGCTCGGCAACAACCGAGTAATAAATTCTCAGAGCATCGGACAAAGACCGAGTGATATATTTCTGAAGGCTCGGCAACAACCGAGTAATAAATTCATCCATAAAAGTATGCTCTTTCTAGACCCATTTTTATTCATTGAATTAAATTCAGTTTTTTAAAGGCCTGCGAAATTCTTATAACTCTCCTTGAAAGCTGCAATAAGAAGCAGGTCGTATAAATCCTCGGCTGGACCGAGCAATAAATCTCCGAACCTTGGCAGTGCCAAGTAAAATATAATCTTGAAGGCTCGGCTACAACCGAGTAACTTCGAACCTTGGCAGCGCCAAGTAAAATATAATCTTGAAGGCTCGGCTACAACCGAGTAACGGTCTTCGAACCTTGGCAGCGCCAAGTAAAATATTATCTTGAAGGCTCGGCAATACTGAGTAATTTATTATTTGAAGCCTCGGTCACAACCGAGTAGCAATTAATATTTGGAAGCATCTTTGGAAGGCTCGACAACACCGAGTATTTTATTATTTGAAGCCTCGGTTACAACCGAGTAGCATCTTGGAAGGCTCGGCAACACCGAGTATTTTATTATTTGAAGCCTCGGTTACAACCGAGTAATTCTTTGAAGGCTCGGCAACACCGAGTAATTTATTATTTGGAAGCCTCGGTTACAACCGAGTAGCATCTTTGAAGGCTCGGAAACACCGAGTAATTCTTTGAAGGCTCGGCAACACCGAGTAATTTATTATTTAAAGCCTCGGTTACAACCGAGTAGCAATTAATATTTGGAAGCCTCGGTTACAACCGAGTAACATCTTGGAAGGCTTGGCATCACCGAGTAATTTATTATTTGAAGCCTCGGTTACAACCAAGCAGCAATTAATATTTGGAAGCCTCGGTTACAACCGAGTAGCATCTTGAGAAGGCTCGGTAACAACCGAGTAATATATTTCTAAAGGCTCGGCAACAACTGAGAGCATCGGCCAAAGACTGAGTGATATATTTCTGAAGGCTCGGCAACAATCGAGTAATAAATTCATCCATAAAAGTACGCTCTTTCTAGACACATTTTTATTCATTGAATTAAATTCAGTTTTTTAAAGGCCTGCGAAATTCTTATAACTCTCCTTGAAAGCTACAATAAGAAGCAGGTCGTATAAATCCTCGGCTGGGCCGAGCAATAAATCTCCGAACCTTGGCAGCGCCAAGTAAAATATAATCTTGAAGGCTCGGCTACAACCGAGTAACGGTCTCCGAACCTTGGCAGTGCCAAGTAAAATATAATCTTGAAGGCTCGGAAACACCGAGTAATTCTTTGAAGGCTCGGCAACACCGAGTAATTTATTATTTGGAAGCCTCGGTTACAATCGAGTAGCATCTTTGAAGGCTCGGAAACACCGAGTAATTCTTTGAAGGCTCGGCAACACCGAGTAATTTATTATTTGGAAGCCTCGGTTACAACCGAGTAGCATCTTTGAAGGCTCGAAACACCGAGTAATTCTTTGAAGGCTCGGCAACATCGAGTAATTTATTATTTGGAAGCCTTGGTTACAACCGAGTAGCATCTTTGAAGGCTCGGAAACACCGAGTAATTCTTTGAAGGCTCGGCAACACCGAGTAATTTATTATTTGGAAGCCTCGATTACAACCGAGTAGCATCTTTGAAGGCTCGGAAACACCGAGTAATTCTTTGAAGGCTCGGCAATACCGAGTAATTTATTATTTGGAAGCCTCGGTTACAACCGAGTAGCATCTTGAGAAGGCTCGGCAACAATCGAGTAATATATTTCTAAAGGCTCGGCAACAACCGAGTAATAAATTTCCAGAGCATCGGCCAAAGACCGAGTGATATATTTCTGAAGGCTCGGCAACAACCGAGTAATAAATTCATCCATAAAAGTATGCTCTTTCTAGACCCATTTTTATTCATTGAATTAAGTTCAGTTTTTAAGGCCTGCGAAATTTTTTTAAACTCTCCTTGAAAGTTACAATGAGAAACAGTCATAAAAAGCCCCGGCCAGAGCTGGAATGCATCTCTTATTATCAAAAGCCCCGGCTAGAACCGGAGTGCATCTTATTATCAAAAGCCCCGGCCAGAGCTGGAGTGCATCTCTTATTATCAAAAGCCCCGGCCAGAGCCGGAGTGCATCTCTTATTATCAAAAGCCCCGGCCAGAGCCGGAGTGCATCTCTTATTATCAAAAGCCTCGGCCGAAGACTGAGTGATATATTTCTGCAGCCTCGGCCAATCCGAGTGATACAGCACTAAAGCTTCGTCCCAGCCGGATAATTTCTCGGACACTCTAGTGCAACTAAAGCATCTTATTTTACTTCAGTAAGAGGGCCACCTAGGCCTTTCTCTAACCTACACAGAGATAAATACTTCCTCTACAGAGGATCGAATGATACGTCCCCTAAATAAGATTGCTCCAGAGTTTACTCCTTATATCCGAAATGACACTTCGGACTAGGGAGTGGGGGGCATGTGATGAGGGGTAAAATCGTCATTGCATTGTTGACCACTCACATCGGCGATGGGGTCATGCCCAGTCCAAATGCCCTGCTTGCCAGCTGGCCTGTTGGCGCGACATTCTAGCAACAAGAGTCTCCTCATAATGAAGAAAGAGAACAAGAGGGAAAAAAGTGGCCACGTCATGTGCGTGGGTTCTCCCGAGGGCCCCCTCATTAATATCCGTCAAATCAATAAGCCAGAGCATTCAATGATGCAGAAACGGTCATAATGACTTGGCCAGCATTTAATGGAATAAAAAGAGAGGAGAAAGTATAGTTCGGCCAACATGCCTCGGCAAATATAGTTCGGCAAATATACTTCGGCAAACATGCATCGGTAAATATACTTCGGCCAACATAGCTCGGCCATCATAGCTCGGCAACCATAGCTCGGCCAGCATAGCTCGGCCAGCCTCAGCCTCAGCCAGCTTCAGCATAGCTCGGCCAACATAGCTCGGCCAGCATAGCTCGGCCAGCCTCAGCCTCAGCCAACTTCAGCATAGCTCGGCCAGCATAGCTCGGCCAGCCTCAGCCTCAGCCAGCTTCAGCATAGCTCGCCAACATAGCTTGGCCAGCATAGCTCGGCCAGCCTCAGCCTCAGCCAGCTTCAGCATAGCTCGGCTACCATAGCTCGGCCAGCATAGCTCGGCCAGTCTTAGCATCAGCAGCTTCAGCATAGCTCAGCCAGCATAGCTCGGCCAACATGCCTCGGCAAATATAGTTCGGCCAGCATGCCTCGGCAAATATAGTTCGGCCTCCACAACCACGCTATGTCTTTTGCATCAAGGCATTTATGACCTCATAAAGGCCACATATATCCACCTGCTTTAAGGCATTCAATGCCTTATTTTCTTCAATGCTTTAAGGCATTTATGGCTGCCACGTTCGCCCTTTATGCCTCGGCACCTACCTCCGCCAGCCATGATGACTGAACCACAACACCTCTGCGGAATCTGGCGAGAGAGTTCAAATTCACTGTAACAGAATAAGATTCCAAACAAGGAATCATGCCAAGACGTGGCCTAGGACCTACAATAGTGGCCTAGGGACCACGCGGCCATTGAGTCTCGATCCATCGGCCAGCTCTCCCCGCCTCCCAGCCATCGATCCTCTAACTAACCATATACGGATCCTACCGGCCCTGTAACAACCTGATTCGAATCCGTTTCGAATCCTAACAACTTTCAGACCTCATCCAGAGCATGTCCAAGAAGTCAGGTGACCGCCTATAAATACTACCACCCTCAAGCCTCTCAGGTACGGCGACTCTATGCCCATTTTTCATTCGTAGTTCTCACACTCCACCATGAAAGCTCCCACGAGAGCTCGGAGGAACTCTTACTGGGAGATCCTTCTCCCCATATTTGTTGGTTGCTGGTCTCTACTGACTTGGGCGTCGGAGGGTCTTCCGCAGAGGGCCACCCCTAACGCCTCTCGCGTGAGGACTGTCTTGTAGGTCCGCCTAGGAGGGAGCCCACACTGCAGCCCGATCGCGCCCGAGCCGGAGGATAGATCCCAGCAGCAACAAATAATATTATAGTAATTTTTAATTTAATAATATAAAAATAATAAAATATAAATATTAATGTAAATACAAAAATTAAAAAAAAAATCTAAAAAACAGGTTGAATCAGCTCAAAATCTTATCGGTTCAATAAAATTTTTTTATTTTTATTAAATCATATAAAAGTTAACTTTGATAATAAAATTGGATTGGGCAGATGATTGATTTTTGGTTGAACCGATCCGATCAATCTTACTACAATCACTACAAAACACTGATGACGACGAATGATTTATGACTTGCTTGCTTGAAGAGGTCTGCTATCCCCCTTCCTATCTCACTGCCGTCACGTTGGTTTTTCTTTTGGGTTTTATATACATAGGCGTTCGCTCTACTAAAAGTCTTCATCGAATCAATTTTCTTGAGTCTTACTATGATATAATTGAGAACTTGGCTTTTTGTTTTGTTTTGTTTTGATTGACATAATTCGCACATAACAAAATATTGGTCCATTCTTCTCACCAAATTAAATCAATTTTACTCAGAGATAAAAGGATAAGTTTAAATTCATTTTAATATAAAATATTAAATAATATCTTGAAAAATATTAACTTAGATTATCGGTTCATTAAAGATTTTGATATTTTGACACCTAGGAAAAAGTGCTGAGGTCTTGAAACATTCTGATCCCTTTTCCACCATAAGGTCTCTTTTTTCAATAAAAATATACTTTGATTTTTATACTTTTTATTTAAAATATATTTTTGGCCCTCAAACATTTAGTAATTTAAGCACTTATATATTACATTCCTTATGTCATATTATGTGAAGTCAATTAAAATTGGCCTAGCAATTGATGTTTTATACTAGGATGATAAAATTTTAATTAATCAGCCGATTTTAATGGCCCCCAAATAATGTAATGTTGAGAATAACCAAGCGCAACGGATGACAATTTATCCCCTTTTAGGTTGTGTTTGATATGGTGGATAAGGAGAGATATCTCCTAGATATCCCTTCTTATCCCCAAATACTATAGCTACAGGGGATAGTGCTGAAAAAGTTTAACCAGAAGGAATAACCCATGTTTAATCATGGATTATCCCTGAACTTATTCTCTAAGGTAGTGTTTGATAGCCCAAAAGCTATCCCTGGATAAATGTACGGGATAGCATTTATCCAGGGGATAGCTGAGGGAATAAGCATTTTTTTAAAATTACAAGTCTGCCATCAAGGGATAACTTTAGTTGTTCTAGGTTCCCTAGGGAATAAGTTCAGGGGATAACCCATGGTTAACCATGGTTAACCATGGGTTATCCCCTCTGGTTAAATTTTTTTAGACCTATCCCTTCTAGCTATAGCATTTGGGAATAAGGAGGGATATCCAGGGGATATCCTTCCTTATCCCCCATATCAAACACTGCCTAAGGTAGTGTTTGATAGCCCAAAAGCTATTCCTGGATAAATGTACGGGATAACATTTATCCAGAGGATAGCTGAAGGAATAAGCATTTTTTTCAAAATTACAAGTCTGCCATCAAGGGATAACTTTAGTTGTTCCTAGGTTCCCTAGGGAATAAGTTCAGGGGATAACCTATGGTTAACCATGGTTAATCATAGGTTATCCCCTCTGGTTAAATTTTTTCAGATCTATTCCTTCTAGTTATAGCATTTGAGAATAAGAAGGGATATCCAGGGGATATCCTTCCTTATCCCTCATATCAAATACTGTCTAAGGAACCCAGAAATAACTAAAATTATCCCTTGATGGCAGAGTGGTAATCGTAAAAAGATGCTTATCCACTCAATTATCTCTTGAATAAATACTATCCTGTACATTTATTCAAAAATAATTAAAAAGTTATCAAACAAAGCCTTAGCCTAATCCACTTGTATGCACTATGACCTCCACCCTCATGGGCCCTGGTTAAAGGAAGTGTTAACTCGCAGTGGGTCCGCTATTATCGCTTTTAGGGCCATGCGTCTCACTGTCCAGCACGGGACTGCAGAGCATGATTCTTGTCACAATAACGCAGTAAAATCGCCCGCAAAAGCCGCTTTTAACCGCTGTGTCTCTTCTTCGACAAATTCCGCCAATCCGTTAAACTTTAATTGTCCTGAGAACGCCAGAAACCAACAACGGTATTAATATGGTGGGGCGCGAAAAGGCATCATCAAGTCAGCATGTTTTCTACGCTAGGTTTGAGGTTTTCATGAATACATGTGGCCCAAACGAACGCTCATGCTATCTTGTAGCATGAAAAGTCTTGCCGAACAAAAGGCGATCCAGCAAGCGCATAATTATTATTTTTTATTTTAATATGCATATGCTAATTATCAAGCGTGATGTAGCAAGAGCTGTACCGTTTTTGATACAGTAGGACTTTTCCTTTGCAGCATTTCAGATTCATTGGGGGCTTTGAATGGATTGGGCGATACAAAAGAAAAAGAAAATTCAAACCTAAAGAAAAATCTTTGTGCACTGGATGCGTTGTAGGTCATGCGTATTACACTCGCCAATCATCGATAGTCAAAAGCAAAAATATTTCTTTTATCTTTGACATGCGCCGCATGGCAATCGTTGAGCAGCAAAAGTTTTTCCAAGCCTAAAAGTTAAGTCCTTGAAGCACAATTGAATCGAGATGGTCCGGATCAGGGCTTTGGTATTCCTGAAATGAGTTGGGCTAAGGCCTCCTGTTCATTGAGCTAGGGCTAGGCCGAGGGATCTAAGCTAGGGCTAACTTGCACATAGGTCCAACCAATCTAATGACACCTTCACTTGTCACAGTTAATAGGAAGAGGCATTCTTGGCTACACTTTGTGTACCACATGGCTTGTAAACTAAACCAATCAATGAGCATATTATTTTCATCTCTGCTTGCATATTATTATGGCCCATGTCAATATACATTCATTGATTGGTTTAATTTGCGTGCCATGTTGTATAATAGGTCCATCCAATAATGGCTCTTCTCATAGAGAGGGATTAGTGTGGTTCTAGTGTGTCACCGTGGTTTTATGGTCTGCCCATTTCTTGCAATATGGAGTTTCTTTTGCCGTGGTGTGGTGGAGGACCGGCATAATTTGTAAAAATTAATGTGACGCAAGGGGTCATTAGATATCGAATTACATAAGTTTGAGGCCAGGGAGTGCACTAGCAAAAAAAAGTACCAATTTGGGTACCATCCAGATACTTGCATCTCCCATTTTAATTCTAAATATTATGATATTTGATTTGTGAATATTTTAGTTGCACTAATATGCTACCCATTGGTAACCTATTCATAATGGAAAGCTACGATTGAATTAATAACTCCCAACTAGCATGGTGGATTATGGAAGTTATCGGAGTGCCTTACTTGCCATGGTTAGGTGCTGCAACTTTTAAGTATGCAGCTCCCACATAAAATATATAATATATCCATACACTAGAAAAGGGTCATTTTCTGCAAACTTGATTTACACTTTATTGCAGGTATCCATAGAGCACTTTGAGGTGAATTCGAGAGATCTAATTTCTCTACCATAGCCTCTTGAATGTTACGTGACAATTCATCTCTTTGGCCCCACTCTCAGCTTGACTGGTCTAAACTCAACCGGTGGTGATGGCGCCAAGTCACCTTCTTCAAATATCGAGAAAGATGGACGTCCTTCTCTTCGAACCCCTGCAAGAAAAATCCCCGACGGATGCTCCGGTGGGAACCCTCCGACGCTCAAGTCAGTTACTTGGGATCAGATAAGAACCGCTCAGCGGAAGGGAGCTGAGACAGTTAGATTTTGCTAGGAGGAAGAAAGCTAGAAAACCAGAGTTCGAATCCTTACTTACAGTGCGGGCGTGTGTTTTTATACCTGTCCGAATATCCCATCTTACTGTTCTGAAAGATTACCGTCATACCATCACTGTGCGCGTCGGAGGCATCCCACGCTACCTGTCAACATGGTGTTACACGTGTCTAGCAGCCGCGGTTGTATTTGGTGCGCGCCGTTGCTTGACACGACCGCGCACAGTTGCAAGTGGTAGCGAGTCGTACTCCGTAACGGGGCACAGTCATGCACAGAACATGCAGTGCACCATACGCCATTATAAGGCATGGCCGCAAGCAGCCACGGTGCACAGAGAGTCACGTGGGCGCGCCAGGTGGCCCGGAGCTGTCATTTGGTTCGAAGGCTGGTCCTCGTGCTAATCGTTGATGATGCCTGTGCACCCCGAGACCAGAGGGGGTCTCGGGGTCGAGAGATGGTGATCTCACCCCGAGACCGGAGGGGTCCCGGGGGTGAGATAATGCAGGTGCACCCCGAGACCGAAGGGGGGTCTCGGAGTCGAGATATGGTGATCCCACCCCGAGACCGGAGGGGGTCTCGGAGGTGAGATAATGCTGGTACACCCCGACACCGGAGGGGGGTCTCGGTCAAGATATGGTGATCCCACCCCGAGACCGGAGGGGGTCTCGGGGGTGAGATAATGCTGGTGCACCCTGAGACCGGAGGGGGGTCTCGGGGTCAAGATATGGTGATCCCATCCCGAGACCGGAGGGGGTCTCGGGGGTGAGATAATGCTGGTGCACCCTGAGATCGGAGGGGGGGTCTCGGGGTCGAGATATGGTGATCCCACCCCGAGACCGGAGGGGGTCTCGGGGGTGAGATAATGCTGGTGCACCCCGAGACCGAAGGGGGTCTCGGGGTCGAGATATGGTGATCCTACCCCGAGACCGGAGGGGGTCTCGGGGGTGAGATAATGCTGGTGCACCCGAGACCGGAGGGGGGTCTTGGGGTCGAGATATGGTGATCCCACCCTGAGACCAGAGGGGGTCTCGGAGGTGAGATAATGCTGGTGCAGCTCGAGACCGGAGGGGGGTCTCGGGGTCGAGATATGGTGATCCCACCCCGAGACCGGAGGGGGTCTCAGGGGTGAGATAATGCTGGTGCACCCCGAGACCGGAGGGGGTCTCAGGGGTGAGATAATGCTGGTGCACCCCGAGACCGGAGGGGGGTCTCGGGGTCGAGAGATGGTGATCTCCGCTAGCTGCCGTTACCTTTTAATCTAACGACGTTGGATCAGCCACATCAGATGCCCCCTCACCCCTAAGGCAAAGCGGGCCCCACTGGCAAGGCTAAAGGGGTGCTATCTCCCACGTGGCTGATCCCCGTTCATATCTTTATGCGGGTGACATGGGGAATGTGAAGAGACGGCCGCTTCTGTACACTGTGCCCACCACGATCGACCTCGAGGCGAGGTTAGCTCTTCAAAGTCCATGTGAAAAGCTGCATCATCATTACCTCTCATAGCGGCGACGTCAGCAGGGTCCCGTCATTGGCCGAGGTGCTCCGTATCACGCGCTAGGCAACCATCGAGGCAACCCATCCTATGGTGGGGATCTACGTGGCTGATGAGACGAGGCAGGACAATTTGAAAACCCAATAAAACTCGAATGGGGGGTTGAATATGGCCTCACCGCTGCTGCCATTGTCGTCCTCCTCTGAGCCTGCGCTTTGGTCTCCCTGCAGCCTGTGAATCCTGCGTTTAGCTTTCCTTTCCTCAGGTCAGTTCTTTGTTCATTCTAGACTCCATCTCCTCTTTCACCCATGAGTTCTCCATCCTGGACCTCGGAGGACGATTCGAGAATCGTTCTCCCTCTGAGAGGCATTGCGCCTCCCCTGCACCTTCCCCTTCTCCTCCGCTAGAATGGTCCACTGATTCAGAGGACCGTGTCCCCCTGGCCCGACGCTAGGTCACTGGTGGGGCCCCATCGAGGGGCCGCCGATCAGAGGCCGGCACCTCCTCGAGGGAGGAGGGGTCCCCGGAGGGGACCGCCTCCACGGTAACATGTCTGGATTTGGCAAAAATTCGGGCTCGTTACCATATTCCCCAGGACGTCGAGCTCCTCCTGCCGACTCCTGACGATAGAGTCATTTCCTCCCGACCTGGTCGGGTGGCCTTGTATGAAATTTGCCTGAAGGCGGGCCTCCGCCCACCCTTTCCTCCTTTCTTCATCAACCTTCTTGACTATTACTCCCTGACCCCTTCTCAATTGGTCCCGAACTCCTACCGGGTCGTTAGCGCCTTTGTTATCCTCTGTCACCGTCTTGGCATCACCCCCCGGATCTCTCTTTTCCGGTGCTTCTATATCCTCTGATCCCAGAAGGGATGTTCCAGCCCCGACCCAATCGAGTCCTTAAGCTTTTTCTTCCTTCCTCGATCAAGGGATGAAATCCCGATTCTTTTTCGCTAGGCTAGACCAAGTCAAGCCCCGGTGGGGAGACCCCGACCTCCGAGGCAATGCGAACTCCACCGTCCACCTCGGAGATCGAGAAGCGTTGAGTCAATTGCTAGCCGTCGAGGTCCCTCAGTACACCTTGCTCTTGACGGAAGATAACCTCCAGTCGACGGGTCTTATCTCCCATCGGGGTAAGCCACTTCCACACTTAGCCAAAATTTGCCTGCTTCTCTCTTTTCCTCCTTTCTTTTTTCTTCTTTTTTTTTTGACTTTGATTGATGTCGTGCAGCCATGAAGATACCGACACAGAAGCTCCTAAAGGCTGTCTCCAAAAAGAGGGCCTGGGAGGGGCCCAGTGAAGGCCAGCAAGCTCCAGCCCCGAAACGCCCGACAGCTCGGGCTCCCCGATCACCGGCACCACAAGACCTCCCGGCTGCTCCAGAAATTGATCTCACAGCCGATACCCCGCTAAAGATGGCGGCAATCGCAAGGGTCCCAATAGAGGAGCCAGCCGCAGAGGAGCCGGCAGCGGCGGAGCCCATAGTGGCGGAAGAGCTTCCTACCCCTGGCGAACCGACTCCGCCGGAGGCTGCCAGGGACTGGGGCGAGGGACCATCAAGGACAGCAAGCCCAACCCCCGAGGGGACGCCTATGAGGAGCCCGCGCGATGAGCCGGAGAATGCCGAGACAACCGAACGGAGCGGGGCCAAGCCAGGGCCATCCCAGGACTCCATCTTGAATGATGGTCGCTGGGCTGAACGAGTCCTTGCCCCGGTCTTCATGCCTGAAGTCCTGGAGGAGCTCAGCCACCAGAAGGAGAGCACATTCTTCCGGGATTCCTACGCGGCCGTCGTCAGGGTAAACGGTCTTTCCGCCCTTTGCCTTTATGTTTCCCTTTTTTCTTTTTTCTTTCCTTTTGGCCAACCTAGAACTTTCATGCAGCTCGCGCACTCCCTGAGGGCCGCCAGGGAGGTAATCCATGGTGGGAAGGCCCCTCTGCGCGAGGCGCAGAAGGAGGCTGAAGATGCCCAGCACCGCGCGGAGGTGGCCGAGGAGGCGCTGGAATCGGCTAAAAGCGCCTGCGCTAGTGAAACTAGGGCCGCTGAGAGCCGAGCGGAGGCCGACGCCAACCGTCTGCGGGTGGCGCTCTACCAAATGACGGAGGCCGAGAACGCAGTGATGGCCAGAGATCTACACGTTGCAATTCCTGTTTCCAATCTGAGGCTACTTTCCCTCTCTCTCTCTTTGTGGAAGATGCATACCTAGAGTTGAAGATAATAGCGATAATGGCAATGATGGCAACAAAGTCTCCTTTCAGGCAGATGACAACTTAGAAATAGTATTTAACCCTTCACGCAAGGTGTAGATAAAAATTAAGAAGAGGCAGTTATGGCGGTTAACTTTTATTCTGTTTTCATTACAGAAAATAAACTATTCATTACTAAATATATTTTTTTTAAAAAAACTTTTGCAGCAAATTAAATTTATTGCTAATAATCAGAGTTTTAATAATGAATTTATTCATTGCAGAAATTATAATTCATTGCTGAACATTTTTTGTGTCAATTTTTTTTTCGAAAAGTGAATATTATGTAGTGCTAAAATATTTTGCAACATATTTTTTTAATAACCACGAATAAAATTTTTACAAAAAGTCTTTCTTAATTATTTATGAATTTTTAACCATTAATTTTTGTATTCATTGCAAATATCAACTTTCAGCAGCGAATTTCAAAATTCATTACATAAAAAGACATTGCTGAAAGCTAAAAAAAACTTTTGCAACAAATTAAATTCCTTGCTAATAATCTGAGTTTTAACAATGAATTTATTCGTTGTAGAAATTATAATTCGTTGCTAAAAGTTTTGTGTCAAAAATTTTCTCGCAAAAGTAATATTATGTGGTGTTAAAACATTCTGCAACATATTTTTTTAATAATTAGGAATAAAATTCATTACAGAAAGTCCTTAATTATTTACGAATTTTTAACCATAATTTTTTTGTATTCATTGTAAATATCCACTTTCAGCGACGAATTCCAAACTTCATTACAAAAAATTTCATTGCTGAAAGCCAAAAAGAACTTTAGTAATAAATTAAATTTATTGCTAATAATTAGAGTTTTAATAATAAATTGATTTGTTGAAGATATTATAATTCATTGCTGGAAGTTTTTGGTGTCAATTTTTTTTTGCAAAAGTGAATATTATGTTGTGCTAATATTCTGCAACATATTTTTTTAATAACCATGAATAAAATTTATTACAAAAAGTTCTTCTTAATTATTTATAAATTTTTAATCATAAATTTTTATATTTGATGGGCCAGTGGACCCCCATGGGCCACAATGATAGCATTCGGACTTGGCAACTCGGCCTTTCCCTCGTCCGCCACCTTTTCTCTCTCCTTCGCTTGGAGCCAGCTTCACCTCGGCCTCGGGTCTTCCCCTTGGCTCCCTTCGGCCTCGGCACTCGACTGTTTCTGCCGAGCCACCCTCGGCCACCTCAGCCTCGACCTCAGCCACCATGAATAGTGCTTGGCCATCTCAGCCTCGGCCTCGGTCCCAGTCGGCCTCAGCTTCGGTCGGCCGCGGCTCCGGTCGGCCTCGGCTCCGGTTGGCCTCGGCTTCGGTCGGCCTTGGTCCCGGTCGGCCTCGGCTCTGGTCGGCCTTGGTCCCGATCGGCCTCGGCTCTGGTCGGCCTCGGTCCTATCGGCCTCGGCTCCGGACGGCCTTGGCTTCCATCGGCCTCGGTCCTAGTCAACCTCGGCCAGCTTCTTCCTCGGCCAGCCTCAGTGCTCGGCCATCTCAGCCTCGGCCTCGGCCATGAACTGTGCCATGACTGCAAAAAGGTGACATGTGGGACGCGTTTGGCAAGCGCCGTAACGGTCAGCCACGCCCTGCAACAGCCTGCGACAGCTATCCTGCGACATGGGGGACATGTCTGGCAAGCGCCGTAACGGTCGGCCACGCCCTGCAGCAGCTTGTGACAGCTGTCCAAACCAAAATAGCACCTGCCAACCAGCTGCAGCCATCTACTCTGACGGGACACGGTCTGTAGCCTGACATGTCACATGGAGGTAAGCTCCACTGTTGCTGCCATCAATTAATGCTCTGACAAGTGATCATGCCCCAAAATGGGCAGACTGCAAGCATCAATAAAATGGGTAAGAGGGACCCCCGACCAGGTAACTTCATGAAACAAACTCATTATACTCTTAAACGCTCATTCTTACTCACAAAGGGCAGGGCTCTAAGCCTCTCTTCTTCTCTCTTTCGAGCTTCCTCAAGCTCATGGCTATTGCCCAGAGCACTGACTTGAGCGTCGGAGGGTCCCCGCCAGAATCTTTGGTCCCCAGGACTTGTTGCAGGCTCACAGGCGCAAGGAGCTTGCTGAAGGATCCCGGGCTTGCTGGAGGAGGCGACCGGACGCTCGCGAACGTTCGAGGATGATGGTTTGGCGTCAACAGATTGGCGCGCCAGGTAGGGAGGGTCAGCAATGCTAGTTTGCAGATCCTCATCCCCTTTTTATCAAAATGATGGCTCATAAGATGGTGATACAAGAATCCAGGAAGCTTTCACCAGTTATGCTGGGGGGCACTTTCAACGAGCTGAGTAAAAGCTTCGGAGGCAACATCTCATGACCACGCAACAGTGAGCAAAAGCTTCCACTCGCTCTTTAGCCACTGCTCAGGCCAGCCATCCTTCATCCTACCGGGAATCTCTCCAGCAAGAGGTCCACCGTCATCAAGCTCATCAGCAACTTAAAGCTCAGAGAGCCACCACTCGCCGCCCAAGCAGCCTTCTCTCCTACGGACGGCAACGCGGGGGAAGGCCCAAGTAAGGGCAACGACGCCGCCACTCCAATCAACTTGACTCCCTGGGGGGCAGACCACCAGCGGACAGAAGTACCCAAGTTAGCAGAAGAAAACAGTGGTGCCACAAGAGTTAAGTACGCTGCATTTAGACAGTTTCTTTTATTGATACTTGAAAATATCATGCAGGCAAGCCCGACTCCAGCCCGGCACCCAAAGCCCGACTCCAGTCGGCACTCAAAGCTCGACTCTGGTTGGCACCCAAAGCCTGATGTACCATCGGCACTCAAGCCCAACTCCGGTCGGTACCCAAATCCCAATGTACCATCGGTACCAAAGCCCGACTCAGGTCGGCACCAAAGCCTGATGTACCATCGGTACTCAAGTCCGAGGCCAACTCGGTACCAAAGGCCGAAGACTGACTCCAGCATCGGTAACAAAGATCGTCGGCACAAAGAAAAAGGCACCTGACGACTCTCAACTCTCAGGTCACCCTTTGGGATTAAAAGGCACCTAACAACTTTCAACTCTCAGGTCACCCTCCAGGGTTAAAGGCTCCTGAGCATGGTTCCATCCCTGCGACTCTCGGATCACCCTCCGGGGTTCAAAAGGCTCTCGATGGCCTCAACATTGCCTCAGTGGCTTCGTCACAGCCTCAACGGCTTCATTTCAGCCTCAGCGGCTTCAACTCTGTATCAGCGGCCAACGGCCAATTGGGTAATACCTTTGTTTAAATTATACACTTGCAACATATTGCTGGTTACTTTCAGCCATCAAGAAGCCCCAAGATAACTCACAGCTGGAGAGGCCAACTCCCTAGCTCACAGTTGACGGGCACCCACCTCCAAATTTCATGACAAAAAGAAGACCTAAAGTCAATTCACAGTCAGAAGAACCGACTCTCTAACTTACAGTTGATGGGCATCCGCTTCCGGGCTCCGCATCGGAAAAGGACTACTGGCTGCCAGTCAAGGGAAGCATGAAGATGTCTACACAAGGCACCGCAAAAGGAAAGGGGTTTCCCCACCGGCAAGGAATCAAAGTTGAAGTTGACATGTAAGGGCAGGCACGAAAGGTGACTTCGGCCTCCGAGGTCCCTTCGGCCTCCGAGGTCCCTTCGGTCTTTGGGTCCCCTCGCCCTCGGCTTCGGACCTGGCACCCCATTGGCCTCGAGCTTCCGCCTCGGCTTGGCCTCGAGCTTCTGCCTCGGCCTCGGCTTGAGCGTCTGCCTTGGCCTCGGCCTCGAGCCTCCGCCTCGGCGCTCGGCCATGCACGCTCCCTCGGCCCGACTGCCACATCATAGAGCCCCTGCGGCTGCTCCCAAGCTCCTCCGGAAGCTGCTGAGCCCCCCTCAGCCATGCAAGTTGCCAAGATCCCCTCAGCCTCGTAGATCCCCGTGGCCCCAGTCGGCCTCGGCCTCGGCACCAAGTTTCCCTCAGCCTTTACTCATGCTCGGCCTCAGACCTGTTCCCTTGGCCTCGGCTCTTTTTCTCGGCCTCGTACGGCCTCGGCTTTTTCCCCTTGGCCTCGAGCTTCCGCCTCGGCCTCGGCCTCGAGCCTCCGCCTTGGCACTCGGCCATGCACGCTCCCTTAGCCCGATTGCCATGTCATAGAGCCCCCACGGCTACTCCTAAGTGGCTCGGCCTCGGCTTTTCTCCTTGGCCTCGTACGGCCTTATCTTTTCTCCTCGGCCTCATACGGCCTCGACACCAAACACGACATAAAGGCAAACAACTACGAAAAAGCTAAGTACATTACACTTTGAGAAAGTTTCTTTTCATTAGTGTCTGAATGTATTACAGGAAACTTGACAAAACCAACCATTCAAAAGGTTCTCAATGGTCCTATGATCATAAGGTCACCCCTGGGCCGGCCGCGAAACCCCCACGGTGGTTCAAACCTATGGTTCCAGCGACCTTGAGTCACCCCTCGGGCCGACAACGAAACCTTTGAGGCAGTTCTGGAGGAGCTCGGCGGCATCACGGCTAATGGATACCACTCGGCCTGGCTAGGATATGCCTCCGAGTTGGTTCAAATCCCTAACAGCCCATACCCGCTCGAGTCACCTCCCGGACCAGCACACAAACACCCAAGACGGTTTCGAAGGAGCTTGGTGGCATCGCGACTAACGGATACCATCGGTCCAGCTAGGATACGCCCTCGAGTTGGTTCAAATCCCTAACAGTCCATACCCGCTCGAGTCACCTTCCGGACCAGCACACAAACACCCGAGACGGTTCCGAAGGAGCTCGGCGGCATCACGGCTAACGGATACCACTCGGTCCGGCTAGGATATGCCTCTGAGTCGGTTCAAATCCCTTACAACCCGTACCCGCTCGAGTCACCTCCCAAACCAACACACAAACACTCGAGGCAATTTTATTTCAGCCCCCACGGTTCTATTTCTGCTTCGGTAATTTTATTTCAGCCTCAACGGCTTTATCTCTGCCTCCGTGACATTATTGCAGCCTCAATGGCTCTCTGCCTCAGCGGCATCATTGCAGCTTCAATGGTTGTCTCTGCCTCAGTGGCATCATTGCGGCCTCATCGGCTCTCTCTTTGCCTCAGCAGTATGTTGACGGGCACCCACATCCAAACTTCATGTCAGAAGTTGAAGACCCAAAGTTAACTCACAATTGAAAGAAACCAACTCTCCAACTCATAGATGACGAATATCCACTTCCAGACTCTGCATCGAGAGAGGATTGCTGGCTACCCTCGGCTAGCCAACGAGCGGATGGAAATTATCCAAAGCAAGGCAAAAGGAAAAAGATCTCTCCACTAGGAAGGAATTAGAACTGAGGTAAGCATGAAAGGATAAGAACAAAGATGAAGAGCTCTACACTCCTTTCGCTTAGCTGATGCACGACACACAATCTCAAGTAGTGTGGGGGGCATCTGATGGGGCCAGTGGGCCCCCATGGGCCGCAATGACCGTATCCGAACTTGGCAACTCGGCCTTCCCCCCGTCTGCCACCTTTTCTCTCTCCTTTGCCTGGAGCCAGCTTCCCCTCGGCCTTGTACGGCTTTGGCCTTGGGTCTTCCCCTCGACTCCCTTTAGCCTCGGTACTCGACTGTTTCTGCCGAGCCCCCTTGGCCACCTCAGCCTCGACCTCGGCCACCATGAACAGTGCTCGGCCATCTTAGCCTCGGCCCCAGTCGGCCCCAGCTCCAGTCAGCCTCGGCCCCAGTCGGCCTCGGGCCCGGTCGGCCTCGGCTCCAGTCGGCCTCGGTTCTGGTCGGCCTCGTCCCTGTCTGCCTTGGCTCCGGTCGGCCTCGGCTCCCGTCGGCCTCGGTCCCAGTCGGCCTCGGTCCTAGTCAGCCTTGGCTCCGGTCGGCCTTAGCTCCAGTCGACCTCGATCTCAGTCGGCCTCGGCTTCGGTTGGCCTCAGCTCCGGTCGGCCTCGGTCCCGGTCGGCCTCGGCTCCAGTCGGCCTCGGTCTCGGTCGGCCTCGGTCCCAGTCAGCCTCGGCCAGCCTCAGTGCTCGGCCATCTCAGCCTCGGCCTCAGCCATGAACTATGCCATGACTGCAAAAAGATGACGTGGGGGATGCGTCTGGCAAGCGCCGTAACAGTCGGACATGCCCTGCAACAGCCTGCGACAGCTGTCATGCGATATGGGGGACACGTCTGGCAAGCGCCGTAACGGTCGGCCATGCCCTGCAGCAGCCTGCGACAGTTGTCTAAACCAAAATAGTACCTACCAATAAACTGCAGCCACCTACTCTGACGGAACACAGCCTGCAGCCTGACATGTCACATGGAGGTAAGCTCCATTGTTGCTGCCATCAATTAATGCTCTGACAAGTGATCATGCCCCAAAATGGGCAGACTCCAAGCATCAATAAAATGGGTAAGAGGGACCCCTGACCAGGTAACTCCATGAAACAAACTCATTACACTCTTAAACACTCATTCTTGCTCATAGAGAGCAGGGCTCTAAGCCTCTCTCTTCTTCTCTCTTTCGAGCTTCCTCAAGCTCACGGCTATTATCCAGAGTACTGACTTGAGCGTCGGAGGGTCCCCGCTAGAATCTTCGGTCCTCGGGACTTGTTGCAGGCTCACAGGCGTAAGAAACTCGCCGAAGGATCCCGGGCTTGCTAGAGGAGGCGACCGGACATTGCGGATGTTCAAGGACGATGGTTTGATGTCAACAATATTCATTGCAAATATTCATTTTTAGCCATGAATTTTAAAATTTATTATAGAAAAATTCATTATTGAACGCCAAAATTCTTATAGTGAACTCACTATTGCACTGTTTCCTTGGGGCCACGAGACGAAAACCACCGCAAGGCTTTCGAGGCCTACAATGCCCCACCAGGAGCGATATAATCGTATAAAAACATGGACCTCTCCTGCCATTTGGACGAAAGCCTTTGGTTACTCACTGCTTATAGCTTTTTTTTTTGGTATAGATAGGCGATCACACTCGTCTGGTGCGAATCAGCCCAGAAAGATCCGAGTACATAATTTGCTGCAATATAGAAGGACAAGGGTCGTCCGGCTTTCAGATCCACAAACCAGCATGCTGGGCCACAAAAGAAGCCACCCAGTCTGCCACCGAATTGGCTTCACGATAAATATGGCAGATCTGGGCGTAGACAACCTCCCGCAGTATAGACCAAATATCCGTAATAATCGGATTAGCAGGGCCGGAATGGCAACTCTCCTTCTGAAGCCAAGAGATGACCGACCTGAAATCACCCTTAATCATAATCCTCTGGGCATGAAGAGTCCGTACAGCATAAGAAATGCCCACCCAGGCCGTATGAAGCTTGGACATAGGGGTGGAAGAGTCAAGAGTACCAAAACCTCTAGCTCCCAGCAGATCACCCTGGGAACCACGGATGACGAAAGCAGAACCAGCAGCTCTACCATGGACACTCCCATCAAAGTTGATTTTGACAAACCCTGGAGGGGGGCTCCCAAGAGATAAAAACCTTATGCCGGTTCGCTGTCGAAGCAGCAGGGGAGCCCCAGAGGCCAGAGACGTCAGAACCAAACAGGCACAGTCCGCCACCAAAGATCGAATCCTCCTCACAATCCTGAGGGAAGAGATGTGATCATCCGTAAAAAGAAGCTGGTTCCTCAAGAGCCATATCTGATAAGCCGTGGTAGCCTAAAGACCACTTTTCTGAAGAGATCCTCTACGCAGATCAAGAAGGTGGAGCAAGGGGAGTCCAAATCATCCAACCTGACAAGATAACCCACCATGCGCCATATCTGTCTAACTCTGGGGCATATGAAGATAGCATGCTCAGAAGACTCCTCCTCCAACCTACAAAATGGACATGACGGATGAACCGATAAACCCCTCCGAGAGAGAAGGGCATAGGTTGAAAGATAGTCCCACAGAAGCTTCCAAATAAAAAGCTACACCCTGGGAAGGCTGGGAAGCTTCCAAATCCATGCAGCATCCACGAGCTCTGCGACACGGCCTGAATATCGTCATCAAATCCCTGGTGGGAGCCCTAGGCCAAAGTCTGGAGTCAGATAACCTGCCAGGAGTAAGAGGCATCGAGAGAATACGCCTAGAGAGCTCCACCCCGAAAAATTGGTCACCGAGGGGGTATGCCAGGCAGGGGAATCCAAGAAAATTAAATCCTTAACCCTTAAAGTGGAAGTAATATCAATACTAATAAATGAGGGCCATCGAGAGAGAAGAAGCTCTAAAATCCAGGTATCATGCATGACATCTATCGATGCTCCATCACCTATCATCCAAGATATATTACCCAGGATAGCCTGACAAAACCGGCAAACTTCCCTCCAAAAGGAGGAGCATCCCTGACTCGGCCTGATGAGTGAAGCCAACGTCCAGTCACCATACCTAGCTCGCATTAAAGTGCTCCAAAGACAATGTAGCTCCAGGAGGAATCTAGATGCATGTCTAGCAAGAAGGGCATCCCTTCTAACAATCATAGACTGAATCCTGAGATCGCCTTCTTGGATGGCCATGCAGACCCTGTCCCAGGATAATAGGTGAGTACCATGACCTTCTTGCATGGAAGCCCATAGAAAATCACGAAACATCTCTCAATCCTCTTAAGGCAAGTGATCGGAATGACAGTGTTCGACAGAAGGTATAGGGGAAGAGAGGAAAGAACTGAACGGATAATGATAACCCTAGCCATCATGGAAAGACCTGTAACCTGCCACCCCTCTATACGCTGACGAATCCTCCTCTCGAGCTCGAAATAGTCAAGCAATGGGGATGACGCCCCGTAATAGGGATTCCCAAATACATAATAAACCTGTCAGTCTAAGAAGAGATACCTGACAAATTAATAATGGCTTCCCTGGTAGCCTAGAAGTCTTCGGGCTGAAACATAGACAATACTGCTGAATAATGGAGTAGAATGAAGCCGCATTATCAATGGAGGCCTGGCCTAGTAGAATGCAATCATCCACAAACAGAAGATGAGAGACTAGGGGCCCTCAGTACCAGCCATAAAAGGGACAATCCGCTGATCTAGCTGAGCCTGATAGAAAGCACATGAAAGGTCATCCACAGCCAGAATAAACAGCAAAGGGGATAGAGGGCATCCCTACCGAATCCCCACAGAAGAGTGAAAAAATTTAGTCGAACTCCCATTAATGATCAGAGAAAAGGATGGCCTCTGTATACAAGTCATGATCCACTCAATGAACAGACTGTCAAACCCAAACTCCTGAAGAGAGCGATGCAAGAAGGCCAGCTCAGTCTATCATAGGCTCTCTCCATATCAAGCTTAACAACCATAAGACATTGTCTAGCCAGAGCTCTCTGAAGATCATGCATAAACTCCTGGGCGATGTGGACATTATCAGAAATGGAACACCCCCTAATAAATGCCCCCTATTCACCGAAATAAGATGGGGGATCACCAAACAAAGGTGACAAGCTAAAACCCAAGCACATACCTTATAAAGAGTAGTACAAAGACTAATAGGTCGAAAGTGCTGCGGAAGGGAGGCATCAGTGTGCTTGGGCACCAAAGAAATAAAAGTCTGGTTTCAATCCACAGTAATGTGTTTAGATTGGAACACTGACTGAATAGCCTGAACCACCTCCTGCCCAACAATGTCCCAATAGTGACGGTAAAAGAAAAGCGGAAACCCATAAGGCCCTGGGGCCTTATCTGGACCAAGCTCCCAAAGGGCCGCCCTAATCTCTTCTGTGTAATAGATCTGACAAGCATGATGTTATCAAAGGAAGAGACCTTCCCAGACTCCGAAACCTAAATAACTGGGCCCCCCTCTCCAAAGGACTTAGCCCACCTGGACTGGAAAAAATGAAGAAGCTGATCCCTGATAGAGTGGGTGTCCTCCAGAATATTCCCCTCATCATCAACTAATCTCCGGATCCTGTTAGCTGCATACCATTTCAAAGTTGCCTGATGAAAGAATATGCTATTATGGTCACCGTCACGAATCCACTGAAACCTGGACCTCTGCCACTAATACACCTCCTGCTGCCGAAGGAGAGAGTGATGCCGTGCAAGCATAACCCGGAGCGAAGAGAGGTCCAAGTCCAACAAAAAACCATCCAAGTCTTCCTTAGCCTGAATGGCAGAAATATCATTTTCAACATGTTCAATTTGTCTAGCCAAATCCCCCAGCTCCAGCCTATTCCATCTGAATAATCTGTGCCTGGCCATCTTGAGACGACAAGATAACCGATAAACAGTATTGCCCCTGACAAGAAGATGCCAGATCTGTGAAATAATAGTACGAGTAGCAGAGTGGGCAGTCCAAAATGCTCAAATCTAAACTACTTACGTTGTGCTGATCAACCTCTGTGGATATCAGAATAGAGCAATGATCGGAAGTGATCCTAGAAAGATGGGTGACAGTAACCGCAGGGAACAGTGAAGCCATTGAGCGTAGCCATTGCTCTGTCAGCATTTCCCAAACACGAGCAGACCCCTGGCGGTTATTGCACAGGTAAATTGGGGACTCGAGTACCCCAAATCCAGCAACCCAGCAGAAGTAATGAAAGATCTAAATTCACTGATTCCAGGAGTACCAATTACCCATCTGCCCCTACGTTTCACATTAGCCTCAGTAATGCAGTTGAAATCTCCCGCAATAATAGAAGGAAGACCTTGGGCAAGAAGGGAACTTAGCTCAGACCAAAGAACTCTTCTCTCCCGATAGTCCATGCTAGCATAAACTGCCGATAGGAGCCAGGGGTCCGAAGATCCCTCAGAGACAACAAGGCTAATCTGCTGACTACATTGATGAAAAGCATCAATCGTGACAGCAGAGGTGCACCAAATGGCCAAAATACCTCCAGACAGATCATCAACATCCACAGCATAAGAGGACCAAGAGCGGGCAATCTGCCTACGGGATCGAGCCAGACTATCACCGACAACCTGGTTTTCAAAAGGACACATATGTTAAAATTATATAATTGAACCAATCTACCAAAAGAGGATCGAAAAGATGGCTTTCGAGCTCCTCTCACATTCCAAAGTAAAAACTTCATTATTTTTTTACAAATTGGGGGAAGCTGGGACCCCTTCCTGGTCCTCTATCATAATACTATCAGCAACACCCCCTTTCAAGGGGGCCTTCAATGCCATCTCTTCTGAACAGGCCTGTGATCCTTCCGGTTTAATAGCTGACACTCTGAACTGGGATGACTGCACCGGGGAAAAAGGACCTAACCCCAGTCCAACAATTCACCAGCTACAGCCTCCAAGGAAGACCCAGCACCCTAGTCAGAATGTGACCTTACCAACCCCTGGTCACCCTCCAGGTGACAACCCCATGTCACCCTCCAGGTGACAAGGGGATTGATCGAGCCTGACTGACAGTAATATATTGATTCCCCCTTTTTTCAACAAAGGAGCCTTACCTTTCTCCTTCCGATTCACCAATTTAGGAAAAGACCTTGGAGCCATAGAAACCTCCAGTCTGGCCCGTTTCAGTGGACCCGGAAAGCCATCCCTACTATCGAATTGGCCTTCAACACCTGGATCCAAACCAAGTGAGGAAAAAGGGTTTTTAGTCTCCACTGAATTATTCAAACTGAAATCCCGGGAGCCTTCCTTCTCAACAGCCTTCAATTCCTTGTCAGCTAACTTAAAACCGGCACGGTCACTCTGAGCTGGCACACCCTTCATACAGGAAGACACCAACTCCAACTTCCTCCCAGAGTGATTCGACATAGCTCCGAGATCAACCACCACCTTCTTAGCTGACGAGGAACTCCGGCGAGCCACCTTAACCGGAGACACCCAGCCTGTAGTCGATCCCTCAGTCCTCGTACAATGCCCTCCCATAGCACTCGGGGAAACAGAACGTTGGACTGCAACAGACTCTGAAACCTTCATCTGAGTCTTACCCTTCCTAGCTACATGAGTGCCAGACGCAGCCCTCCACTGTCTGACTGCAGATAACCACGGCCCGAAAATAGGGATAGGAGCAAGCCGTCCTCGCCTGATTGCGCCGGAAGAGAGCAAGGGCCTCCCAGGTGCAGCGATCCGCAATTCATACAAATCCCCTGTAGACTCTCATAAACGAATTGCTTCCAAAACCTCTAGTTGATTCCCTGAACCCGAGTACCAGGCCGTAAGGGGCGACAGAGATTGACCCAGAGACAAGCCCGTGCAAATGCTCCCCTGTTCTTCGCCAAGGTAGCAGCATCTGCACAGGAATTCACCCGCCGATGCTAGGATGGACTTGAGAAAGTCCTCCTTCCAAAACTCCAGGGGAAGATTAGGCAATCTTACCCAAATCAACGCCAACAGGATAAAATCCTCAGCTAGAGAGAACTCCGGCCGCCAAGCCTCAACCCCAATCACCTGGCCGTTTATCACCCACGGTCGTTGCATCACCAGATTACGGGCTTCCGGAGAATCGAATCGAAAGACATGGCATCGAAATGCCTTGCTAATTAGGACAATGTCACCTGGGATTCCAGCACGACGAAATTCCCTGATAAATCCTTCTGCCGGAACCCACTTCTGGAATGATCGAGCTAGGATAGCCGTCTGCTGCCATCCAGCCACCTCCGCTTCAAGCTCCTCCTCCGAAGAGACACCACTTTGGAAACGAAGACTCTAGCCTCGCCACCTCTGCCGGCGAGGGAGATGAAGATACCCAGAAGAACCCATCATCCATAACCCTCCTCCTGGAAGCCCGGCCATCAGCAGCCGCATCCGACGCCATCCAAGCAAAGGGAACAGCGGAAGGAATAACTAGAGCTGAGACGGAGAAGAGGCGACAGAGATCGCCGGAAGATTGAAGAAGATGACCATAAAAACACAAATCTTAAAGCATGGCTCAGAAGAAGAACCGGAGAGCTTCGCGCACGATTCTTAAAGCTAGCAAAGACAGTATTTTGATATTTTTCGCTTATAGCCTTCACAAGCGTTCCTTTTGATTTTTCTCACTAAAAATAAAGTGCGCCTTTTGGTCGGTTGGAGTGGGAGCAACGATGCTGCTGAACCCTGTCATGGGCTAAAGAGAACATACGTGGTCGTGCTTTGGACATCATCATCAGATACAACCAATGTACAGCCTGAACACCTCCCTATAGTTTAGAAGTAAAGAGGCGAGGTGGGCATTGAGCATCTGTTGAACAGGGAGCTGCAACAATTGGAATATAATAGGCATATAGCACGGAAGCGAGCTTCAACTTTTCTCAAAAGAGAGAGGCTTTGAAGCAGTGATAAAAGATTTGGACAGTCTGTTTGTCCAAGCAGTGTGGGATCACTTCTCTTCGTCCTGTACAGCTCTAAGCCGCTTGTGATCATGGCTAATCCGATGGCTTATATAGAGAACGTTCAATGTTCGCATCTGGAAGGTGTTTTCGCAAGCGTTGAGTGATTCCCATCGTCAACTGCGAGGCACGGCACATGGTCGGTTCCAAGGCATCCAATTCCTTCTTTCTTAGTTCAGGCAAGGCGATGGGTTGTTATAATGTGCTAAGGTGATTGAAGTTGGCCTTTGTTTAGGAAATAAAAAAGAAAAACGAAAGGCATCCGATAGCTCTGTGAATGGTGCTGCTCCGCTGTTGCACATGTAAATAGCACTCGAGTTCATAAGATGCCTTAAGCGCGTTGTAATCCCCTAGATTTCTCAACTGCTCATGAGAGTTATCACGAGGTCAGATGATAGACTCCAGATATTTGAATTCCAGGTATATCTTAATTGCTCGTGAGAGTTATCATGTGATCAGATGATATGATAGACTCTAGATATTTAAAATTTCAAGTATATCTAATTACAGAGTCCCTTGATTTGGGGACTCTGCAATGCCTATAAAAGA
This sequence comes from Calamus simplicifolius, assembly GCA_900491605.1. Classification (NCBI taxonomy): domain Eukaryota; kingdom Viridiplantae; phylum Streptophyta; class Magnoliopsida; order Arecales; family Arecaceae; genus Calamus; species Calamus simplicifolius. The sequence goes on from UESW01004784.1 coordinate 490,302, forward strand.
TGGGTAGAACCCTCCTTCCCACCATACGTGGGTGCCCCCTTCTCATCATCTCCTCGTGCGGACTTCTTCCCCAGCGTGCTTGTCTCTGGTAAGTCCTCTAACCATGCATGAGAGAGAGAAGAATTGAGAGAGAAAAAGTTAAAAAAAAAAAAAAGGAAACGAAGAGGAGGGAGGAGCCGGGTTACAGAACCCAGCTCTCTCCCCTTCCCTTCTCCGTGATGTTGGTTCAGGCCCGGCGGCGTGCCCGCCGCCTCGCCGGGCCTGAGCCCCGGCCGACCACCCACCGGCACCGGGGGCGGCGTCCGGTGGGGTGCCGAGAACAGTGAGGTAGAGGAGAGGGCGGAGGAGGAGAAAGAGGCAAGCTGTGACGAGTAACCGCCGGTCCGATCCTTGGTTCGGGCCCGGCGGCGTGCTCGCCGCCTCGCCGGGCCTGGGCCTTGGTCGGAGACCTCCACCGGCACCGGGCGTGCGTCCGGTGGAGGTCCGGCCGGCCATGGTGGCCGGCCGTGCCGCCGGCGTAATCCATAAGCCGCGGAAACAGTGAGGGAGAAAGAGAGGGATAAGAGAGAAATTAGAGAGAGAGAGAGGAAGGGAAGGTCTCCTGCGGCAATGGCCGGCTTTGGTCCGGCCAATGGCGGCCGGACCGACGCCAATTTGGCCGGAATTGGCGCCGGCACCGTGGAAGACGCGCGGAAGAAGAAGAAGAAAGAAAGCTTTAAATAAAAAAATTGTAGAGAGAGAGAGGGTGGGGGAGGCTGGCGGCGGCGGCGGCCGGCCACGGTCCGGCCAACGGCGGCCGGACCGCCTCCAATTTGGCCGGCGGCGGCCCTGGCCGCCGGCATGGCATCCGACTCCTCTGTTTCTTTTGAAACAGAGGAGCTGGGTTAAAAAAAATTAATGGGCCTATTGGGCCGTTGAGTTTTTGGGCTTTGTTGGGCCGTTCTGAGCCCAGTTTGAGCAGCGTTTTGGGCCTTGTATCGGGCCGAGAATGATAAAATAAATATATGGCCCGAATCAGGATTTATTCTAGTTTCTGGGAATAATTTTATTTCCCTATTTGGGTGTATACATTGAGAGATATTCAAGCCCAAAGTTGGGCCCGTGAAGTGGTTTGGGTAGAGTTTAAGAATTATTTTATAATTCAGATTTTAGAAATTTAATAATGAAAAATGATTCTGTAGGTGCCCAGGAGTCCAATTAGCTGGGTTATCAAGTGAAATTCGTGTACTGTGGTAAGTAAGTCAAGTATTATAATTTTATTAATTATTTAATTTGTGAACTGTGAAATTACAGTTAAATATAATTATGTAATTTGGCAAAATCATGTTATTACTATGATAATATGTAATCATGATAATGACAGTAAAACTTTATGTGTCACCGTGGTTCTCATATGACAGATGACAGATGACAGACACTGGTACAGGACCCTTCCTCTTAGGGGATGTTTAAGAGGGTTACACATTATCACATGACAGATTCACACATGACAGATTATCACATGACAGATGACAGATGACAGACACTGGTACCAGGACCCTTCCTCTTAGGGGATGTTTAAGAGGGCTACACATGATGTGTATTGTAGGGCCGTGGGACACATAAAGAAAAATAATGACAGTATAAACAATGTAATTGTTATTGAATTAAGCTAATTGATCTGATGACATGAACCTATGATAGCCTGATAAATGAAATTTTGAAATTATATTAGGCTTACTTATTGAGTGTGAGCTCATAAAATTCTCATAATGTTTTTCAGAGCCTCAGGAATGAAGATGGATAATTGAGATAGAAGGAGTTTCTATTAAGAAGACTTAGTTTTATTATTTTGATTTAGTTCAGATTTATTTGTAGGGCAGATAGCCCAAGACTGATAATTCTGGTTTGTAACAAATCATGGATATGAATTTGCTTTATATTGATTTATGTGATAAGTTCAAGACGCCTTGCATGCCCGGCATGCGGCGGGTTGTCACCCTAGCTCAAATTTTTGGGTCTGGGGCGTGACAGCTTTAGTGGTATCAGAGCCTGGTTATGACAGTAGGGACATATACATGATGACACTTTAGGCAAAACACTAGAGTGACATAGAGACAAATTATAAATTTAAAGGAATCTCAGAAATTATGCTTTGAAAGCCTAACAATTAATGTTTACAGTGATATTAATTACAACTAATTTATCAGGAGATAAGAATGGCACGTCGCACTAGAAGTCGACAAATGATGAGAGTTCCCAGGTTGGTAATGCTGGCCAACCAGGAGGTCTAGAAGCCACCGAAGCTGCTGCCCCTGCCAATTCAGTTGGGACTGATCAGCAGCAACCCCAGACCGAGATGCTTCAGGTTCTCTCGGGTATGATGCAGTCGATGCGGGACTTGCAGCACCAGATTTTACAGGCTTTGACTGCTCAGCCTACACACACTGCTCCGCAGACACAGCCTGCCCCTCCTATTCCACAGACTCAGCCCGACCCTACTACTCCACAGACCCAGCCTACTCCATCTCAATCCTGGGTAGGGATTGGCCGTAGCTTTGCAGACTTCAAGAAATTTGCCCCTGCCCCTTTCTCTGGATCCACCAACCCTGTTGATGCTGAGCGGTGGGTGCGAGACATGGAGAAGGCTTTTATGGCCCATGGTAGTCAGGATATGGAGCGGATCAGATTTGCCACCTATCTTCTCCAGGGAGAAGCCTATGATTGGTGGTTAGTCGAGGAGCAGCGTCGGAATGGACAGATTATTTCTGGGGAGAGTTTAGAGAGATATTCTTTGACAAATACTTCCCCAGGAGTGTACAGAGACAGATGGAATCAGAGTTTATCAAGTTGGAGCAAAAGGATCTTTCTGTGGCCCAGTATGAAGCCGAATTCACCAGGCTGGCCCGTTTTGCTCCAAATATTGTGACCAATGAAATAGCCAAGGTCACCAGATTCACTGAGGGACTGCGACCCAGACTGAGACAAGCGGTCAATGCATTTGAGCTCCTCACTTTCAGTGCTGTAGTGAATAAGGCCTTGGTAATTGAGAGGGATATGAATGCTGTTCAAAAGGATTGGGAGCTGCGAAAAAAGAGAAAAGGGCCTACTTCTGGTCAACCCTCTGCTCAGGCCAAGAAGAAGGGTGCACATCAGGCTCCAGCTGAACCACAGAATAAGGAAACTCGTTGCATTCATTGTGGTAACTCCCACCCTGGGAAGCCTTGCCGCAAAGTGACTGGTGCCTGCTTTGTTTGTGGAAGAACTGATCACAAGATTGCTACATGTCCCTTTCGGAAGGAACATCAGCCTTCTTCAAGTCAAGGAACGAGCCAGCAACAGCAGCAGCAGCCACCGAGGACCCAGGGACGGGTCTTCAACCTCACTCAGCAGGACGCTGCCGCATCTAATTCTGTGGTGACAGGTATACCCTTTAATGTTATATCTAGTATTACAGTCTTATCTAGTGCAATGCATTGACAGTTAATTAACAGTAGGTGCAATCCTTAATGTTAAAAAACTACACTTATGACAGGAATGATTAAAGTAGGAACTGCTTACGCTCAAACTTTAATTGACCCGGGTGCTACGCATTCTTTCATATCTGATATCTATCTTGACAAGAATGCATCATTGACACCTATTCCTCTAGAGCAAGAGCTGCATATTGCGCTTCCAAATGGAGATGTTATGAAAGTTGACACAGTATGCAAATCTTGCCCAATTATCTTGGAGAATAGGAGGTTGAATGCTGATCTCATTGTTCTTCCACTAAAGTTTTTCGATGTTATCCTTGGAATGGATTGGTTGGCTTCCAATTGCTTCAGTAGACTGCTTCAGGAAGACTGTCAACTTCAAAATTCCAAGCCAGCCTGAATTCAGTTTTATGGGTGGTCATAATCACCTAGCCTCAGTGTTCATATCAGCGATGCAGGCTGGAAAGTATTTGATGAGTGGTGGTCAAGGATTTCTTGCTGTAGTCAAGGACCTTCAGCAAGAAGAGACCAAGTTGGAGGATATTCCCATAGCGAGAATTTCCAGATGTCTTCCCTGAGGATTTGACTAATTTACCTCCTGATCGGGAAGTCGAGTTCTCTATTGATCTAGTTCCTGGAACTGGGCCTATATCAAAGGCCCCTTATCGTATGGCCCCGGCTGAGCTAAAAGAACTGAAGGATCAACTGCAAGAGCTCCTTGACCGAGGATTTATTAGACCCAGTGCTTCTCCTTGGGGTGCTCCAGTCCTATTTGTTAAGAAGAAGGATGGCAGTCTCCGACTCTGCATTGATTATCGGGGAATCAATAAAGTAACAGTGCGAAATAAGTATCCTCTGCCAAGGATTGACGACTTGTTTGATCAACTTCAAGGAGCCCGGATATTCTCAAAGATTGATCTTAGGTCCGGGTACCATCAGCTTAAAGTCAAAGAAGGGGATGTACCAAAGACAGCATTTAGAACCAGATATGGCCACTATGAGTTCTTGGTGATGCCGTTTGGGTTAACTAATGCCCCAGCAGCATTCATGGACTTAATGAACAGAATTTTTAAACCATATCTGGATCAGTTTGTGGTGGTTTTCATTGATGATATTCTGATATATTCCAAGAGCCATAAGGAGCATGAGGACCACCTGAGAATTGTGCTACAGATTCTGCAAGAGAAGAAGCTTTATGCCAAGCTGAAGAAGTGTGAATTTTGGTTGGATCAAGTAGCTTTCTTGGGTCATATAATCTCTAAAGATGGTGTATCTGTGGACCCGAAAAAGATTGAAGCTATCACTAACTGGAGCCGACCTACCAATGTGGCAGAAGTCAGAAGCTTCTTGGGATTAGCCGGGTATTACCGAAAATTTGTGGAGAATTTTTCTCGCATTGCTCTACCCCTAACTCGCTTAACCCAAAAGCGAGTGAAGTTTGACTGGACAGTAGAGTGTGAGGAAAGTTTCAGGAGTTAAAGCAGCGCCTGGTGTCAGCTCCCATTCTTGTTCTTCCAACGGGATCTGAAGGTTTCACTATATACACTGATGCCTCTCGAAAAGGATTGGGATGTGTTTTGATGCAGAATGAAAGAGTGATAGCTTATGCCTCCAGACAACTGAAACCTTATGAGCAAAATTATCCTACTCATGACTTGGAATTGGCTGCTGTGGTTTTTGCTCTTAAGATTTGGCGGCATTATCTATATGGAGTGTCGTGTGATGTGTATACAGATCATAAGAGTTTAAAATACATTTTCACACAGAAGGAGCTGAATTTAAGGCAGAGGAGGTGGTTGGAACTATTGAAGGATTATGACCTGAATCTACAGTATCATCCTGGGAAGGCCAATGTAGTAGCTGATGCCTTGAGCAGAAAATCCTCTTCTGAGTTAGCTGCTATGATTACCTCCCAGCCTCACGTATTAAGAGATCTGGAGAAGTGGGAGGTTGGTCTGAGAGTACAGCAGTCTGATGGACTTATTGCAGCACTTGTACTCCAGCCGACCTTAGTTGACAGAATCAAGTCCTCCCAGATGAAGATCCAGAGCTACAAAGGATTAAAGAAGTAGTACAATCAGGAGTTCAGAATGAATTTTATATAATGGATGATGGATCCCTGAAATTTGAAGGAAGACTTTGTGTGCCAAACAGTGAAGAGCTAAAGGCTGAAATTTTGAAAGAGGCTCACTACTCCCCCTATACTGTGCATCCAGGTGGCACTAAGATGTACAGAGACTTAAAGGAAAATTTTTGGTGGAAAGGCATGAAGAGGGAGATTGCTCAGTATGTGGCCAAGTGCTTGGTGTGTCAGCAAGTGAAAGCCGAGCATCAAAGGCCTGCAGGGCCTCTTCAGTCTCTGATTCCACAGTGGAAATGGGAAAAGATTACAATGGACTTTGTGACTGGTCTGCCCAAAACTCCTAAGAGCAACGATGCAGTTTGGGTCATTGTGGACAGACTAACAAAATCAGCTCATTTCCTACCTTTCAGAGTTGGGGTCTCTAGTGAAAGATTGGCTAATTTGTATATTGAACAGATTGTGAGACTCCATGGTGTTCCGGTATCTATTGTATCAGATAGAGATACCAGGTTTGTGTCCCAGTTTTGGAAGAGCCTTCATAAGGCCATGGGAACCAAACTAAACTTCAGTACAGCCTATCATCCCCAGTCAGATGGACAATCAGAGAGGACCATACAGATTCTGGAGGACATGTTGCGAGCCTGTGTGATGGACTTGGGTGGAGCTTGGGATAACCACTTACCTTTGGTGGAGTTTGCATATAATAATAGTTACCAAGCCAGCATCCAGATGGCTCCATTTGAAGCTCTGTATGGTAGGAGGTGCAGATCTCCTATATGTTGGGATGACGTGGGGGAAAGGAAGTTGCTAGGCCCTGAGCTGATTCAGCAAACAGTAGATAAGGTGCATTGATCAGGGAGCGTCTTCGTACAGCTCAGAGCAGGCAAAAGAGTTATGCTGATGTCAGAAGAAGGGAATTGGAATTCCAGGTTGGGGATCATGTCTTCTTAAAGGTATCACCAACCAAAGATGTGATGAGATTTGGGATTAAAGGAAAGCTGAGTCCACGTTATATTGGACCTTTTGAGATCTTGAGCAGAGTTGGAGAGGTTGCTTACAGCCTGGCACTGCCTCCGATTCTATCTGGGGTACACAATGTTTTTCATGTATCTATGCTGAGGAAGTATATCTCTGACCCCAGCCATGTCATAGCATATGAGCCTATACAGTTGAAGAAAGATTTATCATATGAAGAGCATCCTTTGCGTATAGTAGACCGCAAAGATCAAGTTCTAAGACGGCGTACCATTCCCTATGTCAAGGTGCAATGGAATAATCATTCTGAAAGAGAGGCTACTTGGGAACTGGAAGAAGAAATGAAAGAAAAGTATCCACGACTATTTGTATCTTAAAATAGTTAATGATTGAAAACTGTTAACTTTAGTTGATTGTTAGTCCTTGGGACAGAAATTTGGACCTTTAATTTTCTCTAATAAAAGTTATCAATTTCGAGGCCGAAATTTTATAAGGAGGGGAGAATGTAATCCCCTAGATTTCTCAACTGCTCGTGAGAGTTATCACGAGGTCAGATGATAGACTCCAGATATTTGAATTCCAGGTATATCTAATTGCTCGTGAGAGTTATCACGTGATCAGATGATATGATAGACTCTAGATATTTAAAATTTCAAGTATATCTAATTACAGAGTCCCTTGATTTGGGGACTCTGCAATGCCTATAAAAGATGGGTAGAACCCTCCTTCCCACCATACGTGGGTGCCCCCTTCTCATCATCTCTCGTGCGGACTTCTTCCCCAGCGTGCTTGTCTCTGGTAAGTCCCTAACCATGCATGAGAGAGAGAAGAATTGAGAGAGAGAGAAAGTTAAAAAAAAAAAGGAAACGAAGAGGAGGGAGGAGCCGGGTTACAGAACCCAGCTCTCTCCCTTCCCTTCTCCGTGATGTTGGTTCAGGCCCGGCGGCGTGCCCGCCGCCTCGCCGGGCCTGAGCCCCGGCCGACACCCACCGGCACCGGGGGCGGCGTCCGGTGGGGTGCCGGAGAACAGTGAGGTAGAGAGGGCGGAGGAGGAGAAAGAGTCAAGCTGTGACGAGTAACCGCCGGTCCGATCCTTGGTTCGGGCCCGGCGGCGTGCTCGCCGCCTCGCCGGGCCTGGGCCTTGGTCGGAGACCTCCACCGGCGCCGGGCGTGCGTCCGGTGGAGGTCCGGCCGGCCGTGCCGCCGGCGTAATCCATAAGCCGCGGAAACAGTGAGGGAGAAGAGAGGGATAAGAGAGAAATTAGAGAGAGAGAGAGGAAGGGAAGGTCTCCTGCGGCAATGGCCGGCTTTGGTCCGGCCAATGGCGGCCGGACCGACGCCAATTTGGCCGGAATTGGCGCCGGCACCGTGGAAGACGCGCGGAAGAGAAGAGAAAGAAAGCTTTAAATAAAAAAATTGTAGAGAGAGAGGTGGGGGAGGCTGGCCGCGGCGGCGGCCGGCCACGGTCCGGCCAACGGCGGCCGGACCGCCTCCAATTTGGCCGGCGGCGGCCCTGGCCGCCGGCATGGCATCCGCTCCTCTGTTTCTTTTGAAACAGAGGAGCTGGGTTAAAAAAAATTAATGGGCCGATTGGGCCGTTGAGTTTTGGGCTTTGTTGGGCCGTTTCTGAGCCCAGTTTGAGCAGCGTTTTGGGCCTTGTATCGGGCCGAGAATGAAAAATAAATATATGGCCCGAATCAGGATTTATTCTAGTTTCTGGGAATAATTTTATTTCCCTATTTGGGTGTATACATTGAGAGATATTCAAGCCCAAAGTTGGGCCCGTGAAGTGGTTTGGGTAGAGTTTAAGAATTATTTTATAATTCAGATTTTAGAAATTTAATAATGAAAATGATTCTGTAGGTGCCCAGGAGTCCAATTAGCTGGGTTATCAAGTGAAATTCGTGTACTGTGGTAAGTAAGTCAAGTATTATAATTTTATTAATTATTTAATTTGTGAATTGTGAAATTACAGTTAAATATAATTATGCTAATTTGGCAAAATCATGTTATTGCTATGATAATATGTAATCATGATAATGACAGTAAAACTTTATGTGTCACCGTGGTTCTCATATGACAGATGACAGATGACAGACTCTGGTACAGGACCCTTCCTCTTAGGGATGAGGGTTACACATTATCACATGACAGATTCACACATGACAGATTATCACATGACAGATGACAGACACTGGTACCAGGACCCTTCCTCTTAGGGGATATTTAAGAGGGCTACACATGATGTGTATGTAGGGCCGTGGGACACATAAAGAAAAATAATGACAGTATAAACAATTAATTGTTATTGAATTAAGCTAATTGATCTGATGACATGAACCTATGATAGCCTGATAAATGAAATTTTGAAATTATATTAGGCTTACTTATTGAGTGTGAGCTCATAAAATTCTCATAATGTTTTTCAGAGCCTCAGGAATGAAGATGGATAATTGAGATAGAAGGAGTTTCTATTAAGAAGACTTAGTTTTATCATTTTGATTTAGTTCAGATTTATTTGTAGGGCAGATAGCCCAAGACTGATAATTCTGGTTTGTAACAAATCATGGATATGAAATTTGCTTTATATTGATTTATGTGATAAGTTCAAGACGCCTTGCATGCCCGGCATGCGGCGGGTTGTCACCCTAGCTCAAATTTTTGGGTCTGGGGCGTGACAGCTTTAGTGGTATCAGAGCCTGGTTATGACAGTAGGGACATATACATGATGACACTTTAGGTAAAACACTAGAGTGACATAGAGACAAATTATAAATTAAAGGAATCTTAGAAATTATGCTTTGAAAGCCTAACAAATAATGTTTACAGTGATATTAATTACAACTAATTTATCAGGAATAAGAATGGCACGTCGCACTAGAAGTCGACAAATGATGAGAGTTCCCAGGTTGGTAATGCTGGCCAACCAGGAGGTCTAGAAGCCACCGAAGCTGCTGCCCCTCCAATTCAGTTGGACTGGTCAGCAGCAACCCCAGACCGAGATGCTTCAGGTTCTCTCGGGTATGATGCAGTCGATGCGGGACTTGCAGCACCAGATTCAGGCTTTGCTGCTCAGCCTGCTCCGCAGACACAGCCTGCCGACTCAGCCCGAACTACTCCACAGACCCAGCCTACTCCATCTCAATCCTGGGTAGGGATTGGCCGTAGCTTTGCAGACTTCAAGAAATTTGCCCCTGCCCCTTTCTCTGGATCCACCAACCCTGTTGATGCTGAGCGGTGGGTGCGAGACATGGAGAAGGCTTTTATGGCCCATGGTAGTCAGGATATGGAGCGGATCAGATTTGCCACCTATCTTCTCCAGGGAGAAGCCTATGATTGGTGGTTAGTCGAGGAGCAGCGTCGGAATGGACAGATTATTTCTGGGGAGAGTTTAGAGAGATATTCTTTGACAAATACTTCCCCAGGAGTGTACAGAGACAAATGGAATCAGAGTTTATCAAGTTGGAGCAAAAGGATCTTTCTGTGGCCCAGTATGAAGCCGAATTCACCAGGCTGGCCCGTTTACTCCAAATATTGTGACCAATGAAATAGCCAAGGTCACCAGATTCACTGAGGGACTGCGACCCAGACTGAGACAAGCGGTCAATGCATTTGAGCTCCTCACTTTGTGCTGTAGTGAATAAGGCCTTGGTAATTGAGAGGGATATGAATGCTGTTCAAAAGGATTGGGAGCTGCGAAAAAAGAGAAAGGGCTACTTCTGGTCTCGCTCAGGCCAAGAAGAAGGGTGCACATCAGGCTCCAGCTGAACCACAGAATAAGGAAACTCGTTGCATTCATTGTGGTAACTCCCACCCTGGGAAGCCTTGCCGCAAAGTGACTGGTGCCTGCTTTGTTTGTGGAAAACTGATCACAAGATTGCTACATGTCCCTTTCGGAAGGAACATCAGCCTTCTTCAAGTCAAGGAACGAGCCAGCAACAGCAGCAGCAGCCAAGGACCCAGGGACGGGTCTTCAACCTCACTCAGCAGGACGCTGCCGCATCTAATTCTGTGGTGACAGGTATACCCTTTAATGTTATATCTAGTATTACCTTATCTAGTGCAATGCATTGACAGTTAATTAACAGTAGGTGCAATCCTTAATGTTAAAAAAACTAACTTATGACAGGAATGATTAAAGTAGGAACTGCTTACGCCAAACTTTAATTGACCCGGGTGCTACGCATTCTTTCATATCTGATATCTATCTTGAGAATGCATCATTGACACCTATTCCTCTAGAGCAAGAGCTGCATATTGCGCTTCCAAATGGAGATGTTATGAAAGTTGACACAGTATGCAAATCTTGCCCAATTATCTTGGAGAATAGGAGGTTGAATGCTGATCTCATTGTCTTCCACTAAATTTTTCGATGTTATCCTTGGAATGGATTGGTTGGCTTCCAATTATGCTTCAGTAGACTGCTTCAGGAAGACTGTCAACTTCAAAATTCCAAGCCAGCCTGAATTCAGTTTTATGGGTGGTCATAATCACCTAGCCTCAGTGTTCATATCAGCGATGCAGGCTGGAAAGTATTTGATGAGTGGTGGTCAAGGATTTCTTGCTGTAGTCAAGGACCTTCAGCAAGAAGAGACCAAGTTGGAGGATATTCCCATAGTTCGAGAATTTCCAGATGTCTTCCCTGAGGATTTGACTAATTTACCCCTGATCGGGAAGTCGAGTTCTCTATTGATCTAGTTTGGAACTGGGCCTATATCAAAGGCCCCTTATCGTATGGCCCCGGCTGAGCTAAAAGAACTGAAGGATCAACTGCAAGAGCTCCTAGACCGAGGATTTATTAGACCCAGTGCTTCTCCTTGGGGTGCTCCAGTCCTATTTGTTAAGAAGAAGGATGGCAGTCTCCGACTCTGCATTGATTATCGGGGAATCAATAAAGTAACAGTGCGAAATAAGTATCCTCTGCCAAGGATTGACGACTTGTTTGATCAACTTCAAGGAGCCCGGATATTCTCAAAGATTGATCTTAGGTCCGGGTACCATCAGCTTAAAGTCAAAGAAGGGATGTACCAAAGACAGCATTTAGAACCAGATATGGCCACTATGAGTTCTTGGTGATGCCGTTTGGGTTAACTAATGCCCCAGCAGCATTCATGGACTTAATGAACAGAATTTTTAAACCATATCTGGATCAGTTTGTGGTGGTTTTCATTGATGATATTCTGATATATTCCAAGAGCCATAAGGAGCATGAGGACCACCTGAGAATTGTGCTACAGATTCTGCAAGAGAAGAAGCTTTATGCCAAGCTGAAGAAGTGTGAATTTTGGTTGGATCAAGTAGCTTTCTTGGGTCATATAATCTCTAAAGATGGTGTATCTGTGGACCCGAAAAAGATTGAAGCTATCACTAACTGGAGCCGACCTACCAATGTGGCAGAAGTCAGAAGCTTCTTGGGATTAGCCGGGTATTACCGAAAATTTGTGGAGAATTTTTCTCGCATTGCTCTACCCCTAACTCGCTTAACCCAAAAGCGAGTGAAGTTTGACTGGACAGTAGAGTGTGAGGAAAGTTTCCAGGAGTTAAAGCAGCGCCTGGTGTCAGCTCCCATTCTTGTTCTTCCAACGGGATCTGAAGGTTTCACTATATACACTGATGCCTCTCGAAAAGGATTGGGATGTGTTTTGATGCAGAATGAAAGAGTGATAGCTTATGCCTCCAGACAACTGAAACCTTATGAGCAAAATTATCCTACTCATGACCTGGAATTGGCTGCTGTGGTTTTTGCTCTTAAGATTTGGCGGCATTATCTATATGGAGTGTCGTGTGATGTGTATACAGATCATAAGAGTTTAAAATACATTTTCACACAGAAGGAGCTGAATTTAAGGCAGAGGAGGTGGTTGGAACTATTGAAGGATTATGACCTGAATCTACAGTATCATCCTGGGAAGGCCAATGTAGTAGCTGATGCCTTGAGCAGAAAATCCTCTTCTGAGTTAGCTGCTATGATTACCTCCCAGCCTCACGTATTAAGAGATCTGAGAAGTGGAGGTTGGTCTGAGAGTACAGCAGTCTGATGGACTTATTGCAGCACTTGTACTCCAGCCGACCTTAGTTGACAGAATCAAGTCCTCCCAGATGGAAGATCCAGAGCTACAAAGGATTAAAGAAGTGTACAATCAGGAGTTCAGAATGAATTTTATATAATGGATGATGGATCCCTGAAATTTGAAGGAAGACTTTGTGTGCCAAACAGTGAAGAGCTAAAGGCTGAAATTTTGAAAGAGGCTCACTACTCCCCCTATACTGTACATCCAGGTGGCACTAAGATGTACAGAGACTTAAAGGAAAATTTTTGGTGGAAAGGCATGAAGAGGGAGATTGCTCAGTATGTGGCCAAATGCTTGGTGTGTCAGCAAGTGAAAGCCGAGCATCAAAGGCCTGCAGGGCCTCTTCAGTCTCTGATGATTCCACAGTGGAAATGGGAAAAGATTACAATGGACTTTGTGATTGGTCTGCCCAAAACTCCTAAGAGCAACGATGCAGTTTGGGTCATTGTGGACAGACTAACAAAATCAGCTCATTTCCTACCTTTCAGAGTTGGGGTCTCTAGTGAAAGATTGGCTAATTTGTATATTGAACAGATTGTGAGACTCCATGGTGTTCCGGTATCTATTGTATCAGATAGAGATACCAGGTTTGTGTCCCAGTTTTGGAAGAGCCTTCATAAGGCCATGGGAACCAAACTAAACTTCAGTACAGCCTATCATCCCCAGTCAGATGGACAATCAGAGAGGACCATACAGATTCTGGAGGACATGTTGCGAGCCTGTGTGATGGACTTGGGTGGAGCTTGGGATAACCACTTACCTTTGGTGGAGTTTGCATATAATAATAGTTACCAAGCCAGCATCCAGATGGCTCCATTTGAAGCTCTGTATGGTAGGAGGTGCAGATCTCCTATATGTTGGGATGACGTGGGGGAAAGGAAGTTGCTAGGCCCTGAGCTGATTCAGCAAACAGTAGATAAGGTGCATTTGATCAGGGAGCGTCTTCGTACAGCTCAGAGCAGGCAAAAGAGTTATGCTGATGTCAGAAGAAGGGAATTGGAATTCCAGGTTGGGGATCATGTCTTCTTAAAGGTATCACCAACCAAAGATGTGATGAGATTTGGGATTAAAGGAAAGCTGAGTCCACGTTATATTGGACCTTTTGAGATCTTGAGCAGAGTTGGAGAGGTTGCTTACAGCCTGGCACTGCCTCCGATTCTATCTGGGGTACACAATGTTTTTCATGTATCTATGCTGAGGAAGTATATCTCTGACCCCAGCCATGTCATAGCATATGAGCCTATACAGTTGAAGAAAGATTTATCATATGAAGAGCATCCTTTGCGTATAGTAGACCGCAAAGATCAAGTTCTAAGACGGCGTACCATTCCCTATGTCAAGGTGCAATGGAATAATCATTCTGAAAGAGAGGCTACTTGGGAACTGGAAGAAGAAATGAAAGAAAAGTATCCACGACTATTTGTATCTTAAAATAGTTAATGATTGAAAACTGTTAACTTTAGTTGATTGTTAGTCCTTGGGACAGAAATTTGGACCTTTAATTTTCTCTAATAAAAGTTATCAATTTCGAGGCCAAATTTTATAAGGAGGGGAGAATGTAATCCCCTAGATTTCTCAACTGCTCGTGAGAGTTATCACGAGGTCAGATGATAGACTCCAGATATTTGAATTCCAGGTATATCTAATTGCTCGTGAGAGTTATCACGTGATCAGATGATATGATAGACTCTAGATATTTAAAATTTCAAGTATATCTAATTACAGAGTCCCTTGATTTGGGGACTCTGCAATGCCTATAAAAGATGGGTAGAACCCTCCTTCCCACCATACGTGGGTGCCCCCTTCTCATCATCTCTCGTGCGGACTTCTTCCCCAGCGTGCTTGTCTCTGGTAAGTCCTCTAACCATGCATGAGAGAGAAGAATTGAGAGAGAGAGAAAGTTAAAAAAAAAAAAGGAAACGAAGAGGAGGGAGGAGCCGGGTTACAGAACCCAGCTCTCTCCCCTTCCCTTCTCCGTGATGTTGGTTCAGGCCCGGCGGCGTGCCCGCCGCCTCGCCGGGCCTGAGCCCCGGCCGACCACCCACCGGCACCGGGGGCGGCGTCCGGTGGGGTGCCGGAGAACATGAGGTAGAGGAGAGGGCGGAGGAGGAGAAAGAGGCAAGCTGTGACGAGTAACCGCCGGTCCGATCCTTGGTTCGGCCCGGCGGCGTGCTCGCCGCCTCGCCGGGCCTGGGCCTTGGTCGGAGACCTCCACCGGCGCCGGGCGTGCGTCCGGTGGAGGTCCGGCCGGCCATGGTGGCCGGCCGTGCCGCCGGCGTAATCCATAAGCCGCGGAAACAGTGAGGGAGAAGAGAGGGATAAGAGAGAAATTAGAGAGAGAGAGGAAGGGAAGGTCTCCTGCGGCAATGGCCGGCTTTGGTCCGGCCAATGGCGGCCGGACCGACGCCAATTTGGCCGGAATTGGCGCCGGCACCGTGGAAGACGCGCGGAAGAAGAGAAGAAAGAAAGCTTTGAAATAAAAAAATTGTAGAGAGAGAGGGTGGGGGAGGCTGGCCGCGGCGGCGGCCGGCCACGGTCCGGCCAACGGCGGCCGGACCGCCTCCATTTGGCCGGCGGCGGCCCTGGCCGCCGGCATGGCATCCTACTCCTCTGTTTCTTTTGAAACAGAGGAGCTGGGTTGAAAAAAAAATTAATGGGCCGATTGGGCCGTTAGAGTTTTGGGCTTGTTGGGCCGTTCTGAGCCCAGTTTGAGCAGCGTTTTGGGCCTTGTATCGGGCCGAGAATGATAAAATAAATATGGCCCGAATCAGGATTTATTCTAGTTTCTGGAATAATTTTATTTCCCTATTTGGGTGTATACATTGAGAGATATTCAAGCCCAAAGTTGGGCCCGTGAAGTGGTTTGGGTAGAGTTTAAGAATTATTTTATAATTCAGATTTTAGAAATTTAATAATGGAAAATGATTCTGTAGGTGCCCAGGAGTCCAATTAGCTGGGTTATCAAGTGAAATTCGTGTACTGTGGTAAGTAAGTCAAGTATTATAATTTTATTAATTATTTAATTTATAAATTATGAAATTACAGTTAAATATAGTTATGCTAATTTGGCAAAATCATGTTATTGCTATGATAATATGTAATCATGATAATGACAGTAAAACTTTATGTGTCACCGTGGTTCTCATATGACAGATGACAGATGACAGACACTGGTACTAGGACCCTTCCTCTTAGGGGATGTTTAAGAGGGTTACACATTATCACATGACAGATTCACACATGACAGATTATCACATGACAGATGATGACAGACACTGGTACCAGGACCCTTCCTCTTAGGGGATGTTTAAGAGGGCTACATATGATGTGTATTGTAGGGCCGTGGGACACATAAAGAAAAATAATGACAGTATAAACAATGTAATTGTTATTGAATTAAGCTAATTGATCTGATGACATGAACCTATTGATAGCCTGATAAATGAAATTTTGAAATTATATTAGGCTTACTTATTGAGTGTGAGCTCATAAAATTCTCATAATGTTTTCAGAGCCTCAGGAATGAAGATGGATAATTGAGATAGAAGGAGTTTTCTATTAAGAAGACTTAGTTTTATCATTTTGATTTAGTTCAGATTTATTTGTAGGGCAGATAGCCCAAGACTGATAATTCTGGTTTGTAACAAATCATGGATATGAAATTTGCTTTATATTGATTTATGTGATAAGTTCAAGACGCCTTGCATGCCCGGCATGCGGCGGGTTGTCACCCTAGCTCAAATTTTTGGGTCAGGGGCGTGACAGCTTTAGTGGTATCAGAGTCTGGTTATGACAGTAGGGACATATACATGATGACACTTTAGGTAAAACACTAGAGTGACATAGAGACAAATTATAAATTAAAGGAATCTCAGAAATTATGCTTCAAAAGCCTAACAATAATGTTTACAGTGATATTAATTACAACTAATTTATCAGGAGATAAGAATGACACGTCGCACTAGAAGTCGACAAATGATGAGAGTTCCCAGGTTGGTAATGCTGGCCAACCAGGAGGTCTAGAAGCCACCGAAGCTGCTGCCCCTCCTAATTCAGTTGAGACTGGTCAGCAGCAACCCCAGACCGAGATGCTTCAGGTTCTCTCGGGTATGATGCAGTCGATGCGAGACTTGCAGTACCAGATTTTACAGGCTTTGACTGCTCAGCCTACACACACTGCTCCGCAGACACAGCCTGCCCCTCCTATTCTACAGACTCAGCCCGACCCTACTACTCCACAGACCCAGCCTACTCCATCTCAATCCTGGGTAGGGATTGGCCGTAGCTTTGCAGACTTCAAGAAATTTGCCCCTGCCCCTTTCTCTGGATCCACCAACCCTGTTGATGCTGAGCGGTGGGTGCGAGATAGGAGAAGGCTTTTATGGCCCATGGTAGTCAGGATATGGAGCGGATCAGATTTGCCACTTATCTTCTCCAGGGAGAAGCCTATGATTGGTGGTTAGTCGAGGAGCAGCGTCGGAATGGACAGATTATTTCCTGGAGAGAGTTTAGAGAGATATTCTTTGACAAATACTTTCCCAGGAGTGTACAGAGACAAATGGAATCAGAGTTTATCAAGTTGGAGCAAAAGGATCTTTCTGTGGCCCAGTATGAAGCCGAATTCACCAGGCTGGCCCGTTTAGCTCCAAATATTGTGACCAATGAAATAGCCAAGGTCACCAGATTCACTGAGGGACTGCGACCCAGACTGAGACAAGCGGTCAATGCATTTGAGCTCCTCACTTTCAATGCTGTAGCGAATAAGGCCTTGGTAATTGAGAGGGATATGAATGCTGTTCAAAAGGATTGGGAGCTGCGAAAAAAGAAAAGGGCCTACTTCTGGTCAACCCTCTGCTTAGGCCAAGAAGAAGGGTGCACATCAGGCTCCAGCTGAACCACAGAATAAGGAAACTCGTTGCATTCATTGTGGTAACTCCCACCCTGGGAAGCCTTGCCGCAAAGTGACTGGTGCCTGCTTTGTTTGTGGAAGAACTGATCACAAGATTGCTACATGTCCCTTTCGGAAGGAACATCAGCCTTCTTCAAGTCAAGGAACGAGCCAGCAACAGCAGCAGCAGCCACCGAGGACCCAGGGACGGTCTTCAACCTCACTCAGCAGGACGCTGCCGCATCTAATTCTGTAGTGACAGGTATACCCTTTAATGTTATATCTAGTATTACAGTCTTATCTAGTGCAATGCATTGACAGTTAATTAACAGTAGGTGCAATCCTTAATGTTAAAATAAACTACATTTATGACAGGAATGATTAAAGTAGGAACTGCTTACGCCCAAACTTTAATTGACCCGGGTGCTACGCATTCTTTCATATCTGATATCTATCTTGATAAGAATGCATCATTGACACCTATTCCTCTAGAGCAAGAGCTGCATATTGCGCTTCCAAATGGAGATGTTATGAAAGTTGACACAGTATGCAAATCTTGCCCAATTATCTTGGAGAATAGGAGGTTGAATGCTGATCTCATTGTTCTTCCACTAAAGTTTTTCGATGTTATCCTTGGAATGGATTGGTTGGCTTCCAATTATGCTTCAGTAGACTGCTTCAGGAAGACTGTCA